>PVIW01002039.1:161742-186110 GCA_004026585.1 Noctilio leporinus
GGGGGTGGATTCATTTCTTTGGCATGATTTCAGCAGAAACTGGAAACCTGCCACTGTGAGGTCACCCCGCTCCTGGTGGGGGGCGGGGCGCGGGAGGGCAGGAGTCATTTCCTAGGAAAAAAAAAGGTGGATGGGGCAAGATCTGGGAGAGAAAGACCAACTTTTTAATGCTTTCATCCCCTCAACCTTGGGCCAGACTGTTTGGGTAACGGCCTTTCTTTGAGTGTGAATGTTGTAAAGAACAAAAGAGGGAAAAACCGGGTGGAAACGCAAATAGAGGAAAGTTATTTGCAAACCCGTTATTCAAAGACAAATGCTCTAGAAATGGTTCGATTTGGGGGTGGGTGGACCAAACCATCCCTCGCAGGCAATTCGGTTCAGGCGATGAACCAAACCCTGAGGTTTAAAGCACCTTTATTTCCTACAGAATGACGCACCGTTTGCACAGGCCGGTGTCCGATTTGCACGTGGGCTGCAGTATATGGTTTGCATGGTGCAACGCGAGGACATCGGGCCCCATTCCGTGGACCAGCTATAAAATGTTTGATTCTACGCTGGTGGATATCTGTCAAGATGTATTTTTTTCTTTCCACCCTTTTTGGCTGTCCCTGCAAAGAATCTCCCATAAATCTCCGAAGTGCTGGGATGCTGAGTGCGCGGCCGGGAAGGGTGGGGACGTCTTTAAGGGTTTTTCCAGACATGGGGAACCAGTTGCTCAGCACGCGCTTTTCCGTTCCTGCCCCACACTCTGGCCTGGCCCTGCGGCAGCCTGATTTCTCCGCCGCGTGCGCCCCGGACCTGCTGTCATTGCAACAATCTGTTAACTTCATGTTCTTTCTGCCTCTGACATCGTTTATCCAGGGGCCAGGCGACGTACATCTTTTGGCCACTTTGCGAAAGAATGTCATTTATGAGCTTGTTCCCACGTTTCCGTGGGGCTGTTTAGAATGTGCTTTTGGAGTCATAGGAGTTGTTGACAAAATAAGGCATTCGCATGTCGTACACATGGCAAACGCCTGTCGAGCCATTCCTACTTGTCCTCCGTAGAGCAAAGGCTTTTTCACTGGCGGTCATTGCTTGTCCTCAACCTTGTTTATACCACTGCGTTGTTTTTTTTTGGAAGTACCGACGTGTTTAAACTGGGGAGCGCGCTCTCTCTCTCTTTTTCTTCTTTCTGTCATCCTTTTCTTCCACGTGAGAAAGCCGTTTTCACGCCGAGCTGAGCTATTCCCCTCCACGGGTTACAATATTTTTTTATTTGTTTAATATTAACACGTGCTGATCTCACCCATTACGGGACAATAATGAGCAAAACTAACAACAAGCCAAACAGAACCAAGTATATGAATACAAGGAATAGGCCTGCAGTGGTCAGGGGGAACGGGGTTGGGGGGAAGGGGGAGGCAGAGGCAAAAAAGGGGAGCAGCTTAGACAAGAACCTAGTATAAAGGAACCATGGACATGAACAACAGGGGGTATTGACTTTGGGGGGAATGGGTGGGTGGGGAGGGGGACAGAGGGGAGCAAAAAGGGGATGGATGTAATACAACAACAATAAAATTAAAAACAAACAAAAAAACTTGCAACATTGCAACTTGAGCGCATGCCTGCCGTAAGGTGAAGACTTAACTTTCTTTGGCCTGAACAAGATACCAGTTATTCCAATATCATGTCTTTGAATAGTTCCAACATTAATATCAAATATTCCACTTCCATTTAATGGGTTTCTGTGCTGGTCTGTGGTCGGGGGCTTTATAACAGAATACGAAAGTTGGAGTCTCACCATCTTCCATATCCTCACCTATATTCTTATAACAAAATCTCATTGAGATGCCAGTGGTGAACCCGAAACCCACGTAATTCTCCTAACCAGAATCGTGCCAATATAAAGTTGGTGAAAAAATAAATTAGCGAATAAACGTCCGCACGTAGACAACGCGTAACAATGTGAAGGAGTTTTGAAAATACGCGACTTGGTTCTGCAGCATGTCTCTTTCCTAACAGTGCGTGTCTTCTCAGGCAAAGACCTGCTTCTGTAGCTGTAAGTATTTATGCCTGTCAGGAGGGATCTGGTCTTTTCTTCGCAGACCCTGGAAGTGCTCCTGCTAAGCCTGTTCATGGAGTTCTCTCACGTTGACATCACTTGTCATGAATCATTAATCGTGTCAGCTAGAAACGTATAGTTTTAAAAAGGGAGGAAAACTGCAGTGTTTTGTTCTTCTCCGGTAGCTGCATCCCTTGATGATCTATGTTTCTTGGTTTATTCCACTGCCTACAGGTCTGAAGTCAAAAGCTGGTAACGTTTCCGATTCTTACAGAAGAGAAATGCAGAGTGGTGCAGCCATTTGGAAAACGGAATGACGTTTCCTCAAGAAATTAAAAACGGAACCGCCTCGTGACCCACTTCTTGAAATATATCCCAAGAAGCCAGAAGCCCGAGTTCTAAAGAACGTGAGGAACTATGTTCCCTGCAGCATGATTTTCCGTGGCCAGCATCTGGAAGCCACCCAAGACACTCACTTGGAGTGGTTGACACAGCTGTGGCGCATTTATACTATGGAATACTACACAGCCCTGAAAAAGAAGGAACTCTGGCCCCATTCAGAGCAGCCTGGATGAACCCGGAGAGCATTATGTTCAGCAAAATGAGCCTCAGAGAAAGACAAATACCACCGGATTTCACCCATCCGTGGAGTCTCGTGAACATAATCAACTCAGAAATAAAATAGAAACTGACGCCAAGATACAGAGAACAGACTGGCAGCTTTCAGAGGTGAGGGGGTTGGGGGCAGGGTAAAAACGGTGAGGGATTCAGCAAAGAAAATAAATCAAATAAACGCAGAGATGGGACAGCAGGAAAGGGGGTGAGGGAGGTAGAGGAGGGTACAGAAGGGGGGTTGACATGCACATAAGTCTCTCCTCACACAACCGTGAATGAGCTTCACACTGCAGCTCCTCGCCTTAGCTTTGGGGAGCCAACTGTCCAACATCCAGGGGTTCGGTGGGCCATCCGGTCCATGACCAGGGGCTTGAATTCAATCAGAGTTCAATACTGATGCCATGAACATTGGCAACCTCCAAAATCAGGTGGAGAGAGAGGGTTGGAGCCAGTTTGCTTAGCTCACCGCTCACGATTCTATAAATATTACCGTTCATGCATTCTTTTAATACATAGTTCCAGCCTCTTGCGTGTGAATTTTTTTGCAAATCATGTGGGAAACGCTCAGCAAGACTGTGACAAGGGAGGTAAAGCTGACACAGGAATCAGTTAAGCACAAGTAGGTGTCCAGAAAAATACAAGACACCCCCCGTTTGGAAACTAGCCATGCCTGGGGTCTCTAGATTTTCCGGAGCCCGTGAGGCACCAGGACACCCCACCTACCCCATAAACACGTCAACAACTCTTTCCTAATAGAAATTGCCTGCACCAAATACGGGGAGTCCACTTTTTAAAAAATGCAATAAGCAGACTGTTCCTGTCCGCAGATCCAAGCCACAGAGCCGAAAAATAAAAACTCACAGGAGACAGAGGTGATCCCAGAGACGTTTATTGAAGAAGATGCAAGAAACATGGCACCCGGGACAACGGCTCCCCGGTCCCCCTCGGAGGAGGCACCGTAGGGAAAAGCCAGGAGTCACAGGCTGTAAAGGGGCTGAACATCCTGGTTGATTTGATGTTTTTCAAAAAAAAAAAACTCTGCGCAAGACACGGCGGCATGTGCAGGTATGTTGTCATGATGAAGCTGCCAACCACGTTACCCACAGTTGCAGCCTCTGAATCATCCAAACTGTTTCCGAAGACGAGTGTTCAAGCTTCACGGAAAATCTGATGCCGATGTGCTGCTCTGCCCAGTCAGCCATTTTGAACGCGACAACCACACAGTACACAGGCTCCCTCAACGGCACCTCCCACCCCCTCTGACTAGGACGGTGACGTCACCATCGTTCACACACACGTATTCCTGTCCCCTGTCCTTGGCTGCCTGTCTATTGTGCAAACGGCGCTTGTTCTACTCACAATGGCTCCATTTTTTTTCCAGACACAGCTCGTATGCGGGACAATGACCCAAGGCCCGGTCTGCTCCGGAAAACTCCCTCCGAAGCCATTCCTCGTGCTCTTTCCTCAAAGTCAACCTCCATCCCCCGCCCCCAGGCCTTTGATCTCCCGGGAAATCATTCCCTCGCCCAGGGCTCCATGGAGGAGACATCCAACGTGTTTCTAGGGCGTTGGGGGAATGGCAGGAGGGGTGGCATGAACTCCGTTCCCCACGTGAAACGGCCCAAGTTCTTTTCTGCGTGTTCCACTGACCTCAAACACGCGTTGAGGAACTTGAGCGGGAACGGGGGGAGTTGAGTGAATGCCCACCGGGAAGACATGGATCGGGGAAAAACGTGGAGGTGACTATGAGACCAACATTTTCTAGGGTTGGCACGGGAAAGAAGAAATCTCCCCATCAACGTGTATCTGCATTCAGGTGACTGAAAGTCGTGTACCTGAATGAGAACATTGGGGCATATGGTGTACGTAGAAAGTGTGTGTTTGCGTATGAGCTACCTCTGAACAGGAGGCGTACGTGATGTACGTACGAATATAAGGTGTGCGTCCTGGGACGTCCCTTGTCCTGGGACATAATGAAACCTTACCATTTGTGACGAGCACGCATGGAACCAGAGAGCGTGCCACTGAGGTCAGATCAAACAAATCACACAGGGGAAGAAAAGACTTGGGGGAGGTCCCAGGTGATCATTTCCAATATTTCGATACCTACGTGCCGTCCGCAGCTCCCGATACCAGGGTGGTGCCAAAACTTTATTCGAGCCCTGGCTGGTAGCACAGTGGATAGGGCGCCAGCCTGCGAACCCAAAGGTCATAGGTTCGATTCCCAGCCAGGGCACATCACCAGGTTGCAAGCCAGGTCTCCAGCCAGGTCTGTGGCTGGAGGCAGGTGAAACGCAACCCTACATGGATGTCTCTCTCCCTCTCTGCCTCTCTGCCTCTCTCCCTTCCCCTCTTTCTAGAAATAATGAAATAAAATCTTTTTAAAAACCCCCAAAAAACAAAACTTTATCTATTCGGTATTTTAGTGTCACTTTGGCGGACACTTGTCTGTGTGCTCATGTGATCTCAACAGAAGAAACGGGGCAGGGGGTGGATCTAACCATAATGGGAACCAATAGTATGTGGACACCTGAGGCCGCGCGTAGCAAGGTAAACTGAGGATTTGAATGTAAAGATAACATGCACACCCCAAGCACGCGTTGGATGCAGATCCCGGGACAGGGCATGAACCTCCGGTAAAATCCGTGACTTGGTCCCAGTTCAGGTGGCGGAGGGCCAATCGGGAAAACCCACCCTTTCCCACGAAGCCCAGGATGATTTATTCTGGGCCAGCAGCCTAGGGCCCCCTGGTCTGCACACGTGTGACCTTGAATGCAGAGAAAATAGGGTTATGCTGCCCTGGCTGGTAGCACCGTGGACGAGGTGCCAGCCTGCGAACCCAAAGGTGGCAGGTTCGATTCCCCAGCCAGGGCACATCACCAGGTTGCAAAAAGAAGTCAGGTCTGTGGCTGGAGGCAGGTGAAAAGCAACCATACACGGATGTCTCTCTCCCTCTCGGCCTCTCTCCCTTCCCTTCTTTCTAAAAATAGTGAAATAAAATCTAAAAGAAAAAAGAAAAGAAAAGAAAATAGGGTTATGATTCAGTCTGCCACTATTCGTGGCGGCCTGGGGCCACAACCAGGGCACCAGACACAGAGTGTCCCTCCCGGGTGTCTGTGCGAAACTTACACGCTTACACGCGCAACTGCAGGGCACACGTGTCCCCGATCACCTGGGACCCGGACCCTCTACAGCCACAAGGCCGTACTAACTGGTGACAGAAAAACACACGGGCAGGGGTGGCGGGAGGAAATGAATCACACGTTCAAGTGGCCCCCTAGGGACGCAGCCAGAGACCGGAGACCCCCACGCGCATAGTTTGAATGTTCGCACACGTCTGCCGGGTGGAGGAACGGAATGGAATTCTCATCAGTCAAAACGCTCAGCCTTCACGCCCAGAAACCACCCCTTGGCCGCCATCCCGGGGGCCAGGGTGTGCGCAGCGGGTTGGGCGGGCCGGGGCTTGGGGGAACAGCTCGGGGTGCAGTGCACCAAAGCGGCCATTTTCGCTAAAGTTCCCCAAAGCCCTTTGCACATGCCTGCGGCGTGAGTCACCCACGAAAGCGCACCTGCCAAGGATCAAGGATGGGGGGCACTACGCTTCCTGGCAGGGGCAAGTCCTTCTGGTTTTCATCTCTTTTTTAGGGGCGGGGGGTGGATCGTCACCCTGCTGGCACGTGGAGAAGCCTCCGTGGTCGCTCTTGGGTCACATCGAGACTCCTGTCCCGTGTCATCACGGAATCCACCTGCAACGGACGCGCGGATGAAGCCTGGATCAAGGACGTGCTTCAGGGGAGCAAAGGGACGTGATCAAGAACCCCTGGGGCTCGAGCGGAGAGGAAGGAACAAGGTACAAACATGGGGACAAAGACCTCGGGGCGCTGAGAGCCGACCTTTGCACAGGGTGTCCCCGCTTTCCGTGGCCACGGGGAGTGAGAGCTGATAGTCCGCGCCAGCTGGACTCCCAGGAGTACACGGGCAAGGGGCCTGCAGACACCCCGTCCCTCAGACTTCCACGTGACAGCAGCTGGTCTCATTCCTTTCGGGTGGGTTCCAGGCACCACGGAGCCCAGGACCCAGTACGACTTGCCCACGTCCTCCAGCAACAGGTCCTATGACATCCGTGTTGGCACTTAGCGTCACCCAGGAGCCCCCGCTGTTCCCGCCTGTGACGTGGGGGCGAAGGAAAAGGCTCGTACGCGGCCACCCGCCCAGGAGGGAAAACCTTACCACCCTCTGCATGGAGCTGCGTGTTAGGGCAAAACGTGGCTTTCGTGGGTCAAGAAAACCTTCCCTCTCTGAGTGGCTCCTGGTGACGTCAGGTCGCTGGACAGCCCCCAGTTTCTCTCCGCTGCACCCTTGCTTAGAGGTGCATCTTTGCTTAGAGGCCTGAAGCAGAACCTGGCTGGCTGGCTGGTGTCGGACCATCGTCCCAAAACACCACGGTGACAGGTTCCATCCCTGGTCGGGGACACAGAGAGGAATGCGTCAGGTAGCTGTGCACCTGCGTCTCTCTCTCTGTCACCCGCCTCGTGCCCCCTGTCGGACGTCACCTTAAAATACTTTTTTAAAAAAGGAGAAGAACACGAGAGGAGGCGCAGAACGGCCCGAATTATTCTATTTCGGTGTGTCTGCCTCTCTGTCTCTCTCCCGTCCACCCTGGTGACAGATTTGCAGTTGCAGAATGGGATGCTGATGGCTCATAGCAACCCCGCCCTCTGCCCACACACACTGTCATCAGTGGTGAAAGATGTGGCCACATGGCACTAGTTACCGCTGTCCGGGGCTGCCGGGAGCAGGGACATTTCCTCCGGGGTGCCACTTCTCTACGGGACGAAAGGGGTCCTGGCATTTCCAGTGGACAGCAGCCTGGAGACACCTGTCCCGTGCAACTCAACCCCTTCTGCGAATCAGGCTATCAACACACGGGCAAATTCAAAAAGATGGGCAGGTTGGCAGGGGTCACCAGGCAGGGCCCTTCCTCCAACTTGGTTCAGAGGCCGCCCTGCTGAAGGGCACGAGGGGAAGGGCCACACATCGGAGTGGCTGCAGAGACACAGTCACCGGACACCAGGCGTCGATGTCACCATGTCACCGACACGCCTAGTAGAGCAGCCAACGCCCCGGTGCTGCCCAGTGGAGAAGCGCATGTTATACAGAAAAACATGTGCAGAAGAATACTGCTCCTTGGCTTTATCAGGTGACAATGACAGCAAAAGTATACAGGTCTTGGGGGCCCAGTTCTAGAATCCGTACGGGGTATCGTGTCGTTGGGTTTTCACTCGTGCAGAGTTGGCTGTGACGTTCACAACGCGTAGCTGTTGTGAATAATGAGGAAGCATATGCATGATTCTCCTACATTCCCATGTGTGTTCCTGGATAATTTCATCTGTTTCATGTAAATTTCTCAGTGGTAGCCTCACCTCTGCGGGTGTGTAGTTTCTGTATAAAAACACTCATCGGTATTTGTACATATATATTTTTTTTCGTATAATTTTATACATCTTTTCTCGTATATTCTCAGGCATAGAATTCTTGCATGTTGACTCACAAGTATCCTCATACAGTTGTCTTATACATTCTCCTGTGTAATTCCATGTAGTTTCCTTCTATGTTCTCATAGGAATTCCCAGGTCTACGTTCATATGCATGTGGCTGCATGTTTCCTCACATGTATATTGTTGTATATATAGTTTCTCACGTATTTTCTTATGTATATTCTCGTATGTTGATATATATACGTCTTACCAACTTTCTTCCATGTCTCTATGTATTTCTTGCATATGTACATATAGTCATTTTCTTACACACTTTTTAAATAAAGACTTTATTGATTATTTTCAGAGAGAGGGGAAGGGAGAGAGGCAGACAGGAAGAGACACATCCATGTGTGGTTCTTACATTTTTTCTTACATTTATATCATTCATTTTTTCTTGCCTACGGCCACGCAAGGTCTGTCCTGAAAGTATCGAATCAACGTCAACATCATGAAACCAACGTGCGCGGTGGATACTTCCAGGACCGGCGTTGAAGATCTTCTTCTCCTCTGTGTTCACATAGGTTTGCTTATGGACAGTCACATATTTACAGGCCAAGGTCCCCGTGTGGCCAGCGAAACCAGGATGCAAACGGACCGCGCATCTCGACAAGGTCGCGACGGTCGGCTTTATATTTCTTTCTCATTTCGCTGCCCTTTATTCCTCACGTTAGCGCTGCAGTGGTAAAATGAAGGACTCAACCAGCATGGCTCATGGCCCACCAACCCGGAAAGGCCCCGTTTCCCTGCTCCCGTGGAGAAGATCCTCCAGCCCCGTGCCAGGTGGTGCCCCAGATGCTTCCAGAACCACACGCCCCTGTCAGCACGGAAGAGAAGCCGCCGGCAGCCAACCCGCCGGCGGGTTCAGAACCCTCCCAGACGGGCGGCTGGTTCTCATTTACCCACGCGCCCAGGTGCTCCACTTCCCGGACCCCCCGTGCGCAAAACCGTGTTCCCGTCTCCCCCCCGCGCAATCTGAAATCAAAGGAGTGTCCTTCCTGATGACACGGCTTGAAAGTAACAGACCCCCAGGCGAACACCTGCTTCCAATTCCCCCGCCTTGTGGAAGGTGGTGTTGGGGGTGAGGCTGGTCTGTTTCCATTCTTCCCCTCAACACCGCGGGAGAGATGATCCTTAGCCTACGTTTACCATCAAGGGGTAAATCAGTGATGGAGTGAGTGGCCCGGGCTCCCACGGGTACCACACGCGTGGTCAGAATTCACACCGATGTATCTTGTTGGCAGAGGATCACAAAACTCTCGCCAGCTTCCTGGTCTTGGCATCTCAAGGTGGACACGGAGCTCTTTCTTGGCGTATTTCCCATAGATTCCCAATCCCCCGCCCCTCCCTCCTTGATTAGATGTCTTCACATCTCTTTGAACCCATCGTGACCTTCCCTGTCGTGACCGTGTGAAGTTTCCACCCACCCCACAAACGCGGAGCCAATGTGTGGACTCAAAAGGCATTGCGATCATGTCGAAATCAGGACAAGTAGAGGTGGCACGGTGCTACCCGGGCAGAGGACACCCAGCCGACAGGTCACTGACAATAGACACCTGTGGACAGGTAACTCATTCCCACCAGTTCGGGAAGGGCTAAATGCTACATGTGAGCCCCATATACGTGGGGGTGGGGAAGACGGAGAAAAAGTTTCATTTCAGGGTGCAGGAGCTTGGAGGGGTTCAGGAATGAACAAATTCTGGAGACCTACAGGGAGAATCCATTCATTCTCTGCCCGTTTTGATGTCTGGCACCTGCCAGCATCCCTTGGCTTGTGGTTGCATCCCTCCCGTATCTGCTGCCACGCAGGGTCCTTTCCTTCCCCTCTACTCATTCTATGAGAACCCTCCCCACTGCAGGTAACACCACTGGCCCACCCCACGGTGTTGCCTCCATCTCAAGCTCCTCCGATTAATTACATCTTAATTAAGACTGTTCGGCCCCAGAGAGTCGCACCCACGGCTTTCGGGATTTAAAATAGGAGCGTGTCCTGGACGCACCATTGTTCGTTACAACACCCTCCCCGCCGCCATGCAGAGAAGCACAGACGTGGAGGCAGCAAACAGCTCCCGTGTCCGCTTGTGCTGAGATATCATTGGCCTATAACTTTATATTCACCTCAGGGGCGCAACATCATGGTTTGATAGTTGGCGATGCGGATGGTGTTTCCGATTCAACCGGAGATCGCCAAGGAGAACCGCCAGGCATGTCCAGAGAAGGAAAACAAGAATAAGCCCTGGCTGGTGGCTCAGTGGATAAGGCCCCAGCCTGCGAACCCAAAGGTTGCCGGTTCGATTCCCAGCCCGGGCACATCACCAGGTTGCAAGCCAGGGCTCCAGCCAGATCCGTAGCTGGAGGCAGGGGAAAGGCAACCACACATGGATGTCTCTCTCCCTCTCTGCCTCCCTCCCTGCCCTTCTCTCTAAAATTAATGGATTGTGCATAAATAAATACACCCGAATCTGCCTAGTAGTCAACTTGGCAGCGCTGCAGGGCAGCCCCGTTGCGCGTTCCTGTTCTCAGAGTTGAGTTGAAATGACACTCATGGCACCACGTTCCTTCGAGGAGATGGTGCGGCCGTGAAAAGCAACAGGGGAAATGTAAGAATTTGCATTCCGTTCCCACGTGATGAGAAACACATGCGCGAGCCCGTCTTCTCTTCGCGGCTCTGCGAATGCATCTGACAGGCAGGAAATAGAAACCACCTCGTTTTTCTCCAAGTCCCCAACTGCAGCCGCCCCGCTGACAGTGAAATCAAGACAAGGCCCAAAGCCCTCAAAGGAAAAAGTGTAGGAAAACCTGGCCCGGTCCTCCCCTGTCAGAAGTGCGCGCAGAAAGATGTCATGCTTCGCCGCAGGCTTCGTTTCCGGCCAAGGGCGTGTTTACATGTTTGGTTGACGTGACATAAAAGCGCGCGCCAGCTCCGGAACACCGTAGGAAACGCGATGCCCAGATGTATTGGGTTGAGGGGATGCCAGCCGCCTTCATTCCTGGAGGGTTCGCCCACGGAAGCGGCACCCTTGGCACGTCCACCGAAGGCCACCATCTAGCTGGGTGACGTCACCGTCGTGGAATCGGTAACGTGAACACAGTCCGTGCCCCGCTCCACCACGTGTTGGTGCTGCGCTCCACCCAAGTCACGTTGAGTTCGCTTCTCTTCCGTCCCCCAGAAGATAAGGACCGATAGGACCCCGACCGAAAAGAGACCACGACCACACAGTACCCTCCCGGGACCATGCGCGCAGAACCACACGGGCTGGGGCAAAGGAGCAAGTTCACCCAATTTCTCCAACAGTGGAGAAAAATAAAAACTCAGAGAGTCAAGGGCGCCCTCCAATGTATTCCTTCTTGAAAAGCCAAGTGGGTTCATGTGGGTTCGCTCTGGAAAATGGGGGGTTGGGTTTTTCTAAGCACAGAAGGCAAGGTTGTACTTTTTTTTTCTTTTCGTCATAGGGAGACGCGACCAGCAGGCACCGCCGTCTAAGTTGAAGGTGTACAATGTGGATAGTATTCCAGTGAGTGAATTATAAACGTAAAACCATATGGATCAAGTCCTCGCCTATAAAATTTTAGGAGCAGTGGAGAGCAGCCATTTTCTTGCAAAAAAATCGGCTGTTTGGCACAAGGGAAAAGCCAAACCTGATTTTCCCATCGGCGGGTGGATTTTATTTTCCGAGAGACGCGAAGGAAAAAAAAAAAAAAAAAAAAAAAGTCACGTCATCGAGGTTAATATTTTTTCCTACCAGAAAAAGCCATCGAGCGGTGGGTTGGAAATTCATCTTTTATGGGAAACCTCTCATTGGTGCCTTTATGTACGGTGCCTTCTACTATTACTAACTCGCTCAGAGGCCATCCTCTGAATGGTGGAGATGAACGGGACTGTTTTAAAGTCGTGCAATTCGTGACACCGTGGAAAAGACCAGCCTCCGTGTTCTTACTTTGACACGTGTAACATTCATTCACCTTTTTTTTCTTCTTTTTTCCTGTTTTAACTAGTACTGATTCACTTGTCTGATGCATTTGCCTTTGTGTCAAAAACAGGTAGGGCCCTGGCTGGTGGGACTCTGCAAATTGAGCTCAGGCCTGCGAACCAAAGGGTCGCTGGTTCGATTCCCAGTCCCGGGTTGCAGGCCAGGTCCCCAGTCGGGGGTGCGTAAGAGGCAACCCCACATGGACGTTTCTCTCCCTCTCTTCCTCCCTCCTTTCCCCTCTCGCTAAAAATAAATAGACATGTGACCGGTGGGGAGAAACCCCAGCACCCCAGTTCCTCTGCTTTCCAGTGGAAACACTTTGAAGAGCTGATCTGGGCGGCGGAGGAGGCTGAGATCAGAGCCGTGGGGGCGGAGAGGCTGTGAAGAGGAGAGATAAGGACCCTCCCTTTTCTGCACCGAAGGAAAAACAGAAGTTTCCTTCAAAGGCACCGACATCACTGACAACACAGCCCTTTCCAGGCAGCAGAAAAGGCATCTTTCAATGTCACCGTTAACTGCGGTTGGCACCCAGTGTTAGGTTCGCTTCAGGGGTGCAGCCTGATAATTAGATCTTGATAGAATCGACGAGGCGATCGCCCTGCTGTTGGCAGTGCCCTCCGGCCGTGCATCATTTTTTTCTCCATATCCGAGTTGGATTCTGGTATTTTTCCTGTTGGCAAAAGTCAGAGAAACACCCCAATTCTACACCCGCCACACGGGAATGCAAAGCATCTGAAGGGTTTACGGTGGCTGCAGTCTTCCAATCTCTTCCCAGCATGCACAGTTTCCTTTCTGCCTCCCTCCCTTCCTGCGTTCTTAGCACCCGCATCCGTACCTTGAAGAAAACCAGACGTTGGCCCAACAGCTCAGGGCGAAATGCCCATTTCCTCCAATGCCTCTCAGATGTCCATCTTCCTGACCTCCACGTTCCGCTCCGGTTCAAACTTCCTCTTCCCTACGTAGGTCACACCACCTGACTGCTGTCCCCACGTGCCCTTCTGGAAGGTGACACAAGTTTGCTTCACAGATACGCTGGACAGATTGCACCTCCCCGCCCCCCACAGCGGCTACACCGGTGTCCCTTTTGGTGCAGTGATGTGGTTCTTCCTCAAAATCCACACGTTGGCGCTCTAACTCTTGAGGTGAAAGTGTTGGGGGGCAGGGTCCTTACGGGCATGATTCGGGTTCAACCAGGTCATAAGGGTGCAGCTCAATCTGACAGAGGGAGAGACACCAGGGTGCGGGGGTGTGTGTGGCATCTCTCTCTCCGTACACGGAGGTTGAACCATGTGAGGACAGAGTGAGAAGACACCGTCTGTAAACCCAGAAGGCAAATCGCAGCAGAAACCTGCCCTGCTGATACTTGGCCTTGGACTTCCAGCCTCCAGGACCCGAGGTCGACACATCGGTTGCTTCACGAATCCTCTCCGTCTTCGCCGTTCCGCCCGGCAGCGCGGCCATTCCATGCTCTGAACACCCCCACTTCTGCCCCTCGCCAGCCTCACCCCAACCTTCACCCGCTGCAGCCCAGCGAATCAATAATCAGCAGCCTCTGGGCTTCCTCCCCCACAGCTGCCAGGAGCACTGGACCAACCCACTGAGAACTTGGGTTACTTTTGTCCAGGTCGCAATTTTATGGCTTCAACGTTCAGAACTTTTGTGTATCGAAAACCTTACAAGTGACATGAAAAGGGGCCGCCCACACCAGAGGGATCCTTTGAACAAACGGTCCTCAGAAAGGAATGAAATGATGTGTCTTCATGACATGGATGGAAGCTCAACTTTACCTAAAAGACCCAACGGATTAGAAAACTCGGTGAAATCCACGCGGAGCCATTTCACGCGAAAGGACTAGGCACGTGGCCCCACAACTGTTGAAATGATGACCAGCTCCGTGGGTTCGGGAAAACGTCACCAAAGGCTACAAGGCAACGAATGTTATTTTGATATAATTCATAATCGTTCAATGAAAAACCATTTTGCATCATCCATCCATTTTAACCAGGAAAATGTAGAAATATATTGTGGTCCACTCCCTCCATAGGGTACGTCCAAGAGAGAGGGGACAAGAAAAAGAAAATTAAAAGAATGAAATACAGTCAAGGCGATGAGATAAGAAATTGAAGTAACAGAACCTTCGATGGCAAAGACCCCCCCCCCAAAAAAAACCCACGATAAAGTGTCATTTTCTTTTCGATCAACTGAATCCACGTGTGTATCGAATGTTAGTGATAGGCGGTGGGACAGCTCCAGTTTCATAAATACATGGACACGTGGTTTAGACACGTGTGCTTTTGTGTTCATACAGAGTTGGAAAACAAGAAAATTCAGGATTGTCTTTGATTCCAAAAGGCGGTCAGGAAGGAGCCAGAGAAAAAGCAGGTACATACCACGTATCGTCAGCGACTTCATTCTCAGTTTTCCAAGCGGACCGTTTGCCATGTGTTACATACTTAGGCTTTGCATGTCGGATATCAAATATAACAACGGGTGCACCCAACTATCATCAAGGATTGCTTTCCAAGAATGAAGGGTTCCTGTGATCTTTCCCAGCCTCTTCCCGTGACACATCCGCAGGCAATTCCCACACGTAGGTGGGGACGGACCTTCCCAAGGACACATCTGCATTCTCCGACAGGCACTCTGAACACGGCAGGGCTTCGGGGCGGCTTCCACGCCTCCCCTTCTTGACCGGGGAGAGGCCATCCTAGCATGTGCCTTCTAATAATCCACTAATCCACGAAGACCTCTGTTCCGTGCGTTTCCCGTGCGTCTGCGTTACTTCCAAATCAAGTTGTGATGGTCTTTGACTCACCGATGCTGTGGAATGTCTACCCACCAGTGCGACCCCGCCGTTCCAAAAGAAGATAAAATCTTTCCATTTGCAACGGCACGGACGGACCCAGAGGGTATTAAAGGAGTCAGACGGAGAAAGACAGATAGCAGGTGATTTCACGTAGAAGTGGAATCTAGACCAACAAAGTAAACACGCAAAATAGATGCAGAGGACTTCCTGGTAGTTGCCAAAAAGGGACAGGGATGGGGACCTGGGTGAACAAGGTGACAGGACTCAGGAGGACAGGTGGCCGTCAGAGAAAGGTCATGAGCATGTAAAGTTCCAGCTAGAAGGAAACACACCCCATCACATTGTAATAACCACGGGGTGGCATTAGGCGGACACGGGAAATGTTGAGGAACTTCTTGGCCGCGTCTCCGATTTTCCAACGGCTCTTCTGCACGCAGGGACCCACCGACAAAATACTATGGGACGGGAACTGTAGCTGAGAAGGAAAATAAATCGTTGGCGTGGTGATAAAAACGATCGCATTTCAAACAGTCAATGTCGCCCATATCACGTTTCTAAAGCAGGAAGGGTGGAGGCTCTGACGCGTGGCACACCAACGCTCCTTCCACGGACAAGGAGACCTACGGTTATGGGTAACTTGGGGGCACCATGCCTTTCTCCCCGGCATGGTGTGCGGTTGGGGCAACGTGGCCACCGTGGTGCTGGAAAAGGTGTCAAGGGTGCGTTTCACCCAAGCAGCGTGAAGTCGCTCTACATCTTTTATTTTTCCTCCTGGGTTTCATTTCAAATGAAGAGGCTCTTTTTTTTCTTTTTTTCTTTTTTCCAGTGATAAGGCAAGTCTGACATTAGCTACACTGGCTCTCTAACCTCCACGTTTGAACCATTCCAAAGGACCACGTATGGAAGTCTTTGGAAGAGAAACGGAGAACCTCCATTCTCGTGCGGATATTTGCCTTCGAAGAACAGAAACAGGCAAGCCAGCAACCAAGGTGATAATGGGGAATTCAGGCTTGAAGGTTGCATGAGAAAACGTCCTGACATTCCTGAAATACCCACGTGGAAAACAGATGCATCCCGACGTTCATAGCAGCGCTGTTTACAACAGCCAAGATATGGAAGCAGCTTGAGCGCCCGTCTGCGGATGAGCGGATCAAAAAGCGGTGGTGCATTTGCGCAGTGGAATACTACGCAGCTGTGAAAAAGGAGGAACTCTGACCGTTATCAACAGCCTAGATGGAACCGGTGAGTATGAGGCTAAGAGAAATAACCCCGTCAGAGGAAAACAAGTACCACACAAATTCACCGATAGGTCGAATCTCAGGAACAAAACAATCAACTGAAGAACGGAAGAGAAACAGAGGCATGGACCCATGGAACACCCTCTTCTAGGAGTGATATTGGCACATGGTTCATGGGAAGCCAATGTAATCGATGGGAATTGATAGCTCACATGAAACGGAACTATGGGTCTACCCTGTGGGTAAACTCAAGATTAACCGTGGGAACAGCAGCAATGTTAGACTTTGGAAGGGCTTTCTTCCCAATTGGAAAAATCCTAACGTAGGAAGAAAATTCAGGAACTGGGAAAGTCTCAGAATACAATTTAAGTTGCCCCTGAGTGGCTCACACGGAGATATTGAATATGAAGGTCTTTATGATGGCCTATATGTACATCTTTAAATATCTATATGAAAGGAAATCAATTTCACTTCATCAAAAGAAAAATGTCTGACATGAATAGAACAAACACCATAAATGGGACATTGTTTCATAAACAATGATGCTAAGAAGAACAGTTAAAAATCTGAAAATACGGAACTTTTTTTTAACATGTTTTTAAAGGTTTTCTTTATTATTTTCAGAGAGAGGGGAAGGGAGAGAGGCAGAGAGGGACAGAAACATTCATATGTGGTTGCCTTCCACCTGCCTCCAGCTGGGGATCTGGCTGGAGACCTGGCTTGCAACCTGGTCTTATGCCCTGGCTGGGACTCGAACCAGCGACCTTAGGGTTCGCAGGCCGGTGCCTTATCCACCAAGCCACCAGCCGGGGCTTGAAAATACTGAATTTTTAAAAACCTACCACCTTACCCTGCTTCTCAATAGGCAAAACATAGTTATTCCTTTGGTAAAAACATTACAAGATGAATTTAGTAGCTACATAAAGACCCAAACAAGCACTCCCTTGACCTTGAAAAGAAGCACATTCTCTCTCTTTTTTTTTCTACCATGATAATCCTGATTTATTTTATTTTGACTTGTTGGAGGTGATCCACTCTTCAGCGGGATTGTTTTTGAAAAATCAGGATACCTAGTAAAGTAAAAAGCCTGTGCAAGTGGGGAAAAAAAAAAAAAAAAGGCACCCGCCTGCGAAAATGATTTTCAGTGACGCGCGCTATGAATTCCAAGAGAATTTAATGATTTCACTGTGGACGTTGGTGCCCCCTGACCAACAAAGCGATTGGTTATCCTTGTTTTGCTCAAAACAACTGTTTCTCATCTTCCACTCATTGTTTTCTTCAAAAATTCTTCCACATGTCGGTTTGCTTCCTTTTAAGACCGAACTTGGAGAACCAGGAGTGCCCCCAACCACCCACACCAAAGATCCTATTTCTTTGGTGGAAGAAACAAAGACCTTTCTCTCCTCGATAAAAACTTTTAAATCCAACTCACCTTGAGCTCTGGTCCTTCCGTCTGACAGTATTTTTTTTTTTTTTCCCTAGGAGCACGCCATCCATTTCTCCTTAAATCTGAGTGGGTTAAACTTACGGCTTTTTGGGTTCCCTCTTGGTCTGGAAAACATCAAGTCTGTGTTTTCGTGTTGGTTTGTTTTCTGAAAGGAGGGTTCGATGATCAGCATTCTGGCTTCTTTTCACCCATCAAGCTCTTTCGGTTTCCCACGCGTTTGGACTCGCAAGCTGATCCGGGTCAGGAATTCTGAGGCCAAAAACATCAATCAACAAACCAAACCCCCAGAGGAAAACAAACGTGTTCTCCCGGGCGGGTGAAGTCGGGGCACAAGTGTCTCTTAGCGTTCAATGACGATCACACACGATGGGATGGTTGTTTTGACTCTAGTGGTTGAGTTTTCTCTTGATTTCTAGAGGGTGTGGCTCTCCTCTGGGTCCTTGTATCAGTCAGTTCTTGCTGCGTAACGAGCGACCCCAGATGTCAGGGGCTTCCAACAACCACCCTTGTTGTGCCCATGGCTTTGTGGATGCCTGAGGAAGGCAGGGTCCAGGTGAACTCACCTGCTGGGCAGAGGGGTGGCTGCATGGCTGGTTCATCATGTTCTTTATGACCAAAAGCAGCGGTGAGACCGGAAGCCATGAAATGGTTGCAGCAAGACCTGGAAGTGGCATGACGTCGCTGGTCTTAACTGTCCTGCGCACACGAGTCACAGGGCTGCCCACACTCAGGAGGTGGCTACCCCGCTGCCCAGAAGCCGGCCCACCCTCTCTACTGCCGTGTCTTATTTCCCTTAGAAAGGTCGAAGCTGGGCGGCTTCCGGCGGCTTTGCTTTCGGTGAAGAAACGCGTTGTATTCTCACACGCCCCATCGGTCAAGAACGATTCCTCTCCCAGCCTGGGAAAGGGCTGCATCCCCCTTCAGGACTTGACGGTCAAGTCCCCGTGGCGGTAAATGTGGTCAAAGCAAGAATGGGCAAACCCGACCGCAGAAACACGCGGCTGCTGGTCTCCGGGAAGAAATGGGGATCCCCAGGCCGGCTTCCCAGGGCCGCCCCCCTCACGATGTCTGCAAGAAGGTGGCACCGCCATGGTCAGGAACACGTTCCTGGTGGGGTCTTTTGACGCTGTGGCCAAGTGCAGAGAAGTCCTGCTTAATTTCCATCCATCTCTAGCTACCTGTCTACCTATTTATCTACCGATCTATTCTTCTACCTACCCATACACCTACCTACCCAACTCGCCACCATTTATGCACCTACAGATCTATCTATTCTTCTCTCTGTGTCCATCTCTCTCCCTATACACGGATCATCTATTCAGTGACCCTCGTTCCCCCGCCACACAAGACGGTCCTACTGGACAGGACAGTCCGAGAGCCTAATTTAGACACCACCTCCTGGAAGACCGCAGGTCCGACCTCCAGTGAGTTGCTTTGCTCCCACCTCAGGGATCATTGCAAACGGGCCATGGGGACAAGCAGGAAGTGACCCCAGGAAGCAGGGGTCCATGCTACTGGCAGGTGACCTAAACGGGGGGTGGGGGACATCCCCCATAGGTGCGAAGGTCCCCATCCATGTCACACACACACGCACACAAGCGTCTTTTCGTGAATTTCCATCCTGGGACACATTGGTGGAGCAGCTGGGCTTGCTGGTTGCCATGGAAACCCGTGGGCTGACCAGAACGCTCTGTGGGGGGGTGTGGTCCGTGCCTTGCGGTTTTCCTGTTTAATAAACACCAGCCGCCCCCCTCAACCGCCACCTCCGCCGCTGGAAACATTCCTGTCGCCCGACACGCACCACGTGTGAAAGGACCCCCATCCATCGATTCCCCTTTTCCGGTCCAAGGGACCCAAAGCCCCGATTTCCACCCGTCCCTCTAATCTTCTTCCATCGAGTTGGGGTTCGTGAGAGCCCGGCGGGGGTGCTTAGCTCACGTTGGAACACGAACACGCCCAGCGGTTCCTCGGCAGGTCTCAGTCACGACCTTGACGTGGCTCCGCAGGGGAAGGAAGCGGGATTGCGCTCACGTTCCCGGTGCCGGGGGGTCCGCGGGACCCCGGCGCGGTCCAGGGAAAGGTCCAGAGAGGACCAGCCGCTGCGCGGGGAGGTTTGTCCGGCCTTGGAGCACATCCAGAGGCGAAGCTCGCCAGGGCCGCGTCCGGGAACATCTGCACGCAATCCGCCCCAGCGTCCGCTTTTCTGTTCCCATTTTTTTTTTCCCATCGCGCCACCAGGGCCTCTGTTTTGAAAAAAAGAAAGGAAAATAGGGATGGGAAGTGGCCTGCACCTCCTTTCCTGTGGATGCGGCATGGACACCCACCCCCGGAGGTCACCCTGGGGTGCATTGATCCGGGGCACCCGTTCCCCGGAGGGAAACATCGACCCAAAGAGCAGGAAGCAATGGTCCGTGCCGGGGGGCGCTGTCTGCAGGGGCTGCAGATGGGGGGTGGTGCATGGGTGCCTCCTTGTAGCTGAAGGACCCGGGGGGACACGCAGGGGGTGTCAGCCCTTACGGGGCAGGTAGCAGAGGCTCAAGGTGATAAATGCTGATGGAAGAGATGGGGGGTCACCCACAAAGCGCACCGTACGGAGGCCATTTTACAGAAGTGCACCTACCGCATGATCCTAAAAGCAGGAAAGGCAACGAGAACCAAAGATGCGCAGCAAGGGGGGACCTCTCTCCCCCCATGTAGTTAATTTCTGCCAACCTGACCTGTCCGTAAAAGTCCACCGTGTTGACGAAACATGTACGGAAAGGGTGGCCTTCTAGAGGAGCCTTGTGTTTTTTTTTGCTAGAAAACGCAGGCGTTTCGGTGAACCTGGACATCAACAGGCGGAGTTGCTTGCCTTCCCAGGCTGCACTGAAATGGTTTTATGGGTCCCCTTTGCCCACCCCCAGCCCCCCGGAGCTGCAACTGCCCTGCCTCCCTGGTTTCCACTGGCTGGAGGCTTCATGAGAGGGCGGAGAGGTGGGTCGCTCTGTCCCCATCGGGCGGGCCCGTGACACCACCTCCAGGTGGTCACCCTGATTTCCCTCCCTGGGGACCCTCCCCTGCTCACGGGCGGCCACTCGGAGCTGACAGGCGTCATCCGGGAACAAGGACAAGCCGCGTCCCGTGCCACCGGGGTCACCGCACATTCTCGGACCAAAGAGAAGGTCCCGGGAAGGCGGTGGCTTGTGGGATGTCACACGTGACAGGGCGGTTTTGCGGAAAATTCTTCAGGGGGTTAAACTGGGGCCCCGTGTGTAAGTCGGGGCGCCTGTCTGCACCTTAGCACAGGGGAAAGGGGCGCAGCCGGACGCGGGGGGTGGGGCTCAGCGGATGGAGCACCGGCCTACTACGAACCCCAAGGTCGCAGGTTCGATTCCCAGTCACGGCACAGGCCTGGGTGGCGGGCCAGGCCCCCCAGCTAGGGGCCGTGAGAGGCAACCACACAGGGCCGTTTCCCTCTTCTTCCCTCTCTCGAAATACATAGATCTTCCTCCTCCGATGCCGCGCAGGACCCGTCGTTTCCATGGAAACGGCACTGACCCAAAGGAGCCCAGCCGGAGAGGAAATGAGGCCACCGGGGGGCCTGACTCTCTCTCTCTTTTTCTGCAAAAAAAAAAAAACCGCATTTCACTCACAGGCTTGCTGACCGGTCCATTAGAAACCCTCCTGAGAAGGGGTCCGTCGGGGGCCACCGGTTTATATCTTGAATCTATAGTCGTGGGAGGGGGCCTGGTGCGCGTTGCGTGAGGGGTCACACGGGCTCACACGCACGCACGCCCCGCCCGCCGCGGTCCACGTTGCCGTGTTCCGGGCCTGCTCCGGGGCCCACAGAGTGTTCCATCCAGTGACGCTCGCCCAGGTCGGGGCAGGATGGCCAGCTGGGCACGGTGGCCCCCGGCCCCGGGCTCCTCCAGAGTCTGTTCTTTGTTCCGCAAACGACCCCCCGGCCCCTCGCGGGGTCCCAAGGTTAGTCTGACACCTCGGGGCGGGGAAGGTAACCTGAGCCCACGGTTTTCAAGGAGGCAGGGAAGACGCGGAGGAACGCAGAAGGCTCTCCGCACCCCCTGCAGCACGGTAAAAACACACGCGGGCCGACACATGGTTTCCATCCGAAGGAGCAAAACAACGCCCAGCCGGTCGGCCTCTTGGTGGGAAACCAAAGAAGCGAAGGCTGAAACATGCCCAGAGCCCTGGCCACCGTGGCCCCGCGGGGCAGGGGCCCCTCCGCTCCATCCGAAGGTCGCCGGTTCGATTCCCAGTCCCGGCAGGTGGCCGGGGTGCCCGTCAGGTTCCCCACCAGGGCCTGGGCAGGGGAAGCTCGTGATTCTCCCGTTGATGTAGGAGCATTTCCCTTCTCTCTCTCTCTGTCTCAGCCTCTAAAGGATTTTTTCCTGCCTATTGTTCTTTTCCAGCATGAATGTGTCGGTGCTGGATGACACGAACCCCGTTTTTCATTCCTCTGGTAACATCTACAGGTATCCCATCACCAGGGACTCCTGCACGATGACCGCGTTTTCCTTTGGTCCTGTAACTAGGTGGGCGATGCTGTTAAATCGCCACTGAATAGCTCTATCCTCACGGATTTGTCTAATCTCCCATGGATCCATATGGACGCTGCTCGTCCTTATTAGGACATGGTGCACAGCATGGGTGCACCAGCCCGCTCTCACGCGTGACATGCAGGACCCCCGTCCGTGCTGCTCCTGGAACGTAGGCCCCGACCCCAGCCCAAGGATTCGCGAGGGCAGGGAAATAGGGAAGGTCCAGGTGACAGGCATCATTTCCTCCCTCCACGGGCTCAGGGTTGAAGAGACAACCACAGCCTAAGGCATCAGTCGACCCAGAGAATGGACCCGCCGGGGCGGCTGGGGACCAGCGGATGACAGAAAAGAAATGGAAACGCGGACATCAGCGGGGACCACGTTCTCTGTCACAGGACGGACGTCCGGCACAAGGCCGTTCGGTCCCCAGCGTCCCCAGGTGCCTGTGGGCCACCGGCAGACTCACGGTGGCCCCTCGCTTGATGTCACCGCCCTGTGGCCCATCACCAGCCAGACGCAGGTACCGTGCGTCATTTCTCATGCCGCTTTGCTGCACCCGTGCCTGCGTAGCGACCGTCTGCAGCCTCGTCTGCTTTTTAGGGTACGTCACCTCCCGCAGGGACACTCGGAGCCACGCCCACCTCCCCTGTGACCCCCCCCAACCCTCCCGTGGGCATGGACACCACCCCGGGACCTGTCGCCACAACCTTCCAGGCTCGATTCCCAGACGTGCAGGGACCTGCGGAAGCCACGGAGCTCGGGCCAGTTCAACCCCGGTTCTGTGTTTTCTAGCACCACGCCCTGCTTCCTTCTGGTGGGAGCGCCAGCCCGGCTTTCAGGTCTCGGACCAAAATAGCTCTTATTGGAGATGCAAACACGGCAGCAATGGGCCGGAGCTTGCCTGCTACCACCCCGGTGCGCAGAGACGCTTTGGATAAGCACGGAAGCTGGTGCACAAAGACCGGTGCCTGTTCAAGAAGAGTTGAAAGGGGGGCCGCCCAGGGTCACGGGGGGCGCCATCCTGGGGCACACGGTCCCCGTCTCTGAGAAGGAGTGGCCCCCTGTGGCTTTATGCAGGGCTGTCGCCATCCTGAAATGCTCCAGGGCTTGGGAACAAAGGACCCAGCGTTCTTATTCCGCCGTGGGTCCCTCCAAGGATACGGCCACGTCTGACCACGAAAGACGCAGAGTCCCTACTGCCCCTGACTTCATGGCAACGTTGTTGACCCTCGCCAAGATATAGAAACAGCCCGAGTGCCCACCTGTAGATGAGTAGGTAAAATAGCGGTGGTATGGCTACTCGACGGAATACTACACAGCCCTGAAAAAGGAAATTGTACTGCGTGCGATAGCATGGATGGATCCAGGGAGTAGAATGCTAACAGAAATAAGCCCGTGAGAGAAAGATAAATATGCTACCGAATCCCACAGGAACATGTCCATTGATCCATGACTGTCACCCAAAGGTGTCGCCCAGGACCCTGCACCCGGAGGTGCTCCGTGAACCTGCATGTTCAGGATTCTTGGTGACCTGGGCTGCCTCCCTCTCCTCCTCTCTTCTGGATGCATGTGAAGGAAACTCTCTCGGGTCCAAGGGCTGGGTTTGGGGCCCACCCGCTGACCCACGGAACACGGGTCACACAACCTTATAGCCTCAGAGGTCTTGACCACCTGCCAATCCAGCCAAAGCCAAGGTAGGGTTGGGCCCGGAATCCCATTTGCATTGGAAATCAAATGTCCTGAGCCACGTTCAGATTTCATGATGCCATTTCAGCTCCATGCATGGCTTCCGGGGGTAAGTCCTACCCAAGAACGAAGGGGGGGGGGGTGTCGATGGGTATGAAGCTGATTGCAATTATTTGTCATTGATTAAAACTGAGTGTAGAGCTCACCTCCAATGATCTCTCCTCTTGTCTTCTCTCTTTTCCTTTCTCCTTCTTCTTCCCCTTTCCCTCCTCTTGTTTCCTCTTCCCCTTCCCCTTCCCCTTCCTCTTCCTCTTCTTCTTCTTCCTCTTCCTCTTCTTCTTCTTCTCCTTCTCCTTCTTCTTCCCCTTTCCCTCCTCTTTCTTCTTCTTCCTCTTCCTCTTCCCCTTCCCCTTCCTCTTCCCCTTCCCCTTCCTCTTCCCCTTCCCCTTCCCCTTCCCCTTCTTCTTCTTCCTCTTCCTCTTCCTC
>PVIW01002039.1:186210-245367 GCA_004026585.1 Noctilio leporinus
AAAAATCAAACATCTTGGCCGCCCATTCAGGTGCCTGGTTATGACTCTGCCGGACTCTTGCATTTCCGTTCCCCCTCCCAGGAAACGAATTCATGCAGAAAAGTCATGACCACCCGGCATCCACAACTTCTTCTCCCTTACGATGCAGAAAATGGGGTGACCAAGGAGCTTCTTGATCCGACCCAGGGAACTCGTGGAAAGGGGTCCCTGTCTGTCCCCAACTCCTTCCTTCGGGCTGCATTGCAACCCGTGGCAGGAACGTGCGCTTGTGAAAAGCTGTTTTTGGTAAGAAGTGCAGGTCAGCAGCCCGCGAGGTGAGGGTGACCCCTAGTGGTGGCCTGTGTGGAAAACTTAGATCCGTCCAGGCGACCGGTGGGCGACGCAAAGAATTTTTCCATCTAAAGACCTTTTCTCGAGGGGTTGTCGGTTCTCCTGAGAGATCGGTGGACTCATTCTGCATGCGTCCCTGCCCCACACCAACAGGGGGAGGGAGGCAGCCGGGGGCCACCCCTGTGGAAAGCAGCAGAGGGGGGTTCCCTCAAAAAACTAAAAATGGAACTGCCTTCCGGCCCAGCGATCCCACAACCCTACTGAACCCCGACCCTGTAGGTTGCTATGATCCTATCACCGCAGGCAGTGACTTCCATGCTCCGAAACTCCATTTGCCTTTTTTGAAAATGAGGGTTTTCATACCTGCCTTGCGTACAGGGGGTGAGTACTAACATGAAACGAAACTGAATTCAATCAAATGCCAAACCAGCTCAGGCATCGAGCACCAACCCGCAAACCAAAGGGTCGCCGGTTCGATTCCCAGTCCGGGTGCAGGCCCGGGGCGCAGGCCAGGTCTCCAGCTGGGGCGCGCGAGACGCAATCACGCATTCCTGTTTCTCTCCCACTCTCTCCCTCTTCACCCCTGTCTCTCAAAATAAACAAAGACAATCTTTGTGGGGTTGTTTTGGAAGCATTTCTCTGCTACACCAGATACACGGTGTAACTGTGACTTTCTCCTCTCCCAGTTTTGGAAAGGGTTCTATTCTTTATCACGACAAAAACAAATGATTCGCGTGGCCCGTGGAAAGCTAACGGGAGAGGCAAGAACCACTCATCTGATCTCAAAAAGAATGACCATTCGGAGGCCCGAGGGTCTTTTATTTTTATTGTCTTTTATACAAAATGGGAGGGAAATGATGGCAGACCTGCAAAAAGCCCTGACCGCTGGTGGCTGATTTTCAAAAACCTCCACAATCACCCGTTTCATGGGGTCAGGGGGGTCTGCATTCCTCTCGGTTTTGCAAACAGCGACTTTTAACTCCGCCTGGACTTGGCTGAGATCAAAGGTGATTTTCTTTTCCTGTTTCAACCTTCCCGGAGTTCAAGAAGGAAGGCTCACAAACCCCCAGACTCTAGGAATTTCTGCTCCACCCCCCGTTTTAAAAGAGCTGCGCATATGCCAGTCAGCTTTTCCCAGAAGGAACTAGGGAGGCAAATTCCTCCAAGTTCCCAGAAGAGGCCTTAAATACTTTTAGGGTCCCTGCAAATTACGGCTGTGTCAGCATGCTTCGTGGGGGAAAGGCAGGCACGAGAATACGGAACAATGGACCAGCAAAAGGCTCTTTCAAATTTTTATTTCATTATTCTTAGAGAGAGGGGAAGGGAGAGAGGCAGAGAGGGAGAGAGACAGCCATGTGTGGTTGCCTTTCCCCTGCCTCCAGCCACAGACCTGACTGGAGACCTGGCTTGCAACCTGGTGATGTGCCCTGGCTGGGAATCGAACCTGCGACCTTTGGGTTCGCAGTCTGGTGCCTTATCCACTGTGCTACCAGCCAGGGCTCTTTTAAATTTAATGTTTGCAACAGACTATCCAGAGAAGCCCATCTCGTAAGGGGCTAGCTTCCTTCCTGCCTTCCCAGAATCATGTAACCAGCGTCCAGAAGAGGCTATAAATTGTCCGGCCTACGGGATGGAACCAGGAGAGGAACACAAATCGACATAACTTGCTGGTCCCTGAAAGAGAACCTTGTTCAAACCCAGCATGTTCCGCTTGATTAAAATCCCCCTTTCACGAGACCATGTGTCGGCACCAGGAAAGGTTCCCTCTGTGGCTTTATTCGTGTGATGATGATGATGATGATGATTTTTTATCACCCCGCCACCTCCATGCTGGGCCTCCGACAGCGACCGATTCGCTTTCGGGAACCAAAGATTCCCTTTTGAAGAGTTTCGGCAGTTTGGGCGGAAGCTCCTGCCAACGGACCTTCGAGACACATAAAAGCACAAAGAAAAAGAGAAGAGTCGACCCTCATCGTTGTTGGTCATTGCCACCCTGTAAAAACAGACACTGGTTCCTCCACGTTACACACGACAACGCAAAAGGATGAGACTTCCCCCTACTCACACGTGTTAGTAGCCGGAAGCAGAACCAAGCCCTGTAGCTGAGGTTTTGCCCCACAACCAAACGTGTGTCAGACAGAAAAAAAAGGGGGGGAAAAAGAAGGAAAAGCAAAGTGAAATCAAGAAATGAAATGACATTTAGTGATTGTGATTGCTTACAAAACAAAACAAAACCAAAGCAGCATAGCTGGGTTTAGAGGATTCTGACGTCACCGTGTAAAAAGGATGGTGTCCGACTTGCTATTTCTGATCTCCTAGGGGCCATGGATCCACATAAAAACATGAAGAAGTAGACACTCTGCTTCGATTCACGGATGGTTCGATCTACGTGCGTCCCACCGCGTCCCAGGACGGGACTTGAAGGGGGGAACTACATGAACCTGAGCATCACAACTCAGGGTGGAATGCGTCCCTTTTTAACGGCAAATGGACGGAGCTAGTCAGCTGGGAAGGGCTCCTAATGACGTTTGCAACAGCAGGCAGGTGCTTGGTAACAAATAGCCCCTTTCTCCTTTCCAAATGGTGTTGACCACAGACTGAAACAGTGCTTCATGGCCAGCGGGGTTGGGGTGGCTTTCAGAGGGTCTCTGGGGAGGTCAAAGAGCAGTGCAGGGTCATGGTAGGTGACCCCTCCAGCGCACGGGCACTTATCACTTGATGGCATAAACCAGCTCCCGCCCAGGAAAATTTAGGAGCTACAAAGAAAGCCTTCCACACAGTGTCACCTGGAAGAAGCGGTCCTTTTGGGATGTCAGGTGTGTTGGGGGTTTTAGGATTTTTTTTTTTTTTCGTTGAACACATATTTCTCCAATGTGCTGGGCTCGTCCTTGGAGATCTGCAGGAAATTACACAGTAGCAGACCGAAGGTCCTCCACAATCAAGCGACGCATGATTGCATGCCAACTTGAAAATTTTTCTATCTCACTGTGAGAGCAGTTGGAGACAGCAGCAACTACCTAGGGGCTTTGGAAATTCTAACGCCTATGTCCAGTTGGGTTGGACTTGGACGTGGACATTTTCCTGAGGCCAGATGCCACTTTTGGATCCGAAGTTGGCAAAGGTCATTTGGGAAGATGAGTCAGTTCTCTGTCCTTCCTGCCTTCCCTCCTTCCTTCCTTCCTCCCTCTTTTCTTTCCTGCATGAATAGAGATCAGTTTTACTTCCTGTGTGGAGGACAGACGTGATGGCTGGAGCAACGGCATCCATTTTGCACCAGTGGGGTTCGCAGAACAAGGATCCATGCAGGCAAGCCGGGCCTGTCTGAGCAGGGATAGAAAACAGCCTGCACCCCTGAGGGTGATGTTGAGCCCACTACCAACCCGGTGCTTCCAACGTCTAAGATAGTTATTAGGGGGAAAAAATCAATCACATTCTGTTTGTTTAACGCTGTCGTTAAATTTGGGAGCTTTTTTTCTTGGCAGCTGCACCCCTGTAGACACGAAACAGGCCCCTAACTGAGACGGACTCTAAAGGGAAAAGACTTGTGTGTTTGTTGTTCTTTTACGCAGAAGGGTCAGCCACACTGATGTAAAGAATGCATCGTGTCACAAGTCATGGGTGCCAGGGTAGGGGTGGGGGACAAAAGCCATATGGATCCTGCACCTTGAGCCATGCCCGGCCCATTAATGCAAATGACTCTGAAAGGGTTCTCTTTCTCAGAGGTAAGGCAGTCAGCGGTGTCGCTAATTTCCATGCATTGACATGCGTCCTCCAGCGTGAAGGTGAGACAGAAACAATGAACTGGAAGTGACCAATGGGTGGATTAGAATGTTCGCTCCTTGTGCCTGGGCATTATTTGCACACAGGATACCTTTCTCCACACTCTCCTCCCGAAGGGAGCCAGGCTGAAAGAAAGGAAGGAAGGAAGGAAGGAAGGAAGAAGAAAGGAAGGAAGAAGAAAGAAAGGAAGGAAGGAAGAAGAAAAGAAGGTAGGCAGAAAGGAAGGAAGGAAGGAAAAAGAATGAAATAAAGAAAGAAAGAAAGGCAGGTAGGAAGGAAGGGAGAAAGGAAGGAAGGAAGGAAGGAAGGAAGAAGGAAGAAGAAAGAAGAAAGAAAAGAAGAAAGGAAGAAGGAAGAAAGGAAGGAAGAAGAAAGGAAGGAAGGAAGGAAGAAGGAAGGAAGGCAGGCTGAAAGGAAGGAAAGAGAAAGAAAGAAAGAAAGAAAAGAAAGAAAGAAAGAAAGAAAGAAAGAAAGAAAGAAAGAAAGAAAGAAAGAAAGAAAGAAAGAAAGAAAAAGAAAAGAAAAGAAGGAAGGAAGAAGAAAGAAAGAAAGGCAGGTAGGAAGGGAGGGAGAAAGGAAGGAAGGAAGGAAGAAGAAAGGAAGGAAGAAGGAAGAAGAAAAGGAAGGAAGGAAAAGGAAACAAAGAAAAGAAGGAAGGAAGGGAAAGGAAACAGAAAAGAAGGAAGGAAGGAAGGAAAAGGAAACAAAGAAAAGAAGGAAGGAAGGAAGGAAGGAAGGAGGAAGAAAAAAGAAAAGAAGGAAGGAAAAGGAAACAAAGAAAAGAAGGAAGGAAGGAAGGAAATAAGGGAAGGAAGGAAGGAGAGAAGGAAGCGCACTGCCCCAGCCGGGTGGGAGCCGGAAGACGGTTGCACGGTGACCATGTCTGGAGTGAAAACCTGCCCCACTCAGACCTTTGAGCCCAGAGCCGCGTGCGGGGCTTTGAAAATAAACATGTGGTGAATGGGGTTCAGCCCCCGCACGTACACACACACCCACACGCAGAAGCTTCTTCCAGCACCTCTTTGACAAGAGTCACTTCTCGCTCCGTGCACGTTCCACCGCGTATAAAAAAGAAAAATTGCTTCTTAATCAACAGGAAAACACTGGCCGGCGGCCGGAGATCAGTTTCCAGGAAGCGCCACCGCAGGGCCCCTTCGCGCAGCAGCGGGGGTCACGTCGCGTCTCCAAGCTGCGCCCCGACCCGCCGCGACCCTTGCGTTTTGATTTTTGGGAGGAAAGTGGGGGGAGGGGAATACGGGCGCCGTGTTCAAAGCTCATTTCCTGGGTTTGGAGGGCAGCCAGCCAGGCCCTTTTCGGTTAAGAAAACGGCACAAGGCGTTACTGTCTCAGACACGGGCACTTGGCACCCACGGGGACACAGCTCACCAATCAGAAGGACACAAGTATCTTGGGTGGGGAACACTGTGCCCTGCGGCGCCGGGGCCGTTCCGCCCTTTCATCCTTGGCTGCTCTGGAATCCGTGTTTATTTGGAGAGCAAACCAGCGACGCTCATGCGCGCACCGGGCTGACACGGGTGACCAGAGCCAGCAGGGTCCCCTAGAAGAAGGTCCCCGGCGGCGCGCAGATCCCCTCCCGGCCCGGCCAGACACAGCTCGCCGTCAGGTACCCTTCCCGTCTTGGGAGACCCCCGGGGGCGGCGCGGGGTGACTTGGGGACACGCGCACCCTTCCGCCAGAACCAAGGTGAATGGGCTTCCGAGTGAAATGGGGCAAAACTACGCAGAACAGCCGTTCCCCCGGGGAGGAGGCGGGAGCGCACTGGCCGGAGGACGTGTGCGGAGAGGGTGGAGGGGCGCGGAGGTGCTGAGCCGCTGGGCGCAGGAGACCTGCGCGCTGGAAGAGACGCTGGAGATCAAGCCCAAAACGCAGCCGGGGGTTTGGGAAGCCAACCAAGCGGCGCGCGCCGGCGCCAGGCTGCCCGCCCGCGGCTGGAAGGCGGCCGATCCCGGTCGCGTCCTGCAGATGATAGGCTGGGCCGGGTGCCACCGGGGCGCACTCTCCTCTTGGGAGGAATCTGTCCCGAACTTGGGGTATAATTCACGGGGCGTTGTCTGCGTTTCACCGCCCCCAGGGCCAGTTGGCTTTGCGCAACAGCCGGAGGCGGTTGGTGACACTTGTGTCCCCCGTTTACTGGTGTTGAAGATTCACAGGGGGCCGGTGACCCATGTGGGGGTCCGCCGCGCAGCATTTTCTCAGGTGGCGCCCGCAGACTCGGGTCATTTTCTTTTTCTTTCTTTCATTGTATTGTTGTTGTATGACATCCATCCTCTTTTTTGCTCCCCTCTGTCCCCCTCCCCACCCACCCATTCCCCCCATCAGTTCATTTTCTGATGCGAAAAACAACACACACACACACACACACACATGCACATATACACACACGCATGTACCCTCCAGCCCGTGCAGCCCACCGTTCCATTTTCGCTGGTTTCTCTCCATTTTTCTTACGGAGAAGTTGAAAGGGGTGCGAAGTAGCAGATGCAGCATTGGAGGTATTTGAGGTGTGAGGTACCAACGTCGTCCTTGGGCAGGGGACCTGGTGTCACTATGATTTAAGTGACAGGCACCGCTGAGGGGGTGGGACGCAGCCCGTGCCGATTTTCCGGCCGTCACGGGGTAACGAATGAACACGCGCAGCTCTGAGTGGAGAGGTGAGACATAGGACCCATCGCCTGCCCCTCAAAACGTCAGAAGCTGTTCCTAGGATGCTTCTTCTACTTTCTGGTTATTTTTATTATGGACACCATGTAGCTGTCCCCATTTTTTCCCCTTTGTACCCCCACCCAGCCCCGCTGTCCCTTCCCTGTACCTGTCTGTGCGTCTGGCACACACGTTCTTTAGCCCCTGGCTTCCTGTTCTTTTGCCCAATGACCCCTCCCCACCACCAGCTATCAGACCATCCTACGGTTATTTAATTCAGGACATTCCACATACAACTGAGATCCTACGGTACTTGTCTTCCTTTCACCAGCTTACTTCAGGGATGATGTTGTCCAGGTCCTTCTGTGTGGTCGCAGAAGGCGGCGCTGGCTTCTTTTTCACGGCTGCGTACTATTCCTTTGTTCTAACGAACCTATGGCGCTTGCGTTACATTTATTCCATTTCCCTTCCTTTGTCCCCCTCCCTCTGGTCACCGTCAGCCTGCTCCGGGTTTCCATGCTTCCCGTTCTACTTTGCTTGTGTGTGTGTGTTGTTCATGAGCCTCCCGTGTTGGGTGAGATCACACGGTATTTATGTTTCCGCGCCCGGCTGATTTCATTCACCATCCAACCTTCCAGTTCCACCCACGCTCCCGCAAGACGCAGGCGTTCCTTCGGTCTCTTTGCTTTTATCCGCTCTCACCCTAGGCTGCTTCTGAAACGGAATTAAAACAGATTCTAAAGAAAAATGGTACCTACCTCAGAGTATATATTGGTATATTTCATATAATGCTGTGCCTTACGCATCATGTCACGTGTATGGTATGTCATTTCTATGTCCGTATTAATGTTGATAAAGACCCCCTAAGAGGTCGCGGTTTAAGACGTGGGCCCCGCCCCCCACACCAGCAAAGGCGGGGACTTCTGGTTCCGGAGCAAGAGCTGTGATTCCGTGACCGCCAGTCCCACGGGGACAAATATCAACCACTTGCAACTGTCACTCCGCGAGTCCCCAGGGTGACAAGTGTCACAGCGGCAGGAGCTGTTTCCCACAGACACGTTCATCGCGGTCTTCTGCGTTCTCCTTTTGTGGATGGAACGAGTTTGGGTTGGGTGGCCGCTGGTGACGGATGTCCCTCCTCTTTTCAGGAAGCAAAGAACGGGAGCGGACATGGTCCCCACGGGGCGTTCTTGGTAAGACGCTGCGGCGGGTCGTGTCCATGGGGCCCTGTGGGGACCCGCGGCAAACAGCGGGGTCTCCCCTCCCCCCTCTCCCCATTACCCACGGATTGAGAGTCTCTGAAACTGGGCACCAGGCTCACGGTTCACAGAAGGTCCCGTGGGGGCCCCCTGTCTGGGCACGTCCAGTGCGACTTCAGAGGGAACCCTGTACCCCGTCCCCCATCCAAGGAGGCATCCAGATCTGGGGGGGCTCCCCACGCTGGTGGGCTTCTGGCCCAAGTGCAATGCACCCCCCGCCCGGGACTGTGACAGTATTTTCTCGCCCGGGGCCAGGGGGGCATCAGGTTTGGCAAGGAGTCCTGACGCTGCGGGCCGGAACTCTGTTGTCCGCCTTGTTGTGGGGACACCCCGGGGAACATCCCCGAGAGCAGGCGTCGTTTTTAACCGAAAAACTAATAACGATGAAACCCAGTGGCTGGGAGAGGGAGTCCCAGTCTCCCCCAGCGGGGCGGTGGAGTTCAAGGTCCCCCTCAAACAGGGGGGACGCGTACAGACGTCACGTGGACGGCTCGCGCAGCGTGACGCATGGCTGTGGGCGAAGCCTGTTTTTCAGGGGCTGGCTGGTCATGGCCGCCGGAGTCCTGGCCTGCAGGTCCTCGGACGGTGGAGGTGCGACCGGCTCCCGCCCCAACGTCCTGCTGCTGATGGCGGACGACCTTGGCATCGGAGACATCGGCTGCTATGACAATGACACGCTCAGGCAAGGGCCGCCCAGAAGTGGCGGCGGACACGGCCCGTCCCCCGCGACGGGGCACAGTTCTGCACCCCAACCCTGTGGCCTCCAGCCGGGATGACCCCAGGCGTGAGGGGCGGATGGGTATTTAAACAGCCGCGTTTCCGCGGGTGAAGGGACCAAGCGATTCCTGTTTGTCTCCGTAGGACCCCCAACATCGACCGCCTGGCCCGGGAGGGCGTGCGGCTGACCCAGCACCTCGCTGCCGCCTCCGTGTGCACCCCGAGCCGGGCCGCGTTCCTGACGGGCAGGTACCCGCTGCGCTCAGGTGCGTCCCGTGGCGGGAACCTGCGGGTCATGAAAACACACACCCCGCAGGGCTGCGGAGGGGGACGGGCCAGGTCCCCCGTACTAGTTTCACTTGTCACCCAAAGGTATGTTTTATTGAGTTTAGAGAAAGGGGCGTGATGACAGACGCAGGAGAAAGAGAGGGACACGCACCAACACGCACGCATCACACCGGGCACCAAACCCACACGCCGCGTACAAGTCATGACCAGGAATCCAACGGGTACGTTTTCTGGCGTCTGGCACGACGGTCCCATCAACAAAGCCACCGGGACGAAACCAGGGGTGGACGGTTGCCTGTTTCCAAAGCCACCACCTTGGCCTGTTGTCCAGACGACGCTCTAACTCACTGAGCCACCCAGCCCGCCTTTATATCCTGATATTGAATTAATTTATAGAGCTGCGTAGGCGAGGAAGGTCTATGCGCGTCGCCCCGGGAGGCGGGTAACCACGGACAGAAACGGCGCCCAGCCACGCTCCGTCCATGCCTAGAATTTAAATACGTTTGCGTATTTAATACGCAAATACGGAAATACGTATTGCGTAATACGGTGGGCAGGCAGCCCACCGTGTCATTTCCAAAAAGTACCAACGGACCATCCGTGGGCCAACGGGCCACCTGTGTTCCACGGGACCCTGATTCGTGTCGTGTGATTTCACACGTGAGCGACGAAATGTGCACCCGCGACCCGTTTCCTGAATGACCCCAACGTGCGGCCGCGTTGGGTAACCCCTCGCCTCCCTCCGCCAGGGTGGAATCACGGACGCTTCCTTTTCATTCTCTGTCGCTGGGCGCCCTTCCCGCGCTAGGACAGTCATTGCTCCGCTCAGCGACGCTTTTTCCGCGCGTGGATCATTTTATTCGCCGCCCAAGATACCACCCGTGGCCGAAACCATGTCGGACGTGCATTTTTTCTTTTTTAAAAGATTTCATTTCATTATTTTTAGAGAGAGGGGAAGGGAGAGAGGCAGAGAGGGAGAGAGACATCCATATAGGGTTGCGTTTCACCTGCCTCCAGCCACAGACCTGGCTGGAGACCTGGTGATGTGCCCTGGCTGGGAATCGAACCTGCGACCTTTGGGTTCGCAGGCCGGCGCCTTATCCACTGGGCTACCAGCCAGGGTGCACTTTTAACTCAGCTTCCACCATCGGGGATTTTCACGCAACACCCTCCGTTGAGGGCTGAGAATGATACTCAAAAACTGCCCACCGATTCATAATGGGATCAAGGAGCTGTGCTAGGTGCACACGCGCACACGCAGTGGGAAATATTTCAGCCAGAAAAAGAATACAATCCACGTGCAGCAACACGCACGGGCCTCGAGGGCATTGGGGTAAAAGGAAGGAGTCGTGTCAGGCTGCACTTGCAGAATCCTGACGAGACGGGAATCCCCCTCGTGGGAAGTAGCGTCCATAATGTTGCAACCGCAGCACCGGGCGCGCGCGGGTGCTGGGAGTCCTGGGGGTGCCAGCTTGGAAGGGAGATAAACGTCTGATCACGAGGCCACGCCCCCGAAACCAGTGTCATAGCGAACGCCCACGTCATTGGAAAACTCGGCGTTATGTCCGAAGCTTGCCCATCGGGAGAGGTGGTGACGTTTCTCTGCACACGTCCGCCCGCAGGCATGGTGTCCAGCACAGGCCTGCGCGTGCTCCAGTGGACCGCCGTCTCCGGCGGCCTTCCCAGCCGCGAGATCACGTTCGCGAGGATATTAAAAGATCGAGGTTATGCCACCGGGCTGATCGGTACGTTCCTTTCCTGGCGTGGCTTCTCCGCGGAGAGTCCACGGGGTCCGTCCCCCAGGGATCGACCCCCGGGTCGGTAGAATTCAAACCGTTTTCGCAGCTGGTATTTTCCGGGCGGACCTTGTTGGGAAGCGGGTTGGTTAGGGTGGAGTGGGTTTCCCATGGGACAGAAAGTTCCATGCAGCCCTGGCTGGTGCAGCTCAGTGGATAGACGTTGGCCTGCGGCCCAGAGGGTCGCAGGTTCGAATCCCAGTCACGGCACAGCCCCACCCGCCTGCGCTTTGCTTTCCAGGAAAGTGGCACCTGGGTCTCAACTGTGAGACCTCCCGTGATCACTGTCACCACCCCGCCACCCACGGCTTTGATCACTTCTACGGAATGCCTTTCTCTCCGATGGGAGACTGCGCCCGCTGGGACCTGTCGGAGAAGCGCGTGTCCTTGGAGCGCAAGCTCCACCTCTACGCGCAGATGATGGCCGTCACGGCCCTGACGGTGGCCGCGGCGAAAGCCGCCCGCCTCCTCGCGGTGCCGTGGGCGCTGGCCCTCGGCTCCACCATTGTGGCCCTGTTGTTGTTTACCGTTTCCTCGTTCCTGGGAGAGCTGATTATTCACGCCGACTGCTTCCTGATGAGGAACCAGAGCATCACCGAGCAGCCCATGAACTTCGCAACCACCACGTCTCTCATGCTTAACGAGGTTGCCCAATTCATCAAAAGGTGAGCCCCGCAGGGCCCCCCGCCCGCCCCCCGCGTTCCGCTCCAGCGCTGTGTTTCGCGACCAGACCGCGTTCCGCCGTGGGTGCTCGGCGGGTGGAATGGGTGCTGACCCGCATCGCGTTTTGGTTCCAATGAACCGTGGGTGACACCACCTCCGCTCCACCCCCTGCTGTCCGTTCACACCAGGGACAGTTCAGTCGGAATGGATGGGTTCCCCCTTTGACGTCGGGAAGAACCCCGTCCCAGGTGTCCCTGCCATGGGTGTCCCAGTCAAGTGGGGCACGCTGGCCACTGCCATCACGTTCTAGAACGTTCTTTCAGAGGCCTTGACGGGATTTCCTACTAGGTATAAGGAAGCTGCTAGGCAGCTTGCAAATTTCAACAGGTGAGTCTGACGTGCCCTCATGCTGACTAAAATCTTCAACCCTTTGCGTTGACCGTGCAGAGTTACTATTTAAAAAAAAAAAAAAAAAAGAATGAGTGTTAAATTCTATGAAACACCGTAAGATACCTCGATTCAGTCCCAAAATTCAGAGAGGGAGGAGAAACTGTGAGGCCATGCCTACATAAGGCAAATTAATGGCCTAGGACGCAGGATGTTGCTTGTTAAATCTTTGTTAGGAAAGGTTTTATTTCTTGTTGGAGAGACGGGGGAGGGTGGGAGGAAGAAAGAGAGAGACACATCCGTGTGTGGCTGCCTCGCGTGTGCCTGAAACTGGGCACCTGGCCTGCAGCCCGGGCACGTGCCGGGGCTGGGAATCGAACCGGCGACCCTTTGGTTGGCAGGCTGGTGCTCCGTCCCCCGAGCCACCCCAGCCGGGGTGTATGGCACGTAACTTTTCAAGCGTGTCCTTTCCTAACCACGCCGTGACCTGCATTTCACCAAACACGCACCATCGCTGCTTTCCTAAGCTCACGTCCGCGGTGGGAACCGCGTGCGGAAATGACAGCACGAAATAAACACGATGTCCCGGTCTCCACGGATCTTCGTCGTGGGGTTAAAAAACAATCATCATCACCCAATGCGAGACGCCTAGCGCCGGCGTCGATGTTTCCAACAGACTTTCTGGACACTAAACAATGTCCAAAGACAGACACCACGGTCTCCGTTCAGAGTTTGTCGTACCTGCGCCTGGCGCGTTGAGTTGCCAAGATAAATAGCTGAACCAGGGTGAGATCATGTCCCTGGCTGTTCTGGGGCTCCGGGACTGGAATCTCTGCGTGTGCTTTCTTTTTTCCCCCCAAAAAACAAGTGCGCTCCGGCCCTGTCGCCTTTATTTGCAGAAATAAGCACGGACCATTCCTGCTTTTTGTGTCCTTTCTGCATGTCCACACGCCTCTGATCACGACCGAGGACTTCCTGGGGGGCAGCGCCCACGGCCTGTATGGTGACAGTGTGCAGGAGATGGATTGGTTGGTGGGTAAGTGCCTCTTTCTGGTGGCCATGGGCTGCCCCCTGCCCCCCTTGCGGGGAAGAGAGAAAGCATCACTGGAAGGGATCGACCGTTCTATAGCATGCAAACGCGGTGTCATTATTGCTGTTCCAACCGAATGCACGTGATTTTTGGCGTGTGTGCTTTCCTCACAATGCCACGCCCCTAAATTTCCCTGGAGATGCCACCTCCCTGAATCTGTAGGCTAAGGTGTGACGTGGGAACACATGCAGAAAGGATCTGAGATTAAAAAAAAAATCCTGCCCGAGGTTACATGCACCCAGGTCTACAATCTGACAGATGCAGAATCCCGTCAAGATCACCCACGTAGGGACCCCAGCCTGGAGTATGATTAAACCGTGTTTCCCCACTTGGTCATGTTTCCCGTCCTAATTGAAAATTCAGTTGCATAATCATGTAACGAAGAAAATCACGGTCGGATGTGAGTAGGCGGGACGGAGGATGTTTTAGGTCAAAGATACTAGCCCGTCAGGTACCCTCATGGCTGATGCTGGACGTCACCCATGCTCGCGCACACGGGAACCCTTCGGGTTAACGGAGCTTGATGCCAACCAGCTCAGATGTACCTGTTCTTTGCAGGGCAGATGGTGGGGACTTTGGACGCTGAAGGTCTGGCCGGCAACACCCTCGTTTATTTCACGTCGGATAATGGGGGATCCCTGGAGTCTCAGCTGGGAGGCGAGCAGTGTGGGGGCTGGAATGGGATCTACAAAGGTAGGGCTGGCACAGGCGTGGTCCTCGCCTGCCGTCTTGGCTCCAGGGCCCACGCCTGACCCTGGAATTGTCCCTAAAGAGACCCAGCAAGTGCTGCTGACCATTTGCTGGAGTTTTGTGCGTTCGCCCAATGGTACGACCATCCCTACCCCTTAGTCGCTGAATACGGGCGTCACCTTTAACAGAAACTCAGGCAGCCCTGTACAATGGGTCCGCGTGTTCCCGTGTGCCCAGCGCTAGGAGCGACCAACTTATGTTCATCTCTCTGTATTTCCCTGTTTGAAAACCTTTCGTGTCAATGAAATTAGGCAGCGAGTAGCCCTTTGCAACACACTGTTTTCACTCAGCATTCTGTTTCCTTGGTCCATCCCAATCGTGTCATGCAGTTCACCTTGTTCCTTTTTCATGGCTGCGTCATATTCCACGGCACCCATAGACCATGTTTCGTGTGTGGCTGTCCACCGGCCAACCAACTCCCATTTGAATTGCATATCCAGACAATGAACTCAGGGAGCCTGGACATCCAGGGGGGCCATATTCTATTCAAATTCGGAATCTGCTGATTATAAAGACATTATTTCATGCACCACAACGATGGTAAAGCATGCTGGTTACACTTACGGGGCTGCATAGCCTTTTATTTAGAAAGCGGACTTTTTCCTCATGTTGGCGGTGTGTTTCACATGCATCTTTCTGCTCCACACGCCCAAAGGGAAATAGTTCAATGTCTTTCCAAGCTTCCCTTTGGGGGGGTGGATCGAACTCCCCACAAACTTTTTCATGTCAGGCACGTCTCTGTTTCTTCACCCGGTTTCACCCACTGTGCCCTTGGACCAGTCGTGACCAGAGGCCTTTCTACACCTGACACTCCATCATCCCGTAAAGGTGCTCCTGCCATTTCTCGGGCTGCCGTCTGCGGGATTTAACCCGCCCACCCGGGCAACGGTAGCTGGGTGCCAGCTGCCACCCAGCCACGCACCCACACGCCCCTGGAAACGGTCAGATGAAGGGCTGGCAGCTGACAGAGCAGGTCCCAACATTCCGAGGAGCCCGAATGAGTAACGGGGGAGACACAGCCATGGTCCCCAAACGGTCCCTGTTTGGCATGGAACACGATGCTTTCGACCCTCTGTGCCCCGGAGAATTCCTTCCAGAAGGTGATGCGACCTCACGTGACCCCAACGCCTCTGTTTTCTGTCTCTCCGTCCATGCAGGTGGGAAAGGCATGGGCGGCTGGGAAGGTGGGATCCGTGTCCCCGGAATATTCCGGTGGCCTGGGGTGCTGCCCGCCGGCCGGGTGGTCCGGGAGCCCACCAGCCTCATGGACATTTTTCCCACCGTGGTGCAGCTGGCCGGCGGCGAGGTGCCCCGGGACAGGTAGGTGCCACGCAGGTCGGTCCAGAGACGGCGTGACCTGCAAGGTGCTTTCCTTGCGCGGGGTCAGGGGCTGGGAACCGGTACCTGGGGCCTCTAGGTTCCTCTCCGTGGCTGCGGGGTCAAGTGGCCACTGCATTTGACGTGCCCCAAAAGTGTCCTCGTCTTTTCCTGGCTGAAAGTGGAGCCTGTTTTCTTACAAGGGCCAGCCAGCAGCAAGGGACAACCTCACCGTCCCCCATAAGAAGGTCCTTTGGGGTCCGTGTGCTACAGAACTTTTACACGCAATCAATTGTTGGGGTCCCGAGGCGTGGAGAGAGAATTGGGGGAGACGTGAGTAAGGAAATAGAATCATTTCCCAGAGAGGAAGGTGTCACGAAATTATGCAGCACGTAGGTCCTATTATACCATGTTTTACGTGTAGTATTTTTACGTATTCTTTTTATATATTCTCTATACACTTCTTGTAGACCTATATTTACACGTATTTTAATTTCGTAGGTACGGTCTACGTTTACATCTATTTAAGCCTTTTGCAGAGGCCAAAAAAAAAAAAAAAATGACCCTGGCTGGTGGCTCAGTGGATAAGGTGCCGGCCTGCGAACCCAAAGGTCGCTGGTTCGATTCCCCAGCCAGGGCACATAACCAGGTTGCAAACCAGGTCTCCAGCCAGATCTGTAGCTGGAGGCAGGTGAAAGGCAACCATACAATGATGTTTCTCTCCCTCTCTCCTTTCCTTTCTCTCTCTGGAAATAATAAATAAAATCTTAAAAAAAAAAAAATGAATGGCTTATACAGGGGTGGGCACACGTAGGTTTCTGGAGAATTGATTCCGGTATTATGATTCACTATGATATATGATTTTTTCCATACCGACAACTGCACCCTTGGTCTTGTCCACCCTTGTATTTAGATATAAGCCTTGTTTTTCTTGCAAAATTCTGTTTTGTTCCTTGACTTCCTGGCGCCATTCCTTAGCGAAAAAACACCCAGAACTTGATACTCCTGGGTCAAAAGATTTTTGGTTGGTTGTGGGTAAATCTCTTCACCCCTGGTGTCAAATTGCTTTCGAATCTTTGCTCCCAGCCACACACGAGAGTCTTGCTTTTTTCAAAATTAACTTCATTTTTAGGTACCTTCGTGCAAGTCTGCTATTATGTTTCTACAAGGTGCCCCTGCGGGTACGCACATTGACGTCCACCTCACTGCTTCTCACCACGGAGTGTGACGATTCCTCATGGAATGTCATGTGTCTGTGTGCGGAGGGGGGGACTGCTTTCTAGTCGGAAATCACCTTCCCGATGAATTTTGATGAGTGTTTGTGTCTGAAAGAATTGAAATGCGCCCGCCGTGCCTATTGTAAAAGTGTTTCCCTAGCAACTCAGCCCGTATGTGCTGTTGATGTACAATAGACATACACATGTGTATGTGCCTATAAATATATATATTTGGAGGAGAAATATTATAGGTACGAGGCCTGTCCTGAACGTATCAAGCCATTGTCAACGTAATTAAAATAGTTTGCACGGCTGATGCTTTGGGAACAGACCGAGTTTACACCTATTGTACTACACTCTGTATTCTGTACATCAATATATAACAAAGTAATATAAAGTCGTGATAGACATATTATCTGAAGCATAAAGAATAGAGCATAACTATATACCATAGTAACAATATCCAACGTTGTCTTTCATAGTATATAATAAATAGTACAGACATTTCTTTTTTTTTGTTTAACAATTTTTTTAATTTTATTTCATCATGTCCAGAAAGAGGGGAAGGGAGAGAGGCAGAGAGGGAGAGAGACATCCATGTATGGTTGCGTTTCACCTGCCTCCAGGCACAGACCTGACTGGAGACCTGGTTTGCAACCTGGTTATGTGCCCTGGCTGGGGAATCGAACCTGCGGCCTTTGGGTTCGCAGGCCAGTGCCTTATCCACTGTGCTACCAGCCAGGGCCAGATGTTTCTATTTTTACCTCATTTCCTTCTGTCCAAGCAAAACCTACTTTGGATTCCAAGTTCTCAAAGTTGACCCAGAATGTTTCGTCATATTAGAGCAAAAAAAGACCCGTTCTATGGCTTTTTGCGGGGCTGGTAAAAATCCGTCATCCGTATCTGTGACAAAATGGCGGGACGCCGGATCCTCAAAATCCTTCAAAGTAACGTAAAAGACATTCGATAGAACCAGTGTCCCACGCAGGCACTGAATTCCCTTCCCCTGTGGTAATTCGGCCTCCTGCCACGGAGCACTTATTTTTTATAATCCTAGGGACGATTTCATCAACAGAGAAGCTTCCCATCCTGGGAACCTTAAAACTGAGAAATGAGACTAAAACTGGCACCTGGACCATGGGGACTGGATCCCATTTTGGGGGGGGAATGAGAAAGGTGGGATGTGACCGCAGGGGTCCCTGCAGCAAAGAAAACGCTTCCAAGTCTCGTTGGAAAACCACACCTGATCTCCAATGAGTTCACCCCAAATCAGGTGCAAACCACCAAAAAAAAAAAAAAAGAGTCCAAAGGGCCGGGAAGCGTCTTTTCAGATTCCAGATAAGGTCGGTGGCAGCCTGAGTGAGCTGGTTCTTCCACGGCTTTTAGCGGGAGGCTGTGTCAGCCGGCCAGCAGGCGGGTGGCAGCCACGGTGCGCCCCTGCCCTGGCCGCGGCGGCGCTCGGGTCCATGGGTGCTGCTCCGCCCCTGAACCCCGGGATGCTGTCTCTCTGCAGGGTGATCGACGGTCGCGACCTGCTGCCCCTGATGCTCGGGACCGTCGGGCACTCGGACCACGAGTTCCTGATGCATTACTGCGAGTCCTTCCTGCACGCGGCGCGGTGGCACCAGCGCGACCGTGAGTAGCGCCCACCTCGCCTTCTGCTTCGGTGTGCCCGTCCCACCCGTGCCTTTATCCGGCTCCGGGCCGTACTCGTCCTGTTTCCAGCCAATTCCTTCCAGCTCTTCTTCGGAAGAAGGCGGCTGTTAACCTTGGCTTGCGCCTCACACAGGGATTATTGATTTGCGCGCGTGCGCGCGCGCTGACGCGAGCGCACAGTTGCACCCCTGCGCGCAAAACCTGTCCCTGTCACCTCTATTCTTTTCCCCTGCGTGGCTGGCTGTTCACCTGTCTTAAGTACCGTAGCCAGGTGGCCCGATTTCGCCTTGGCCAGAATAATCACCGCGTTGCAATCTAAGCCGCAACGTTTACCGCGCGTCAGAATTTTCTAGGCTCCTTGGACGCGTGGTCCTTTCGAAAGACCGGTGAACTTAGTTGCAAGATGTTTTAAAATCCCACGAGAACAAGCAATGCGGTCACCGTCCACGTATATCGTGGAAGTTGGGGGACACTGGTGGTTTCCCAAGAGCCAAGTTTCCCAAATGGAAACAGGGTACCTCTCTCCATTTATTTGGAAAGTATTCACCTCACCGGGTCCTCTGTTCCCTTACAGACCAAGGCCATTACCCGTCCACCTACCAGGAGCTGGACAACGGTTTTGGTTTTAGAAATCATTTCTCAGTATCCATCTCTGGGATTTATTTACCAACGGTTCATTTTCAAAAGATTTTATTTATTGGTTGTAGAGGTGGGGGGAAGGGAGGGAGGAAGAGAGGGAGAAAAGTATCCATGTGTGGTTGCCTCTCTTGAGCCCCCAACTGGAGACCTGGCCCGCAACCCAGGCCTGTGCCGTGACTGGGAATCGAACCGGTGACCCTTTGGTTCTCAGGCCGGTGCCCAACCCACTGAGCCACACCAGCCAGGGCCCAACTATTTCTTAATGTTGTAAATAACTCCTTTCTGCTTCTGCCTTCATCTCTGATCACCGAATCCCACCGCTTTGGGTCACTTTTCTTCATTTTTATTCACCTGTCACCCTACCTTTCCTAGGTACCGTCTTCTCTTCTCTGGGTTTGCCTGGCAGACTTGGTTTTATCAGTTCTTCTCTTTTTCCAGGGTTGGGGGAGGTCTGTTATAATCAAGAACGTGATCAATAGTTCACAGACTCTTCTTCTTGGAAGTCACCATGGATTCTTTATTATTTCCCCTCTTTCCACACATCCTCACTGTTATCATTTGATTGCTCATTTTAAAATGACGTGTCGTACACGGACCCTTCTCGCATGGTCTAAAAAGCGTTCGTTCAGCTGCCTGAAATCCCACCCACGAGCCGACCCTCCCATCGACCTGGGCTAACGCTTCCCGGCGTGGGTAACTAGGACCCGTATCAACGTTTCTGCGTTCCGCCGCGGCCCCGCGAGACCGACTTCTTCTGTCTCGGTCTTTTGCGCAAAGTTCTCATCGTTTTCCAAGGCAGGGATGCGGGGAAGGTGTTCCCGCGCAGCCCGTGGCTTGATTCCAAGGGAACCCTAACGGGCCTTGCTGGTGGTCCCCCCTTTGTGCGTTTACTACGCACTGGGTCCCCGGCCAGAAGTGTCCCCGGACCGCTGGGCACCCATAGGTCGGAGCAGTTTTATTGGCCTGTAATTCCCGGGTTTAGTTCCCTGGGGCAGCTAAGACAGGACCGCGCAGACCAGACACGGGGGCGGATCCACCCCAGACCCCAGTTTCCCTCCGCTGCGGGGGCTGGAAGATCAAGGTGCCGCTATGAAGAGGGAATCACATGGAATCACATGCTACGGGACCGTGTGTGTCGGGCGTCTCTCACGGAGCCTCCGGTGCTCAAGGGCCATCCACACTGCAGCCTGAGCCAGAGCCTCGCTCCTGTTCGGGGCTGCGTAATATTCCACTGGGGGCCGGGCGGCTCTCTGAGGGGCGCTGACCCCATTTCCACCATCGGGCTCCTCTGAGGAGCTGCTGTCCAGCTCCCTGTCCTGGTTCTCAACACCACCTTCTGTGCCTCTTGTCTCCTGCCAGGAGGAGCCGTGTGGAAGGTCCACTACCTGACCCCGATCTTCCACCCCGACGGGGCGGGCGCCTGCTACGGCAGAGGGGTCTGCCCGTGCTCTGGGGATGCGGACGCCGTGGCCCAACACAACCCTCCTCTGCTCTTCGACCTCTCACGAGACCCTTCGGAGGCCCACGCTCTGACCCCGGACACGGAGCCCTCGTTTTACCAGGTGCTGCAGCGGGTGGCCCAGGCCGTGCAGGACCACCAGCGGACGCTGGAGCCCGTTCCCCTGCAGCTGGACGCGGCCAGCAACACGTGGTGGCCATGGCTGCAGCCCTGCTGTGGGACCTTCCCCCTGTGCTGGTGCAGCCGCGAGGGGGGTGGGCAGAGCTCACCCGCTGGGGAACCCTGACAGGCCACTGCTGGACAGCTTCATCGGGGAACAGAATAAAATGCCACCGTGACGCGCAGGCTCCTGTGTGGGGGGCTGGTGACAGGTGTGTGACAATTGATGTCCCTCCTGCCGAAGGGTTTCTTGACCACCCCCTCCGGGGAATCCGGGAAACACCCACGTCGGAAAGTGTGCTGGGTCCCACTCCGGATGCCCGCGCATCCAGCCCCCTCGCGCCCCATTCGCACGCAAGGCCTGCGCGAGTCTGCGTGGGCTGCGTAACAAACAGCCCCAGACGGGGGTCTTACACAGGACCCCCCCCATCCTGGGAGCTGGAGACGGACACCCAGGGTGGGCAGGGCTGGTCCCCCTGAGGCCTCTTGCCTGGGCGTGTGGATGGCCGTCTCCCCCATGTTGTCCCAGGTCACCCCTCTGCGTGCCTGTACCCCCATCTCCTTATAAGGACCCCAGTCCTGTGGGGTCAGGGCCACCCACCTTCATCACCTCTGCAAAGACCTGTCTCCAAATGCAGCCCCATCCCGAGGTGCCTGCCAGGGGTAAGACTCCCCCATGGAAGTTTGGGGAACTCACTTCACCCCACGACCGTTTCTGCTGCTGCCTGTGTTGCTTTTTCACCCGCTGTTTCTCCCTCCAGACGTGAGACACAGTTACTCCTCTCGGTCCTTCCACCCCAGGCTGGGACCAGGTACCCCGATCTCAGGCACACCCTCCTCACGTCGGTCCTCTCACCCTGTGACTCACAGACACAGTCCAGCCTCCGGGACGTGAGGCTGTGCCCACGGTCAGCACAGCCAGCACTTTGGCCTGACTCGTCGGGCTCCCAGCCTCCCGCCCACCCCCCGCTTCTGGGCCTCAACTGTTCCCCCCTCTGGGTGCCATTTGCTGAAATAACCCACCCCAGCGGGAGAACCCCTAGAGCAACGGATAACAGACGGCAGAGAGACAGCAGTGAAGAGGCCCCCATCGTCACCCCACTAAACGTAAGCGAACTAAACCTGCCAACAAAAAGGCACAGATGTTTTCCCCCAGGCAGCATCTCCTGCCCCAATTCGGGACCCGGCAACGCAGTAACTTTAGGCTGAACGGCCCACACTGTCTTTTCCACAAAAACCCCCACCCAGGGTAGTTACTGCGGCTCAGCCCCAGCCTTGCCATGAACCCTGATACCCCGTAGGAACTGCAGGACCCAGGGAAACCTGTTTCAAAGATTAATCCCAGGAGATTAAGCAGAGGAGGGAAGGAGAGGCCCCACCTCTCCGATTGTACAGCTCCGGGGGCGGGACTCGGGCACAGAGAGCCCGGGGCAAGGTCCTGCGCTTCTGGCTGGCGCCCCGAATGCCACCCATGGGACACAGGGGACGCACGTCCCCCGCCGCAAGGTGCGTGGGGCCCCGGGACGCAGCCCCCAGTGGGAGACGGAGGGGGTGCAGGGTGAGCGTCGGGACCCGGGGAAAAGCTCTGTGCTTATGCTCCTAAGTCCCCAAAACGCAGCCGGAGGCGCCTTCGGTCCCGGAGGCCGCTGAAAAAAGTTAGGGTGGCCTCCAAGCCCCGCCCCACGGGGTGAGGGGAGGGAGTGGAGCGAAAGAGAGGAAGTGAAGGGGGAAGGGAGGAGGAAGAGGGAGAAAATCAAAGCCAGTCCGGGCTGGGTCCGCCCCCGGCCCTGACACACGCCCTCTCGGGCCGCCCCCGCGCTCCTCGGGTTCCGGAACGGGGGTCCTCATCTCCTCCAACAAAGGCCCCCCAGCCTCCAACACTAAGACACCCCGGTGCCCCGTCGCCAGCCCACAACACTCCCCATGGCACCCAGTAGCCGGCCACGCCTCGTCCCGCCCGGGACCCCGCCCCTCCGGCGCACAGCCGCCACCCTCCGAGTCTCCAAGTGGCTGTCACCTCGCGGCGCAATCTTGGAATGCGGACAGACTAGTGGCCGTGCTCCGGGCCCGGGACACGCCCGACCTTACAGCCCAGAGGCGGGGCCCCATGGTAGGCACATCCCTCCGGGTTATTGGGCGGGGAGAGCCCGGGACCCGCCCCGTCCGCTCCAAGTCCCGGGACGCAGCGTCTCCGGTGCGCTCCGGGCGCCCGCGTTCCCAACCCGCGCGGTTCGGCTGTCGTCCCAACAGCTGGGCCGGACCTCCGGGTCCTGTCGCGGGTGGTTTCAGTCTCACATTTCTCCTTTTCGGTTGTCAGTGCCCCTCCGCCCCCGTGCGTCACGGCGCGGCCGGAACTGGGGGGACTCGGGCCTCTCCGCACCAGGAAAGGGCGGGGCCGCTCTGAACGCAGGCGCTTAACCCTTGTAACCCGCCCTCCCGGGACCCTTCGGTGGCCCAAGGACTCGGCGGCGGGAAGGAGGGGCCCGGATTCAAAACCAAACCTAAGTTTGGCGCTCTCCCGCAGGCCGATGGATGCGTCGGTGGAAAGGCGCACGGCCGCCCCGCGAGCCGGAGCGCCAGGGTGGCGTCCCCTCCCCGCCGCTGACATTTCTCTCCAGGGGCTGCTGGACGGCGCTGCTCGCGGGGCGCGTCCTGCTGATGACCTGCCAATTCGCGGCCGCCGACGCCTTCAAACCGAATATTCTGTTGATCATGGCGGACGACCTGGGCCTCGGGGACCTTGGTTGCTATGGGAACCGCACGCTGAGGTACGCGGGGCCCGCGGCGTCTCCGGCGGCGCCTGGCTGGGGTGCCGCCCAAGAGGAGGAGCTCCGCACCGGAAAAGTGGGTTTTCTAGGGGAAAACAACGCCCCTTCCCAGCAACCAGGAACTGGGGCGCTGCGGCTTTCGTTGGTACCTCACCATTGCAGGGGGTGGATTAAAACCAAAACCACAGAAATGCGTCCTCCCCCCAAGTCCTGGAGACCATTTGAGATCCCAGGGCTGCGCTCCCCATACAAGCTCCAGGGAGGGTCCTTGCGCCTCTCCCAGCTCCGGGGGCTCCAGGCGCCCCTGGGCGGGTGGCTGCGACCCTCCGTCTCCACGTGGCTTCTGCTCTGTGTGCGTCTCCTCTGGTCTCTTCTAAGGACACCGTCTTAGGGACGTAGGGTCCCCCTGACCCAGGACGACCTCCTCGCTGATCCTTCCCTCCATCCCACCGGCAAACACCCCTTTTCCAAGACACATGCTTCCCAAGGGCCCCGTCCTGACAGTGACGCGGGTGTGCTTTGCTCAGGACGCCCCACATCGACCGGCTGGCGGCGGACGGCGTGCGGCTCACCCAGCACCTGGCCGCCGCCCCGCTCTGCACCCCAAGCAGGGCCGCTTTTCTGACCGGGAGACACGCTTTCCGATCAGGTGGGTGTCCTGGGGAGGAGCAAGCAGAGGGCGTGCCTGTGTCCGCTCATTTATGTCCTTGGTGTTTTATTTTGAGGGGCGGAGAGAGAGGGAGAGAAGGGGTGGTGTGAGACAGAAACACAGTCCCTTGCCTTCCGAGCGAGCCCTGACCTGGGACCAAAGGGGAACCCAGGCATCTCCAAGGCCCTGGCTGGTGGCTCAGTGGATAAGGCGCCGGCCTGCGAACCCAAAGGTGGCCGGTTCGATCCCCAGCCAGGGCGCATGACCAGGTTGCAAGCCAGGTCCCCAGCTGGAGGCAGGAGAAAGGCAACCCTACACGGATGTCTCTCTCCCTCTCTGCCTCCCTCCCGTCCCCTCTCACTGAAAGTGATAAATAAAAAAATAAAAATAAAAGAAGTTGCATCTCCAGATACACCCTCACTCGGAGGTCACGGGGTTAGGTCGGTAAGTAGGTGATTGATGAATGTATGAATAGATCGTGGGTAGGTGGGTAACGATGAACAGATGAATCGACGGATGTTGGATGGGTGGGCGCATAGGTGATGGGTAGATGGGTAGGCACGTAGATAAAGTGTCACATGAAGACTTAGGGACTCAGGTCAGTAGTCCTGACGCCCAGGGCTGGGGTTTCTCTTCGGCATGTGTGCCCTGCCCACGTGGGGGTGTTTCCACCCCCAAGATGCTACGAACCATCCTCCCCCAGTTAGGACCCCAGACCCAGGCTCCTCGGAGTGGCCCCTGCTGGGCGCGCCCCCTTTGGGCACACGCACGGCCGCCAGCTGAGACCGAGGGCCTGCTGTCCCCCGGTCTGCAGGCATGGACGCCAGTGATGGGTACCGGGCCCTGCAGTGGAACGGGGGCTCGGGGGGTCTCCCCAGGAACGAGACCACGTTCGCCAAGATCCTGCAGCAGCAAGGCTACACCACGGGCCTCATAGGTACAGTCCCCGCCGCGGGGGGCGGTCCCTGCGCCCCCTTCTCAGGGTAAACCCGGCTTTCCTCGGAGGCCGCGTGACCTCCCGTGGGACGTGCCCGCCTGTCTCCTCAGGGAAGTGGCACCAGGGCGTGAACTGTGACTCCCGCACGGACTTCTGCCACCACCCGCTCAGCCACGGGTTCGACTACTTCTACGGCACGCCCTTCACGCTGGTCAACGACTGCCACCCGGCCCGGCCCCCCGAGGTGGACGCCGCCCTGCGGGCACGGCTCTGGCGCTGCACCCAGTGGGCGGCCCTGGGCGTGCTGACCGCGGCGGCGGCCAAGGCCTGCGGCTTGGTCTCCGCGCCCTGGACGGCCGTGGCGGCCGCGGCCGGGCTCCTCGCCCTGTTCTTCGCCTCCTGGTACGCCAGCTTCGGCTTCGTGCGCCGCTGGAACTGCGTGCTGATGCGCAACTACGAGGTCACGGAGCAGCCCCTGGTTCTGGACAGGACAGCTAGCCTCCTGCGGAAGGAAGCCCTTTCCTACATCACCAGGTCGGGCACCACGGGCCGGGCGCCTCCCTCTACCCCCCGTCGGTCCTCTGCCTCGGTGCCTTTGCTGCTGTTTCCCTCGTTCAGCTCCTTCCCCGCGTGTTTGCTTTTGGAAATCGCAGGTCTCCCGGTGCCTGCGTCCCTTTGTCACCTTTGGGATGCTGTCAGCCCGCCGTGGGCGCAGATGGGCGCAGACGGGGCGGACGCGTCCGGCCTCGGATACGGTCGGTTTCCCGCACGCAGGCCCCTGCTTCCAAGGCAGGGACCCACGAACAGGTGCCGTCGTAGGTGACGGCTGTTTGGCTTCTGTCGGCAGGAATAAGCACAGGCCGTTTCTGCTGTTTCTCTCTCTGCTGCACGTCCACCTGCCCCTGGTGACCACCGAGCGGTTCTCCGGCCGTAGCCAGCATGGGCCCTACGGTGACAGCGTGGAGGAGATGGACTGGGTGGTGGGTAAGTCCCCGCGGGGACCCCCCCTCCCTCCCTCCTGGCCTCACCATCGGCGAAGGTGACAGCGGGCGTTCAGCTTGCACGCGCTGTTTTCTTGACGGTTCTTGACGGCGCTGGTCCAGGTGAAATTCTGCACGCGGTGGAAGAACATGGATTGGCCAACCGCACGTTCGTCTATTTCACTTCGGACCACGGGGGCCACCTGGAGGCCCGGGACGGGGTGTCGGCTCCGCTCGGGGGATGGAACGGAATTTACCGAGGTAAGACCCCCCGCGGGCACCAGGGGTCCAGCGGACAGGCGTGGCCTCCCCGGGCAGTCAGCCCGGAAGGTTGGGGGGGAGGTGGAACCCACAGAGTCGCTTCCAGGGCTGTTTGTTGAGTGTTTGTTGATCATCTTCCACGTCAATGCAACGGAGGGAGAGGCAGACCCTCTCCTGAAAGGGGCTGCATGTTTATAGGCGAGACGGACCCAGGATCGTCCGGATAAAATCAAAGCCCGTGTCATTCTAACTGAAAGGTGGCACCGCAACGCGGGCAACAACGGGCATTGGCGATGGATGGGTGGACCCCTAAGGTCGTAGGAAGCTCCCACGTGCCCCTGTGCTTTCGGGGGGCCACAGTTCTGACGGCGGTTCCCCCAGACGCCCGCCCTGGGCCCCGGGGTCGGTGACCGACACCGGGCAGCCATGCGATGGTCCCGTTCCACCGTGACGTCGGGGGATGATGCCTCACAAGGTGCTGGAAGAATCAGCGCGGCCAATTTTGGGAAATCAAAACAGCCCCGTGCGCACGGGGGGTCCTACGTCCGCAGACACGGGGACGCGGGCGTGCGCCCAGCCCGGACCGGGACCTGCGGGGTCCTGACAAGTGTCCTCTCCTCGCAGGTGGGAAAGGCATGGGCGGTTGGGAAGGTGGGATCCGCGTGCCCGGGATCGTCCGCTGGCCCGGGGTGCTGCCCGCCGGCCGCGTCTTCTCAGAGCCCAGCAGCCTGATGGACATTTTCCCCACCGTGGTGCAGCTGGCCGGCGGCGAGGTGCCCCGGGACAGGTACGGTGCCCCGTTCCCCACACGGCATGTCCCACATCCACGTGACAGTAGATCTGGGCATCTGGTGTCATGGACCAGAGACGCTGAGCGTGCGTCCGCGTGTGTATGCGTCTGCTCCGTGCAAGACGCTGCGTAACAAGCGGCCCTGAAACCTTGTCCCTTTGAGTCTTGCTATGACGGTGCTCACCTTGCCCGGCCAGCTGCCATCGGGTCACAGCTCGGGGAGACGGCGGTGTCTGCGCCCCGTGCGGCCTCGGGGTTCTGTCCCCAGGGGCCTCGGGCTGATTCCTCCCCCCATCTGTCCTGCGTCAGGGTCATCGACGGCCGTAACCTGCTGCCCTGGCTGCAAGGAGCCACCCGGCACGGGCCTCACGAGTTCCTGTTTCATTACTGCGGGACGTCCCTGCACGCGGCACGCTGGCATGACCGGGAGCGTGAGTACACGCCTTCCGGGCACCGGGGGGCTGCATCCCCGTGCGTTCTCCAAGGAAATGGGACCAAGGGGGTGGGTGGAAGGACGGATGAACCCCGAGAGAGACATTTTAAGGAGCTGCCCCCCAATGCTGTGGGGCTGGCCGGAGTGGACGCTGCTGTGTTGCATCTGACAGCTGGGCACTCAGGCAGAAAGTGTCCTCTGTTGCTCGGGGAGCAGCTTCACCCCCTTTCTGGGGCCTCCGCCTTTCTTCACCTGATTAGACAGGGCCCACCACGCTCGGGAGGACCATCTGCTGTACTCTGCTTGTCTGGATGGGCATGTTATACTGTTCTACCAAAAAAAACCCCAAAATGTCCTTCATGGGGACCCCTAGGCAGCGCAGCGCGTTCGCACAGGAAATGCAGTCACAGAGCAGATGCTTCCCTCAGGAGCCCAGAAGAACCCCGCAGTGTCCCCAGGAGGCCCACAGCCGGGGCCGCAGGGAGACATGAAGGGACATGTTGGTGTCCCTTTGTGCCGTCACATGATGAGCTCCATGGTGCACCCATGATGAGCTCCGTGGTGCACCCATGATGAGCTCCGTGGTGCACCCATGATGAGCTCCATGGAGCCCGGGGCTCCTTCCTTGCATCCTCCTCCTCCTCCCTCCCTCGAGTTGCCTGAGAGGTTGATGGTCCCTGAGCCGACGCTGGCTCGCCCTCGGGGTCCCGCTGCACTGACCGCTCCCCCCTTTGCGTTCAGGTGGAAGACTCTGGAAGGTCCACTACGTGACGCCCAAGTTCCACCCCGAGGGCGCCGGGGCCTGCTACGGCCAAGGCGTGTGCCCCTGCTCCGGGGACGGCGTGACCCGGCACAGCCCTCCGTTGCTCTTTGACCTCTCCAGGGACCCTGCGGAGGCCCGGCCCCTGTCCCCCGGCTCCGAGCCCCTGTTCCACGCCGTGGTGGCCAGGGTGGGCGAGGCGGTGGAGACGCACAGGGCCACGCTGAGCCCGGTGCCCTCACAGCTGTCGCTGGCCCACGTCCTGTGGAAGCCGTGGCTGCAGCCGTGCTGCGGAACCTTCCCTTTCTGCTCCTGCCACCAGGACGGAGACCCCGGGGACCTGTGACCTCACGGGGTCAGGACGGTGGCATGGAGACAGGGGGACCCCTCCAGGCGCTGTGGGTGGAAACACGGACGGTCCAGCCACTGTGGGAAGCAGCATGGAGGGTCCCCCTGAAAACTAAAACGGGAGCTGCCTTAGGACCCCCCCCCTTCTAGAAATCAATGCTAAAAAATCCCAGACGCCACCGAGAAAGGACATGTGCCCCCCGGTGTTCATAGCAGCATTATTTCCAACATTCCAGGTGGAGGAACTGCCCCCAGGGTCCCTCAGCGGCCAAGCGGATAGACAAGCTATTACTGATGTATCTTATATGTATGTACGCAGTTGGATATTATTCGCCCGTGAGAAACATGGCATTTAAAGAGCAAAATAAATGATAACTGAAGGGAGGATGAACATTAAACTGAAGGGAGTCCCTTTAAAATGCAGTCGGGGCTGCCCGGCCCATGGGGTGCCTCCATCCTGGGGTGTTCGATCAGGACAAAGCGACCTCTGCACGGGACCTAATGCCACCTCATGTCCCCAAGAACCGTCTTGGGGACATGAAAGCAGAGGCGGTGACAACTGGATGGAACACGAAACACGCGCGTGACATCATGGTCCCTGCAGCGACAGCCGTGCCTTCCTGGGGGTGCCCCCTGTCCCTTCTCTTTGTCCTAAATGCCACCGCCGTGTCTCCTCGTGGGACCCTCGGTGGGCTCCCGACTGAAGTCACAGCTTCCCCAACAGCTGTTATGGATCTCAAATAAATGCTGCTGCCTCTCCCGTTGAAAGCCTTTTATTTTCACACGCCCGCTGACCTCCAGCTCTGGAAACGTTGACAGAATAACCTTTTGTCGAACCCTGGAACCTGAAATGCAATCCCCCCAGTAAAGAATCCCTTCAATATTTTTGATTCTTTACTGGCCTTAGTACCGTTGAGAAATAACTGAGACCCATCACGGTACCGTAGCCACCAAGATGTGCAGCGTCACGACCTGACCTCCTTGTGGATTGTGCTGTTTTTGTTTTTGTCTTTTTTTATTTTGAGATGGCATATATAAATGAAACCATATAGTGTTTGATTCTCTCCAACTTCGTTCATGGAGTTGAAGACCCCCCAGGTCTATCCAAGCTGCAAATGGTGAGAGCTCACCCTTTTTCATGGCTGAGTAATATTCCATCGCATGCATTTAGCAGTGCCTGGTCATGTCCGCAGCCGCACAGCGTGATTCTCAGGCTGAGGACAGGAAAGATACAGGTAAACAAGGTGAACTCAGACGGACTCCTGCACCTCCAGGTGTGCTTCCGGCCAGCGGCAGGATATTCTTTATGCAAGAGAAGCTCCGTGCACATCAGCTTGGAGGTAAAGGTGATAAGTCTTTGGAATCAGAAGGTAAAGGGCACAGGTGCGGTGCACATGGGGTGACTGAAGACCAGCCATTCCTCACAGATCCAGCCACACAGCTGCACAGCCTTCAGGAGACCCCCAAAACCGGTGGAGAGGAAGCTGATCAATACCTGCACCTGAACGGCCTTTGTCACTGCGAGGGCGCAAGCAAGGTTCACCCTCCCCAGGTGTTTTGCTCGAATTCCTAGGGGTTTTTGTTTCTTTATTCCATCCCCCGGCGACCCACGGGAACGGAAGAAACCCACCCGAACGATTCCATAACAAGGCAGTTTGCCAATTAACAAATTCAATGTCTTGTGTTCTCGGAGAGGTCAGGTACCAAAGACCCACGGGCGAACCGGGCCAGGGGGCAGAACGAAGAATAAACAGGTTCTCAGAAAGACAGGAGGGGAGAAAAGTCCAGGCGGACAGATGGCTTCTTGCTGACACGGGATTCTCCCCGTCTCTCCAGAAACAGACTCTCGTGCGACCTTAAAACATGGGCAGATGCTCAGACGTTCTTCACAGGTGTGGTCCTTGCGGAACCCAAGTTTATTTGGTAGACGGTTGACGTTCCATATTATTTTGTAGCAGTGGCACGTGGACAGCATAGCATATAGACAATCGTATAAATTATAACATATTTCCCTCCCGTTTCTAGCACCCGGCTGGTGCCACGGATGATGATGACAATAGCAGGGATTATGTACCCTATGCGGTTCTTTATATCCGCAGTTCCACCTCGTAAATACCTGAAGAGACCCACCAACTAGTTTGAAAGAATATAGCCACCCCTACGTTCACTGCTGCGGCGTTCTTTGCAATATCAAAGGTTTGAAAGGAGCTCACGTGCCCATCCATGGGGGAGCAGATTAAAAAAAGCGTCGGTACAAGTCTACAGTGGAATATTACTCAGCTGTGAAAAAGAAGGGACGGTTACCGGGGAAGTCTTGAAGAACCATCTCAAATGAGCAACCTTGAGAGAAAATGGACAGGTATGAGGAGCAGCATTTTCAAGGCCTGGGTGCTGAGCGACCCTCAAAAGTACGTAGGTGCGCAAGCTGGATTCCTGGCCTGGTCTTCGCTCTGTGACCCGTTTTTCCTCACAGAACGTGGCGGTTGTGTTTGAAATACCACGAGGCCGTTTGTTTGTTTGTTTGTTTGGCTACGCAACTCCCAAGAAAACGTGGTTCACGCGCAACGCCCGTTTCCCGCAGCAGGGTATATCAAGATTCACGTACAAGCATCCGGTTTCCAACCCAGAGCACCGCTGTGATGCGAACCCTAAAAAGTGCTGTAAAATGGGGAAGGAGGGTTGGTCCCCTGTGCCTCTGTCACAGCTGGCGGTTAAAGGAAATGCCTGTTCTTGTTGACAGTGACACGCAGAGGCTCACCCGCGTGAAGACTGTCCCTGGGCGTTCACGTACCCGACGGGAGTGACGGCAGGAAGTCAGAGAAAGAAACGTACCCTCCTTGGTCCTCTAAAGTGGCCCGTCCCTTATCTTAACCCACCTGGGTGTGTCAGCACCCCTGGAAACGCGTTTCCGCCCCACTCCTTCCTCTCCCCATGAACGAAATATTTCCAGAACCAGGCAACGCTATTAAAAAAAATCCTTCCTATGAAGGAAAATGCTAGCGATGGTTGTAGGTTGAATCACATCCCTCTGGGAATAGATTGGTGTAATTCTACAGTCCTGACGTGGTGCAGCAGAGATTCCGGCCCTGGTATCATTCAGAATGTTATGCCTCTTACACGGATGTTGCTCAGGAGCCATCAACACGCTCTTGAGTGCCTCATGCCCTGTTTTAGAATGTGTCACAGCACCTGCCAGTAAGCACGGGATGGATGGATGGATGGATGGATGAATGATAGATGGATGGATAATGGGTAGATGAACGGATGACGCATGGATGGATCAATAATTTAACGGGTGCACGAATGAAAAGTGGATGGATGATGGAGTGGCTAGATGGGTGAGTGAGTACATTGGAGGGTGGATGGATTGTTGGGTCGATGGGTGGATGACTGTTGGATGGACGATAGATGAGTGGTGAATAATGGGTCTATGGGTGGACGGATGGATGGTGAACAAATGGTTGAGTGGATGGATGGATGGTTGGATGAATGGTTAGATAAATTAATGGATAGATGGATGGATGGATGGATGGTGAATGAATGGTTGGATGGATAGATGAATGGGTAGGTGGATATTGGATGGATGGATGGATGGATGGTGAATGAATGGTTGGATGGATAAATGAATGAATGGATGGATATTGCAATGATGGATGGATAGATGGATGGTTGGATGAATGGCTGGATGGATAAATGAATGGATTGATGGATGGATGGTTGGATGAATGGTTGGATAGATTTGGATGGATGGATGGATGGATGGATAGTTGGATGAATGGTTAGATAAATTAATGGATGGATGGATGGATGGATGGATGGATGGTGAATGAATGGTTGGATGGATAAATGAATGAATGGATGGATAGATATTGCAATGATGGATGGATGGATGGTTGGATGAATGGTTGGATGGATAAATGGATGGATGGATGGTTGGATGAATGGTTGGATAGATGAATGGATGGATGGATGGATGGATGGTTGGATGGATAAATGAATGGATGGATAGATATTGCAATGATGGATGGATGGGTGGATAAATGAATGGATAGATGGATGGATGGTGAATGAATGGTTGGATGGATAAATGAATGAATGGATGGATAGATATTGAAATGATGGATGGATGGATGGTTGGATGAATGGTTGGATGGATAAATGGATGGATGGATGGTTGGGTGAATGGTTGGATAGATAAATGGATGGATGGATGGATGGATGGTTGGGTGAATGGTTGGATAGATAAATGGATGGATGGATGGATGGATGGTTGGATGAATGGTTGGATAGATAAATGGATGGATGGATGGTGAATGAATGGTTGGATGGATAAATGAATGGATAGATGGTGAATGAATGGTTGGATGGATAAATGAATGGATGGATGGATGGATGGATGGATGGTTGGATGATGATGGATGGATGAGTGGACAGACGGATGGATAAACCCAACGCTAAGAAAAGGACAGCTTCCCTCGTCTTGGCGGGGACCATTACCAGCCATCTGCTCATCTACATGGACGCCGGAACAAACTTGAATCGTGACCTCCCGGCACGCACGCCAACACGCCCCAGAAGGGAGGCCACGCTCCTGCCGTACAAGGTTCCTGGGCTGCGTTCGCCTCGATCCATCAACACCAAGATGGAAAAACAGACGTCTGTGCGGAAACACGCCCCGGGCGCACGAGTTCTCTTCTCCACAGTCGCTGAACTGGACTCAAAAGTTCCCTGTCAACTATGCCCAACCCAGGCTTCTGTCTGTCGTACCCAACGCCATGGTGGGCAGCGCCAACGTGCTACCCGTGGGGCAGATCCACGTCCAGAGGTCAAGAGGAATCACCCCTCATCCTGCACGACCTGATACCACAGCCCACGCAGTGGGAGGCACCTGGATGCTCTGGGCCAAGATCAACGCCACCAGGACCCCAAAAAGGGGCCAGAGCCACCCGGTGACTTTTCCCAGGGCTCGGTCACCTGCATCTAACTCACCTGCGATGTTTCAAGAGCACACGCGTGGACCCGTACACCACGCCCGCATTTCACACGCCGCGCGGCCTTCCGTTTTGCACAGCCGTGTCCGTTTTTGATGATAGTAAGGGCGGCGGTGGGCGTGGAATCCAGATGCGGAGAGATGCCCGGACACCAGCGCGCTGACACGTTATCGGGAACTGAGGTAATGGGACCCCGCAAGGTGGCCCGTGGACCTGGCTCCGGACCCCCTGTCCGGAGGCCGTGACCCCCGCGTGTTTGCAGCAGACGCCCCTTGGGTTAAACCTTTGCTTCTTGTCAACCCGTTGGTCGACCCGTTGGTCGACCCGTTGGGACCCGTTGGGAAGACGTGCCAGGTCCCCAGGCCACACGCACGCCTGTTGGGTTTCCCAGAACCGGGGGGACGGTTGTGATCTCCGGAACGTCCACATGAGGCGCGTGAGCGTCAGGGAGGCTTCCTGAGGTCCCAGGTATCGATTCTTGCTCTTGATTGTCGAGGGAGCTGAAGAAAGTCCGTGAGGATGCTCACCGCTGGTGAGGGTGAGGATCGTGGCGTCTGTCCGGCCAGAGGTCCGTCGGGCAGGGCCGTGGCCTGGGGCCGGACCACAACTTCTTGGCCGACAAGGTGAGAGGAAGCCGGGGACGTGGGGGTCCCGTGGATGATCAGCGGGGGAACGTCCCACCCTGGGAGGCACTCCTGTCGGCCGACCGGGAACGGAGGCTGGACGGCTGTCCCGTCTGCAAGGGCGGGAGGCGCGGTCACTGCAGAAAGCGGTCCAGCTTCTCCTGGATGCGGGCAAACGCGTCCCGGCCCAGGTAATCCATGCGTCCCTCCTCCCACTTGCGCCGCGCCTCCTCCGGGCTGGGCTCCCGGGGCTTCCCGTGGATGGAAATCCCAGCCAGAGAGACGGCCACGTCGACCTGCGGACACAAGGCGACAGGACGGGGGTCCGTGACGCGGCCCCTGTCACAACCCACCTGCCGGCGAGACTGACTTCTCAGACCTGGCGTCTGCTTCCGTGCACCGTCCTGCCCTGGGGGCCTGGCCTGCCGCCCGGGGCAAGTGCCCTGACTGGGGATCGAACCCGTGACCCTTTGGTTCGCCGTCTGAGAACCCGACCCCGGGCCCTCACCATGCGTGTGGGACCGCAGACCCCACAACGCACGTAGAGTCCACATGCCGACCTGCAGGCGGCGTCACCCGTGTGCAACCCGCCCCACGGGGACCAGCCAGCGCCCGGCAGGCACCCCGAGCAAGCCAGCAACTGAAATACCACCTCCAACGCCTCCCGAGGGCTGGGGTCCCTGGGCGCGTCCATGGGGGACTCCAGGCTCCGGTCCGGATACTCAGGCGATGGGGCGTCCCGCGTGCCTTCCGCCGGGTGCTAGAAACAACATCGATCGTTACTCCGGGGTGGGGTCCGGACCCCGGCAGTGTGGGTGAAAATGGCAGAAGACCCTTCCTTCCTGCGGGACATCGGGGACCGTGCTGGGGGGGGCCTGTGTGCCGGTCTATGGGGGCCGGGATCCCCGCTTTGCTGGAGCCCCCGGTGTTCCCGGCCCAGGGTGACGGATGACCCTGGTGCCTTGCTGGTTTAAGATTTTATTTATGCTTTTTAGAGAGAGGGGCAGGGAAGAAGAAAGAAAGGGAGAGAAGCATCCCTGTAGGGTTGCCTGTCCCCTGCCTCCAGCTGGGGACCTGGCTGGAGACCCGGCTGGCAACCTGGTCATGTGCCCTGGCTGGGATTCGAACCCATGACCTGTGGGTTCGCAGGCCGGTGCTGAATCCACTGAGCCACCAGCCAGGGCTTTCATATATATTTTTAATGCAGGGGCACCTAAAGGCCATTTGATGCTCCGTGGTTCCTTTTCTCATGCTTCCCAAAGGGAGAAGAGAGCCACCCCAGGCCCCCGAACCCTGGTCAAGACGCAACGAGAACCTGAGAACAGACCGGGCACCTTCGGCACCGGACGGCACAGAAGACTCGTCCCAGCGCCACGTGGGCTAAGAAAGGCCACGGGGGTCAAGAGAAGTTTCAGGGCATCACGGGAGACAGGCATGCAGAGAAGACCCCCCGAGAGGCGTGCGTGCACACGTGTTTAACCGTGACAGTACCGAGGGGCTCGGGGCCTCCGTGAAGCCTGCGAACGAGGACGGGAGAGCCACGCGTGGGCCAGACGTCCCTCCCTGGCCGGAAGTCTCTGTTTCGGGCCCACCTGCCGGCTTCTGCCATCGAACATAAAATAAAAGAGCGCAAAGCCTGTGAGCCAAACCTCCGTGGCGCAAGGACGCAGCGGCGCGGAACAGGCACCTTCTCTTTTGTCCGGCTCCGGGGTGAAAACCGGGGTGGGCGGCGGGGTCCCCGTGTCCGCGGTAGCTCCCGCTTTGGGGGCGCACACCGGACACGGCGTCCCCATGTCCTTCCCGCTGATGACGGTCACCCACGGTGCAGAGGTCACAGCTGCGGGTGCGTTGGGTCAGAGAAGAAGCACAGAGGGGGCTCTCGGACAAGAATTGGGGGGACTTGCTGCCGGAGAAGACCACCGGGACCCCCGAGACCACCCAAGGCTTGCGTGTGTCCTAGGCCAAGGCCGCACTGTTTTTCCCCAGCACCGTTTCGACGTGAAAAGGTACCAGGAGGCAGAAAAGAAACGCAAGACCCGGTGGGTGCCATGTTCCGGGCCGGGTTGAGCACCCCCGTCCGCGGTGCGGGTCTCCCCTCGGCTTCCCGGATCCCATTTCCTCCCCTGTCCCCCAACCTGCATGTTCCTGGACGCTGCACCACCGCGATTTGGGTCCCACGCGCCCCACCCACGCTGAGCGGCCCATCGCCCTGGCCCTTTCGCTTTTTCTAAATTTCTTCCTCGACGGCCCTGGACATGCCACACGCTCTGTGATGCCACTGGAGGACACGGCAATGCTGCGCGGAGGCGTCTGCCAGTGATAAATGCATATCGATCCCTCGCTGACGCCGCCCTACACAGCGCCCGCTCCCCATGCACGTGCGGCACCATGGACGTCTGGGGGAGCCCACGGCTGGGTCCACCAGGACGCCTGAGTGCACAGGATGCATGTGAATAAAAGCCGGACCCGTGTTACCAGCGTGGATGGCAGATGGGCCTGGGCCCTGCACGCCCGCTACCCAGGCAGACTGTCCGTGCACCCGCTTTCCCACCGCACCCGTGCGCAGCGCCGGTACTTACGCCTTCCGAGTGGCTCCTGGCGGGTGGCGGTGGGGTCTCGCTCCCTGCCACGGCCGGCTCCGAGGGGTCCGCACAAGACCAGGGCTGGCTGGGCCCCGCGACAGGATTTGCGCACTGTCCCCCGGCACACGGCGCTGAGGCTGCCATCAGCATCTCCATGTCCCCGGGACCATCCTGCACACAAAGTAGCGGTTCCGGACGTGTGGGCAACACTGCAGCTGCCCTCGGGGGCCCAGGCGGACCCCATTCTCCGGGCGGTCAGTGCCCCCCGGCCCTGCCATCTGCATCGACGCAATGTCAGCTCCCCCTTGAAGGCAGCGCACGATCCGCAGAGCCTGTGACGCACTTCAGAGCCTCAGGTGCCACCTGAGGCCGTTAGAGCCTGACCCCCGCAAAGAATTGGGGGGCAAAAAGCTTCGTTCTGCTTCACCAGCAGGAATTCCCGGCAAGTTCCCAAGCTACTCATTTCACTCCCATCCGCCCCCCACGGGACCACAGCCGTCTGCTCAAGCGACCCACCTTCCGAGTCCCGGAGGGTCCCCTTCGTGTTGAGTAGCTTCGGCGTGAAACACACAGCGGGGACCCCGAGGGGGGTATTGGCAAGAAATGCACCCGGTACGGATTGTGGGGAGTTTCCATTCTCACCTCCCGGTTTTCTTTCTTGTTAAAAAGGTTTCCCCCTCACCTGCTGGTGTGCGTGGGGGGCAGGCGCGGGCCCCTGGGGGTCGCGGGCGCTCCCGTAGAGAGGGAGGATGCTGCGGTGGAAGATGTCCCACCACAGGTCGAGGAAGGACCCCTGGTGCCGGGGGGCCGGCCCCTGCACCACGCAGCCCGTCTGGGGGTCGTACTTGTAGTCCCAAGGCTTCGCGGACCCCAGGAAGTGCACCACCTTCGCCCCGGCGCCGAACCTGCGAAGCAAACACACGGTCGTGTTGCACGCGGGGTCTGTAGTGACGCCAAGGGGCAGCAGCACGGAGCCCCCCGGGTTCCCGGGCTGCCCTGCGGAAAGCCCCCGCGCCCCCTCCTCGCCCCGGGGGGCTCACTGTTGGAAGGCGGGGCTGTAGGTGTAGGCCAGGCTGCTGCTCAGGTTGTAGACAAACGGCAGGTGCGTGCGGAGGTCCGCCGTCGCCCAGCTACTGAAGAACGAATTCAGGAGACCCTGGTCGGCCCCTACGCAGCCGGGGAGAGGACGGAACGTGAGTCACGACCCTAAGCCAAGGCCACGGGGGTCTCAAGGGCATGCGAGGTCAGCAGGTATGCCTCCAACATTCCCGGCTCCCGGTACCGTGAATTCATTCGGCCGGGCAGGGACACTACGGTTTCTTTCGTCACCACGCACGGCTGGTTCTTATCTAGGGGACAATGTTTCTTTCTTCCGTAGTTTCTTTTTTTCACTGGTGTCTGTTCCCTGTGTCCCATGTCCCCCCTCGCTATGCGCCCCCCTGACCCACCCACCCCACCGCCTGTCCTACATTTTAACGCCACGTGTGTCCATGTCCATGGGCCATTCGTACATGTTCCTGGACTAACCTGCTCCCCTTCTTTGCCTCTTTCTCCCCCTCTGCCCACTGAACGCCTGTTCCTGGTTCCCCTGTTTCTGGGTCTGTTTCGCTCACAGGCTTCTCTTGCTCGCTGGGTCTCCGCAGACCACGTCCCGGTGCGACCTGGTTCCCCTTACCTCCCAAACATGAGCGGTTTTCCACCCACCCCAGGCTGGGGTCCTCGTGAGCACCAGTTCATTCCCCCCCTCCTTTCATTCTGCAGCCAGGGTTGGCCCGCGCCGGGGCTGGGTCCCCAACCGCCCGGCTCGCCGTCACCCACCGTCAAAGCTGCCGTGTTGCACCGCGTGCCGGAGCAGCCGGCCGTGCGTCCGCAGCGACGGCTGGAAGACGAAGACGCCGCTGTTGAAGCAGTCCGGCCAGCCGGGGTCCGGGGCGGCCGACAGCTCCGCCCTCTGGAACAGCTCGTCCACGTTGGACAGCACCTGCGGGCGGGCGCGGGGGCTGAGGCCACACGCCTGGGGGTCCTGGGGCGCGGGCCACCCCACGGCGGGCGATGGCACCTATGCCCGATGTCCTCAGCCAGTCCCAGGCCAGGGGGCCTCTGCCACGGACGGGCTGCCGACAGGACCCCCGTCCCGCGCACTCACCAGGGTGTCCGCGTCCAGAAACACGCACTTGCTGTACCGCGTGAGGGTCCAGCAGTGCAACTTGGTCAGCGTGACGCCCAGCTCCGGCCTCCGCAGCAGGGCCAGGTGGACGGCATCGGTGCTGTCCATCAGGTCCACCGTGACCACCTCATCGAAGACCCTCGACAGGACCACCCTGCGGGGGGAGAGCGGCCGGGGACCAGGCTTCGTTTTCCTCTTTTTAATCCTCCCCCGAGGCACATTCGTTCATGTTAGAGAAAAGGACCAGACGGGAAAACAAAAAACGTGGACCCTCTGGTGCCTCCCGTACGCACCCCGACTGGGGATTTGAACCCACACGCGGGACACGACCGGGAATCGAACCCACAACCTTACGGCGCCTGAGACTTCCCACCCCCCGTGCATGTCTTAGAGCTGCGAACACGTTTTAGGCCGAAACGTGTGCACACTCGAACCACATGGCCAACTGTCCGGCACTGTCTTGAAAAGAGTGACCCCAGGGAGTTCCCAGGAAGGCACCTCTCTTGGCAAAATAAAAACGGGGCGCAGGGGGCGGGAAGGTGGAGCAGAAGACAACCAACATGTGTTCGCCACAGATCCGCCTCCGCGTTCTGTACTGAGAACACGCGCTGTTTGCTGCCCACAGGTGCTGAGAGACGCCGGCGTTTTTCACAATGACATGGGCCTCTCTTCTCCTTATGGATGTTTGTTTGGAGATTATTTCCCCCAGGGCCTTGGGACGACAGAACATGAAGGAAAAGGCTGCCAGCGTGGCCCCAAACACACAGGGAGCCCAGCAGGAGACGCGCCCGGGCGCCCGCGGGTGCAAGGATTTGGTCGGCAAAATCCCGAACCGACCCAACCTGCCACAGGAATACTCCTGGGTCACCCAAGTCAGAGGACAGGTACGTCCACGGCCATCGACAGACCTGCCGTGCCTACTCCACGTCTAGCCACCTCGCTGTTCTTTACAGAAACGCACCAAGCGGTGACTGTGGAAGGGAGGCGGGAAAGAGAATGACCAGGCTTGGGGTGCACCCGCCGGGGTCCCTCCCCCGCTGAAGGTTCCTGCCACCTTCCTCAGACGGCCAATAACCAAAGACCTCGGGGCGACTCGCTGGATGTCTTGGTGGGTGGCCCCCCCACACGACCGCTCCCATTTCCGTAGTGGGGAGAAGAATCGTGAATCCCGGGTGGGGACTCTGGCATGAGCGCACAGGTGGTCGGGGTCCCCTCCTTGATTCACGGTTGAGGGGTCTCTAAGAGCCTTGATGTCTACGTATAGTGTCTACCCCTCATTCATTTATCCACCCATGATGGATCCATGTATTCCGTCCCTGCACCACCACCCATTTCTGGGTGACTGTGCTTCTGCCGGGGTGCCCGTGGGGCTCAGGGGTGTCTCCAGGTCTTACCTGAGCAGGCTGGACACCTGAGGTGTGACCAACACCACCAGCTTCCGGGTCGCCCGCTGGTTCCGCAGGGACTGACCCAGAACCAGCGCACCCTGGCAGTAGACATCGTTGGTGGCCAGCGTGACAAAGGCCTGGTCTGACACTGTGGACACAGACAGGAACCCCCGTTACACCCCCCGAGGGGCGTGGAGGACCCCCGCTTCCTCTCTTACGTTTCACAACTCGGAGAGAGCAAACAGGTCCGCTTTCTGAAATACAACAGTTCCTGTTATCGGACAATTCACGCACAGGTCACCCCATGAAACACAGCAGTAAGGTTCCTAAAAAGGCCGTGGTATACAAAACAAAGCACAAGTACCAGAACGGGGTTCTTTGTTTCCCCCCAAACATTAAAAAAACACCCTCCTGTGTTGTCTTAACGAACAGAACTATCGACAGTAAAGCAATGTTCACCCAAACCACGGCCTCCGAATGTGTATTAAATAATGTTTTCCTAATTTTGAATGAGCTATTCTTGCACACCACACACACACACACACACACACACGAAATGCAAAGGAACCCTGGACCCAACGTTAAGCCAACCGGAGTGCGATGACATTTCCTAGGTTTGGCTCCCGGGGTTGGAACCCCGCACAGATACGCCAAGATTATAGTTCGAGCCCTGATTGGGTTCCCTGGAATAATCAACCAGCAACTCCCATCAATCGTGGCCCGATCTGATTTCCAAGAAAGATGGGGCCCCCACCCCTCCACCCAAAAACAACGGTGCTCTGTGAAAACGCGGCCAGACACGCGTGCAATTCTGCACAGATCAGTCGCTGGAAGCCCGGCCGCTCCAGGGTGTGGGTGGCTGTGGACAAGGGGGGAAAAGAAACTATATAGTTTCCATGAACCAAAAATGGTCCGTTTTCCGTCTCGAGAGGAAATTGCCAGTGACGTGCACAGTCAGGGCGTGTTAATTTTACAGGGGCTCTTGAACGAGTTGGTTCTGGGGGCTCCTTCCTGCCTCCCCCCAGAGCTGGTTCCCAGGACAGAGGTGACAGCAGAGGGAAATCTGTGCCCAGAGCCGGCGGCCGGCCGTGCAACCCGAGGACATGAAAATGCTCGCCGGACTACGCAGAAGGCAGTTCTCCAGGACAAGCATGTCCCCACGCCAGACACGCAACACAGGACGTGACCCGCGTGGTTTCCTGGGTCTGTTTCCCCAGGGTGACGCCTTGACATTCCATGGGAGGAAAATTCCCAACGGGACGGGGAGAGAAGGAAAGAAACTTTGTCACTGGGGCCCCAAACCCTGGTTTTCTTTTTTTTAAAAAAAAAAAACCACTGATATGGTGGCTCCATCCAGCCCGGATCTGTGAGAACTGTTTGTTTCTGCGCCTGGTCTGGCCTCTCCCACCGCAGCCCTCTCCACGCCCCTCAGGACGCTCAAAGGTGTTTTTGTTTCCCTCCCGGTGCCCAGAACCCACAGAGTCTTCGGCACAGCCCGTCCCCGGGCTGGTGGAAAGGTGGCCGCCTGTCCGGCACTGAGCCATGCCACAGAGAGTCCTTTCTGCCTCTGCTCCCCCAAAATGTCCCTTCCTGAGCCCAGACCGGAGGAACACGGCAGGGAAGGCGCTTGGCCAGGTAGCCAATTGCTCCCCGGAATCAGAAGCAACCCACTTAAAAAGAAAAACAAGTGCCGTGAGCGATCTGGTCTGACCCGGCCAGAGACTGGGGTCACCGATGCAAAGGGGACCAACCTCGTTCTCCTGGGCCCTGGGGGCCTTTTGCAGGCCTCTGAAGTCAGCTGCCCAAATCTGGCCTCCAGGAAACCCAGGGGGCGGACCCACACATCCGAACCGACCCCCTGACGCCCGCCATCTCCCTCAAGGGGGCGCCTGCCGCCAAAAGAACCCCACTTTTTTACGGGAAGAACTTTGCGCCCTGGCGGTCGCGGGGGCGCGCGCAGGCGGTCTGAACGCAGGCGAACCCCAGGGCGCTGCCTTCCCAGAGTTTGGGGAGGGGGGGGGCACTAGACTCTCCCCATCTGTCTCCACTCGGTGAGAAGGGCTGAGCCGCTTCCACGCCTGGACTGAGAAAGGAGCCGGCTGAGATCCCCGGGGCTGTTTTTCATACAGAAGGAAAACGATGAAATCTGAACGGCCCTGATCAGGTTCGACCCCCTGCCCCCAACGGCTGAAATACGCGCCTCGCCAACTGCACCCCGCGCCGCCAGCTTCTGCTGACCTGGGCGCGGCTGGGGAACAGACAATGGGAGGGCGGGGTGGGGTGGGGTGGGCGCGGACGCGGCGGGGTCTCCCCGCCCCCCGCAGGCTCGCGTCCCGCGGGCCAGAGGAACCGAGAGGCTGAACGGAAGGGGCTTTCGCTCCGAAACTCACCCGGCATGGTCCGAGGCTCCGCGCGCGCCGTGGACACGGAGGGGCCGACGTGCGCCTGGGCGCGTTGGGTGGACGCCCGGGCCACCAGCCCGGCCTAGCAGAAGCCAAGTCTCCGGGGACCGGCGCTGAGTTCCAGGCCTGCGGGACACGCTGGCTGCAGGCCGAGCACCGTGGTGTCCCTTGGGCCCCGCTGACCCCCGGCCATCTCCATGGGCCCGGCGCCCCCCACCCGCTCCTGCGCGGACGGGGGCAGCCTCTGTCTTCCTACCGACCCCCCTTCACCCTTTATCGGCCCGGGAGTCACCAAGGTCCCCGCCTCGCCCTCCACTTCCTCTGGGCGCCTGGACGGCCCTGTGCGCCGGGCCCCGCGGGTTCGCAGCCCACCCAGCGCCCCCCGGTGGATCCTTTCCGCTCGGGTCCCGCGCCGCGCTCGCCACCCGCGCTCCTCCCGCCCCTCTGCCCTGGGGTTCGCCCGCGCCCAGGTCCCCAGCCGCGCCCAGGAGGCGTCCAGCCCCCGCAGCCGCCTGGGTCTCCAGCACCTTCCGCGCGCTCCAGCCGCCTCTCCGTGCGTCCCGACCCCCAGCAGTACCTCCGGGCTCTCAGGCAGATTGGCTCCCTGGGTGCTGGGAGGCCCTGCGGCCAGCGCACCGCGATTGGTCGCTTTCCGGAAGCCCGGTCCCACCTCCGCCCACCCCCGGGGCGCGGGTCTCCAACTCCCCTGCGCCCCCGCCCGCCGGCCGGGGCGTCTCCTGAGGCTCGGCTTCCGCGTCTGCCCGGGAGGGGATCGCGAAGGGGCCCCGCCGCCGCGCCCTGGAGGCCCGGTCCCTGCCGAAAGCACGAGTCCGAAGTTTCCAGGGTTAGACATTTAACCTTTAACCAGGTGGCCCTAGAGTAAATGTTTGCAATGGCTTCAGGGGCCTGAGCGGCGGGTCCGGGCGCAGCCCGCAGGCCAGAGGCCCGCATCCAGGACCTGCATTCCTGCATCTGACGGAATGCTGGCGAACAAAGGGAAGAGGAAGGCGCGCGCGCAGGCTCGCGGGGCCTCCCGCCGGGGTGCCCGCGTGGAGGCGTGAAGGCGTGAATGAATGAAGTCGGCGCGCGCGTCATTCCGCGCGCGCGGTTAGGAGGCCGGGAAGGCATGCGCGCAGGGGTGACGGGTGAGTGGAAGGAACGGGAGCGGAACGCACGGAGCAGGGGCCGGAGGAATGAGGGAGGGCGTGGGTGAGTCCACGGAGGGGTGTCCAGGTAGCCAGGAGAAGGAAGGCCGAACCCCAGGACCAGAGCAAGTGAGCGCAGGAACCAGCTAATGAACACCACGGGGGGAGCAAGGGTTGGGGTAACAATTTCCCGCGTGCACGGGTGAGTGAGGGAATGCATGAAGGAAGGAAGGAAGGACCCCGCCCCCGGTGAGTGAGGGAAGCTCCCTGAATCTATGAATGAGCCCACGCAGCACGCACAGAATGGGTCCAGATGAAAACCAGAACCGCGAGCCTTTTGTATTCGCGGTTGGGGATACATGGGTGTTGGGGGTGAAGCCCTCGCTACACCCAATGGCGGGTTGGCACAGGGGGTGCGGGCCCCACTCCCAGCCTCCCAGAGTTGTCCTGAGGTTTTCCGGCTTCGGCACAGGCTTTGGCACAGGAAATGCTGGTCAACAGTCCAGAACTGGACAGACCAGACCTCTAGCTGGGGCACCCGGACCACAGGTGGAAGGGGGAAGCGCAGGGGGGTGGGCCCCCAGGATACCGCCCTGCAGGGAGGGGCAGAGACAACCAGCCACTATTCAGGACTGAACCAGCTCCCTGGAACCACTGGTCCAACCAGTTGTCCTCGTTCTGCGGGCTCCTGTCCACGGTGCAAACACCAGAGGGATTGACATTCCCGTCCGGACGCACCATGGTATGGGGGACGGAAAGGGGAGTCTGTGTCCCCAATAAACCAGCCGCCGGCCGCAGCGGGGTCACCGCGGGCCACTTCTAGACCATGGACAAGGACAAGCCAGGCCTTTGTACTATTTTGAACCTGACTTTGACCCCCGTGGACCCCCTGACGCGCGGCGGGGGGGACAGGGCCCCCGGGGTTCCGCAGCTCCCACTTTGAGACTCGGAGAACAGCGCCATGCAGGCTCAGGAAGGGAGAGCGATCTCATGGGTTATCTTGTGCTTACTGGGGGGTTTCAGGATGAACGGTGGAACATAGACCGTTCCCGGTGGTGCCAACACAGTCAATGACCTTTTTTTTAAAGTGTAACGTTGTCATCAGAGTCAGCGACAGCAGAAAGGAGGTGCGGTCCAGGTCAAGTTTTTAAGAGGTGATTAGTAGGAAGGGGTGTCGTGGGGGGTAGGACACAGGGTTACTGTTGTAGCTTCCTGAGAAGGAACTAAATAGATCGATACAGGTGATAGATAGGTAATATAGATGATTGGTAGATGGGTAATATAGGTGATCGGTAGATAAGCAATGTAGAGGACAGATAGGTCATGCAGATGCTGGATAGGTGATACATCAATAGATTGGTAAATAGATGATAGGATCTAGGGGTGGATGGACCTGGTCCATGGCTGAATGGATGGGTGGGTGGATGGGTCAATGGGTCAATGACAGATGAGTGGGTGAATGGATAAGTAGGGGGTTAGAGACAGACAGACAGACAGCCCCTCCTGGGCACACAGAGAAGGTGGTGCCCTGAACAATACTGAGATTGGAGGGCTGGCGCCTCTCCGCGTTGAGCCGTGTCCAAGGTCTGCACCAGCCAGGCGCCAGGAGACCCCTGTCCCCGCTGTTGACAGAGCATCTCTAAATCAGGGGGATCAGCTGAGAAAAAGGGGGGTTTCAGCAGCCCCCTCTGGATTCCCCACTAGCTAGCGGTTCTGCACATGTCTGGGCTTCCCTGTGACCCCAATACTCCCCCCGTCTCTCAGGACAAGAAGCGGTGGCACTGGGTGGTCCGTAGGACTGAAAGGAGTAACCGTGTGTCCCCTGCACGCACACGGCCACTTGGGGACGGAAATCTGTCATCGTTTGTGTGTGTGTGTGTGTGTTTTAAGATTTTATCATTTTTAGGGAGGGAGGAAGAGAGGGAGAGAAACACCCGTGTGTGGTTGCCTTTCCCCTGCCTCCAGCTGCGGACCCGACTGGAGACCTGGCTTGCACCCCGGTTTTGTGCCGTGGCTGGGAATCGAACCAGCGACCTTTGGGTTCGCAGGCCGGCGTGCACCCCCTGAGCCACCAGCCAGGGCTGCATCCCCATGTTCAACGTATTGACAATCTTTAAGGATCGACGTCACGCACTTTGGCTGCGTTTATTTTTTGCTTTGTTTTTCATTGACCGGATCGGGGCGACACCGGTTTGTACAATGACATGGCTTTGAGCTGCGCCCTTCTGTACCACACCCACCCCGGGGTGCTGTCCTGTATGTTTGCCACGCCATGTCCATCACCACTGAACCCCCATTTACCCTCTTCCCCCCCACCCCGTCATTCCTTTTAACATCTTTTTCAAAGACTTGATGCTTTCCGCTCTTTGGAACCCAACCTGTCCGCGGGGTTTCTTTCATGAGTTTCACGTGGCCGTGAACGTGTCCCTCAGGGCGTTTCGTGGTCACGGCCGCGTGGACGAGTCCTACACACCCTTCCATCATGGAATGACACTATACCAACGAACCCCCACACCCCTAAAATACTCCTCAAGAGCTACCAGACTCTTTGGAGGCGTGAGGAACCCGAGCGCAAAGAAAAACGCGTGAACGAAGCAAACCCCTGGTCCCCCCAGCCCAGCAAAGACACAGCGTCACCCCGAAGCAAGTCAGCACCTGAAATGTCCCCATTTGGGCCCCGTCGTTTTCCAGGAAGATGTTGGAACCCGATGGGTTCCCAGGACGCACCCCCACCCCCCCGAGAATGATTCCCTGAGGTCGTGGTTCCCAGGAAGGACCGATTCTGTGGGTTAAAGTCCCCCAAGCCGGGTGCGGTGTCCACAGGTGAGGTTCCTTGTATGCGCGTGGAGGGTGGCGAGCAGGTGCGTTGGTGGCTTCCGGTCGCGGGTACCCATCACCGGTCCCCGCTCCGCCAGGACACCCGTCCGCTCCCACAAGCTGCCCAGAACCCGGGACATTTGTCCTGACACCCTGTTCCCTAGCAAAGCACAGAGGCGGCCACTCATGGCAACACAATGACCAAGGGGAGACGTCACGGCAGAGTCCCCAACGCTCCGCGTCCGCGGACACATCAGGTGCGTTTGGGTCACTGGGTCCCGCCGTCGGATGCGTGTGTGGGACCAACGCGCCCCATCCATGTCCCGCAGGTGAGGAGACCGTTTTGGGGAGGCCAAGAAGGCCCCCCGACCGTGGAGTCGTTCTGCACGTGAGAGGAAAGAGTCCAGGCGGGGGTTGGTTTTCTCGGGGGGGCCCTGGGTGTCCTCACACGTTCTCCGGAGCTGCGGGGCGAGACGGAGAGGGGAGACTCGCCGCTGGGAACGGAACACCTGCCCCAGGGCTCCCTGACGGGTCCCTCTCCTCCGTTTCCCTGGTGGGCTATTCGGGAACCACACTTGTGCACATCCGCCAGGACCTGCCTCCCGTCCCTACACACCTCACGTCCTATCGCGTGTGGAGGATCCCGTGCCCAGCGTGATAAGCCTTGATTTGCGTGAGCAAGGGGGCCACCAAGCTGGCCGAGACACTCGGGCTGTTTTCTTTTGATACTCAGTTCTGCACACACAGGTGACCCCCCGGAACTGCGGGGTGGGCGGAGTCCCCGTCACCCTGCCCGGACGGGTCAGTACCTCCCAGCCACCAGCAGAGGGAAGCCGCCGGCAGGGTTGAGGACCTGGCACCGGTGGCCCTTTTCAAGGCGGAAAAATCGAAATACAATTAAGGCCACGGGGGCCACGTTTCCGCTGGTGGCCTCCTGTTAACCCCTGAGCTGCTCTTTAGGCTGTAAAACTCCCCAGGGGACCGGCAGCCGGCCCGCCAGGGGTCCCTATCCAAACCAGGGAGCCTGCACCCCAAAGGGCATCCACAAGCACCCCCCCCTGGCCCAGGCGCAGCCCCGGAACCCGACAGGAACCTGCCCCAGATCTTTCAGGCGCCAATATTTTTCCTGGCTCGCCTGGGACGGAAATGTCAGGGTATCGGGGCCGCTGACCCCCTTGCCCGCCCCTTCCCGGTGCGTGGAGGCCGGTTTGAGGGCTGGTGTGAACGAGGAATAGAGAGTGAGCCTCATGGAAGCGAACAGGGCCGGGGCGACCCGAAGCCGCGCCACCGCGGGGAACGCGCCCGGGGGTTACCGTGGGGTCTGAAGCACGTCCTCCGGTTGTGCTGGAAGTACCGCACCGCGGCCCCGGCCAGCGTCACCACCACCACGGACACGATCGGGGACACGATTTTCGCCACCAGGTTGTCTGCGGGGTGGAGCACAGCAAGCTGGTCTGAGAACGCAGGGCCCCCGGCAGGGGGCCACTTCCCAGGGTGTCACGGCCGCAGGGGCCACCCAGCACCCAGGGGACACACAGGCCGAGGGACAGTGGGCCACAGCTTTTGACCGTCCACACACAGCCTGTGCCTGCGAAGCCTGTTTCCTGGACAGAGGGGGACCTTGCAGGGACACTCCGTGTCCCCGCCAAGGGCACATCGCTGTTCCCTTCGTGAGAAAACTACCCAGAGAGCCACGTGACGAAGGAGCTGGAACCGCCCAACCCCACGAGGCACTGGAATGGGACACTAGAATGTCCCACGAGAATGGGACCAAGTGACCTCGGCACGGGGCCCGAAGCAGCCCGGTGGCGCCTCCGTCACCTGCCACGGTGACAAGAAAGCAGACGTGGTGACCGCTGCACGGAGCATGAACCACGTGGTTTAGAATCAGTACCGTGATGTCACGGTACCTGCGGCCGCGGCCACGCCTTCCTGATGGGGGGGTCCCTGTCCCTTCCCTTCCCCGTGGGTGCCACCCCTGCGTGTCCTCACGGGGCCCCGGGTGGGCTCCGGCCTGCTCCGTAGTCTCCGCAAGAGCTGTTGTGATTGATCTCAAATGCACGTGTTCCTGGCGCCTCGCCCATGCGTCATCAGAGGGACAGCATCGCAAACAGCCACCCCCACGCATCTGGTATGTGCCCGTGTCAGGCAACTGGCATGTTGTAAGGGAGGGAGACATGGCCACTCCAGGTTGGTGGCAGCCCACACACCTGTCCTTCATCCGCCAAGGACACCTCACCGTTCCTCGGGTGGTCCAGCCTCCCCATGGGACTTGGCAACTGTCCCATCCAGCTGGGGTAGCCAGGCTCCATGTTGGGACGTGGGCTCCGGCCAGCATAACACGCAGCAACATATGTGTGCTGGTCCCACACCCAGGTCTGCTCCCCTGCATTCTGAGTGACCCCAGCCTGTGGCCGCTTGAAGGACACGGGCTGATTTTCGCCCAAAGGCCAACTCCCATCATCCTGGTCCTCACAAACGCATGTGTTCGAAGCCCCTGTGGCTGGGGCTCTTTTGTTACGCGGTGCAGCTAACCGATACACCTTTCCCCCTCGGCTGCCCCACACCGATGGATCACGTCGCTACTGATCACCAGAGGACCCTCCCTGATGGCCTCTCCTCTCCACCTCTGCCGTCTACCGCTGAGGTCTCCCTCCGCTCCGTCCAGTCTGGGCGGACTCCAGTCTGACTCCCCGAGAATTAGGCAGCTCCATGTGGTGCCCCATCGTGGCACACGCGGGTGTTTTCAAAGCTGATCTGCCCGTCACACCCCACACCCTGGCCACAGGGTGTTCCAGGGGTGGACCCTGCCTGACCTTGGTCACCAGGGTCCCTGACATCTGTCCCGGCTGCCTGCCCTCGTCTGCTGGACCGCCGCTCGGACAGACGTTCCACCAGAGTTTTTACCACGCCCGCAATCCCAGCCCGGGCTAGGATTGATTAGCCCCCCTGTCTTGCTACAGGGCCCCTGGGCCCCATGAAACTAGGGGTCCACCTGGATGTTTGCCTCATGCCCTATGGGTCCCCCTGGAGGGACCTTCTGAAGCAGCAAACCGCCAACGCACGGGAATCCAGAGCCCTCCACCAACGACCCCACCCCGAAGGGCAGACGCGCCCCTGGAGAAGCTTCCCTGACCGCGGGAGCGTTGCTGGGCGGGGACCAGGGTGGGGCTGCGCCCCTCTCTTACCTTGTGAGCTGCCGTAGGTGCCGTGGCTGCCTCCACCTGCGTTGGGAAAACCACGCGGTCACACGTGCGTTCGGCCAAGCGGGCGGGGACCCCGGGGGCAGACCCAGAGCGTGAGGAGCACCAGGAGGACGGAGCGTGCGCTCCGACGTGAGCACAGAGGCCCAGCACGCAGGCGCACACGCAGACACATGCAGGCCCCCATGGACACGAGGCGCAAGCGGAAGACCCCGCGCCCCACGCGCCCGCTCGCGCCCCGCGCCCCCCCGGCGGGGTCAGCCCGCCAGGACGGCGTCTCCCCGGCAGCCGCAGAAAGGGGACCCGTTACCGGAGGTCCGTCCGTGGGAGTTGGATCGAGGGCGCCCTCCTCCTGCGGGACAGAGAGGCTGCGGGATGGGGGAGGGGAGGCCCTGCCAGGCTGCGTGGCCCCGCGCAAGCCCCCCCCGCCCCCCGACACCAGGCGCTGGAGGAAGGACGCAAAGACCCCAGCAAAGACCCCAGCGAGCGTGCAGGGTCCCGCCAGCCGGGGTCTCTCCGCGGGCAGACGCCGCCCCCACTCGAGCAAGCGCCCCGCAGCCCCGCACGTGTGCACCGGACCGAAACCCCGCCAGGGTGGCCCCCCGGCACGACCAGGACGGACACGCACGTGCTCCGCGGTCCCCAGCCCCGGGGACAAGGAGGCGATCACGGGACACGCAGCCTAGGCGTGTGCTTGGAGGCAGGTCTTTACAGAGGTCAAATGGGGTCCCTAGGGTGGCCCTGGGCCCGCAGGACCGGGGGTCCGTGTACAAAGAAGAGACAGGGACACAGACGCACCCGGCGGGGTGGCCGTGAGGGGACCCCGTGGGGAAGTGGCCATCGCGCGCCCAGGACAGAAGCCTCCGGAGGACCCCGCCCTGCGCACCCTGGGGTGCCAGGCTCCAGCCTCCAGGACGGGACGCAGACACGTGTGTGGTGCAAGCTGCCTGGCGTGGGGTCCCTTCGTTCCTCAGGTGGGTCGGGGACGCAGTTCCTACCCCCCCAACCTCCTCAACAAATGGGTGAAACACGGTCTGACGTCACGAGGCCGGAGGACAACTTGGGACACGGGCCTGGCCCCGGCCCCCCCGCACCACCCGCCCCCTCAGGCACCGCGTGTACTTACCATGCGTGTTTCCATAGCCACCGTCCCCCGGGGGGTAGCCACCCCCTCCACCCCCTGCAGAGAGAAGTGTGTCACGGGTGCCGGTAAAAACACCCGAGGGTCCCGCAGACATGGCCCGGGGTGCCCGGGAAAAGGGTCCCCTGGGGGGCTTGCAAGCATGGGCGTGTGTCTATGTCTGTATATTTACATGCACGTGCGCACCATGAACACGGTGCGTCTTCGTATACATGTATATAACATGCATAAAGTAATACACACGTGAACATATGTAGGTGCATAGGCACCTAGAAACATGAATATCGATCTCAGTATCCTGTTATAGATGCACACGTGTGTGTGTAACATGCATGTTTCATTTAATGTTACTTATATTACTCTACACGCACGTACGGAACATGCGTATGCACGTGTGCGTAACAAAATAGAGGCACGCGTGTTCGGGTCTCCTACAGGGGCATGTGCGTCGCTACGGGCGTAGAGAGAATTGATCTTTAACGTGAGCGGGCCCTGCGGCACCCCAGCTTGGTGGGGAGCACCCCGCACCCCGCACCCCGAGAGGGTGCACGTACCTGCCGGCGGCCGGGGCCGGGGTGGGTAGCGACCATCATCTCCGCCACTGAGGGAACCTGAGGGGGAAAGGGAACCATCCTCAGAGCCCACCCGTGACCTGTGCACCCCACCCGCCGGCCCGGGGTGGGGGTCAGGTGCGTGCCGGGACCCCTGGCCGGAGAACGGCTGAGCATTTCCCACAGCCGCCTTTTCCCAGCACCCGAGTGGTCCCCACAGGCACCCCAATAGTTGGCGCTCTTACCTCCGCTGTCGGGGTACCCGGGCTGCGGGGCGGGGGGCCTTGGCCTTGGTCTTGGGTATATGTCTGCGGGCCAAGAGCAAGGTCAGCTCAGGAAACTCAGCCACCAGCCTCCTGCGCAGGGGCCTCCCTCATCCGTCACCCCCGGAGAGAAGCCCCCACCCGTACACGCCTGGCCTGCTGTCACCCCAAACACTGGAGCCAGAAGGACCCTGCGTGAGCGATGCCTCCCGGCGCCCTGTGAACTGGGAACACCCTGGAAGGGGCAGAAAGTTGCTTACAACTGGGGGCTTCCACCAGGAAAGGAAAAAGGGTTCTGGGTCCAACCAGGTGGGTCAGCCAGTTAGAGCATCGTCCCGAAATGCCAAGGGTTGGGGCTCAATTCCCCCCCAGGACGCAGACAGCAATCACGCGATCGACCCATGCACGGAACAAGGAATCGATGCCCCTCTCTCTCCCCCCCTCCCTTCCCAATGGGGGCTTCTCAGCGCTCCACGCGTATGAATGTCAAATCCCACATCCCTCCCCACTTCTTCCTTTCTTTTCGTTCCTAAAGAATCTCCGCAGAGCATCCTTACTTCCACCGTCGTCCGGACGTGCGGGGTGCGGAGGCTTCGGTGGGTGTGGCTGGGGGTGGAAATCTGCAGGGAAAACATGGTGTTTGTGGGAGAGAGATTAAAAAAAAAACAAAAACCTCCTTGCGTCAGAAGCAGCCTGGACAATAAATGTAACCCAACGCTATCTGTCCTTCCGCCTCTGGCCCGGAGCAGCGGCCCGGAGCTTTTTCATGGCTGCGTAATATTCCACCATGCGGACTCTCCACGGGTGGCCAGCAGGCTGCTGCTGTTTTTTAGCTACTGCCAATCGTGCTGGTATGAACGCATCCTCACCCACCCCCCCAGTCTGCCCCACCCCTTCCTGTCTCACCTGAGCCTGGCTTCTTGGTGGGCTCTGGAAGGAGAGAGAGAAAAAACCTTCCGTCAGCATAGAGGAAAGACTCGGGCGTCGCTTTTAAGAAACAGACCATGCCCGGCGCTAAAAAGGAAGGGCTCCAAACTCAAGTTCTGTGACAAAGGGGGGCACGCGGAGGGCCACAGGTGAACGAGCCCCTGAAACGTACGTTTTGGCAAAAGCCATCACGAGGCAAGGGACAGATGTCACCCACAGGCAGGACGGTCCACGTGGGCAGCAGCCTTGGGGCCGGGTGAGTGAATGTTTCTTGGGGCTCACGCCCCAGTCGTGCGCAGGGCAGGACCTCACACGACACCAGCCGGTGTTCCTCTCCCTCGCGCTCAAGAGGAGCTGTTGGACATAATGTCCCGAAATTTGCGCCAAAATGGTGGGACCGAGGCAGCAGCGGGTGAGGCCGGCTGGCAGGGCCTCGGTGTCCGGCTGACACGCGGAGAAGTGCAGCGGGTCCCTCCCTGAAATCACCCCCGGCCAAGACACGTGCACTCGTGGGACCCGCAGGGACCTTGCTCCCTGGGGTCAGGGACTCTGAATTCAGCCCCCCACCCCACCCCCCAATGCAGAAGCACAGGTCCCGCAGGACACGGGCACTCACCCAGGTCATCAAGAGCGTCAGCCAAGTCAAAGTCACGGTCCGCTGCTGGGGAGACACGTACAGAGAGGACGTCACCGCGGGAAGGATGCTCGGGGTCCCTGGTTCCTTCTGCGGACCCCCCCCCCCTTGGAACGGAGGTTGCCCCTCCCAGAGCCCTGCCGGTCCCAGGGGTCAAGCTGGCCAATGGTGTATGTTTCCCGACAGAAAAACCACTGTATCCATGCATTTTGCAAATGCTCTCAAGCATAGAGAGGGGCCACGCACATTACGGGGTGCTGGAGCCACACAAGGAACCACACAAGCCCCCCACCCTGCCATCCCCCCTTCTGCAGGAGGAAGAGATGCACGAAACCTATGAGTGAAAACCAGCAGGGCCCACAACACCGCCGGCAACTCGACAGGCTGGGTGAGTGAGCACACCTGGAGGTCTGCCTGGAGGAGGCGACCGGTGAGCTGCAGCGTAGGTGCTCACGAACGCACCAGGAGAGTTTCGGACCCCAGGTTGAGGTCACAGGAGGTGGGGTACAGTCACCACCACCGTCCAGGGTGTTTTTCCTTTACGTCTAAGACAACAATAGGTCTTTGCTGTTGCTCATCCACCCGTGACCTCCCAGTGAGCCATCCTCCCCTCCGTGTGCTGCGGACCGTACGTTGGCTTTGCTCCTGGCTGGGTGGGATGGGTCCAGTGTTGCGTGGGATATGGGGACCCGCTGGTAACCTTTGGGGTGACATGTTCCGGAACGAGGCGGTGCTGGTGGTGGCCCCCCCATGGCGAATGCATCTTACACGGCGACGAGTCAGCTGCACACAATGTGCTGAGGAATCAGGAACAGCCGTTCCCTGGGGTGCGTGAGTCACCGCACGGGGGCAGCTGCATCATGTGCCTCGGAGAGTGGTTTCGGGGTGGGAAGGATGGGGGGCAGCGGGGGACAGGCGGCATCCTTGCTGGTGGGGCCGCACCCCTCACCCCCCCGGCGTTGCCATGTGACCAAATCGCCTCCGTGGCGGGTTTTCTAGGACGAGGGCTCGTGTTCTTGGGCGCGGCAGGGTTCACTCCGCAAAAGGCTCATGTTCACCTCCACGTGGCTGAGCAGATATCGGGGTGCACGGGTCCCCTGGAGCGTACGCGCCCTTGGTGCCTTCAGCTTGCCGGGCACGGAATGTGCCCAGAAGGTCAGCCAGTCGCCCCGGTTCCTGGTGTCAGAAGACCCTGGTGGGGGCCCAGGGGGGGAACCCCCTGACCCCGGCGGCGGGTGCTTCAGAGGGTCAAGTGTTCCCCACGACGGGGTAAGAGGATCCCGGAAGGCAAGGCATCTGCCGTGAAACGGGCATGAGAAAAACGCTGCCGCACCCCATGAGGTGTTGCTGGGCGCGTGTCTGGACACCGGCTTCCTGAGGGGTCTTTCTGGACACGGACGGGACCGCGCTCCACCTGGACCCCTGCGTCACGGCACCCAGGAGGCCCTTCCCGTTGTGGCCCAGATGGGGCAGCGTTGACAGGCCGGACACCCTGGTGCAGGAGGGTGGAGGCGGCCACCCCGTCCCCGGGGCGAGCCCGGAAAGGAGGAGCCCTTTGAAGACGGGTTCCACCCCACGTGGGCCCATCCACCTCGGGGCTCCTGCGCCCCACGCGTCTCAGGCCCATGATCCAATCACCCCAGAATCGGGTCACCTGCCCGCGCCGGCGGAACAGGTCTGGGTGGGGCCGCCTGCCTGCCTTCCCAGCTTCCAACGGGTGTGGGTGCGACGGGCCTGGGACCCCACTTTGGATGTTCACGGTCGGAACACGCCTACCAGCCAGCGGCCCGAACCCCCCAGAATCCAGGAGGCCCCAAAGCATCAGAGCCTCCGTAGTGAGGGGCGCCGTGAAGACAGCAGGTGGCTTCTCCCCACCGGCCCGAGGGAAGGTGGCATCCCCACAGGGGTCCTTTGAGGACCCCTCAAGCCACCCCAGGACACTCAGAGAGGAGGCATTTGCGCCCCGGAGCAGACACACAGGAACCGCCCCCATCCACCCGCGCCTGGTGCCATGTTCCCACCCCTCACCCGCCGGGCGCTCCCAAGACCCGCCCCTCTGCCTCTCCCCGGAATGAACAGCCAAAGCCCCTCCAACACTTTTCAGGAAGGCTGTTTACCTCCCACCCAAGCCCAGAGGCCTCTCCCCTCGGCCTCCACCCCTGCAAAATCCACCCGCCCAGAGAGAGAAAACCGCCCGCCCATGGGCGTAGGCGTCTCAGGGCGTCCCCGGACGCTGATGTTTTGAACGTTGACAGAGGAATGGCGACTCTGATAAAAAAAAATACGTTTAAAAAAAGCAAAACCACTTCCATTTCTGAGCGCAGAGCGGCGTTCCAGCCAACCGCGCGTGACCTCCCGGTCCCCACCAACGCAACACGTTCCAGCCGCTTCTCCGCCGCCAACGAGAACCCTCCGGACCGAGGATATTTGCGCCCCCAGCGCGGACGCCACTCCGCTGCTAGGCTGTTGTGGAAAACGCCTGATTTCCAGCCGAGGACACACCCTACCCTCAGGCAGGAAACCGCATCTGCGGCTCCGCCGCGGACACCCTGCGTTTCAACTTCCGTTTCTGCGCCCACCCGCCACCCCCTAGGTCTGCGCGCCCTGAAGCCAATGCCTTGGCTCCTCCGGGAGCAGTTTTTACAGCAAAGCAGGCTCGCGGCCGCGGGCGGCCACGCAGGGCCTCTTACCTCCGGCGTGGAGCAGCGAGCACAGGACGGGAACCCACAACAGTCCCCAGTGGGCCCCCATCGCTTGTGGTGCGCGGCCTGGAAACTGCGGAGCTGGGAACCGGCCTCCCGCACGGACACGTGCCAAGCGCGCCTGCTTTTCCCCGGGAAGGTTCTTTCCTTGGCACCTCTGAGCCCAACGAGAGCGCCGTGGCCAACGTGCCATGCGCTGCTTGCTTGCTCGGGTTCCGATCGCCAGCACGGGGGCCCGTGGGGAGCGAAGGACACCCTGACGGGGATCCCGGAGCCTGCAGGGCCGCACCCACCCTGGCGAGGAGGCCGAGGTGGGCGTGCGCTGAGCCTGGCCCCGCCCCCTCGCGGCTGCGCTCCCTGTGGGCGCCTGAGGTGCCAACCCGGAGCTCAGCCCACCCACCCACGGGGCTACCCGAGAATCTGGCACCAGGGCACCGCACACCCGGGCGTGGCCGCGGCGTGAATCACACGCCAGCGTTGCGCGGGGCTGGGCAGGTCACGCGCCCCTAACCCGAAGGGGACGTTCCCAAATCCGAGCCCAGGGTGCCCGGAGCAGAGAAGGGCGCACGTGGCTGGTGGATGAAATGGAGATGACAGGCAGGGGGTGCCTTTCCCCAGAGGGCGCTGGAGCCGCCCAGCTGGGCGCGGTGGCCCAGGCAGGATGCATCTGCTTCCTATTTGGAGATGATGGTTCCTACAGAAGACACTCAAGTCCTTCACTCGGTCGCTATGGGGTGAATGCTGATGGTCGCTGTGAGCGCACGTTGCCCGGGGTCTGAAGGTCCCTCGCCCACGGGGTCTTTGTGAAAGGAGGTCGTGTCCGAGGTCAGGGTGGCCCCACGTCCCAGGACGGTGTCCTTAGAAGAGACAGAAGAGGAGACACAAAGCAGAAGCCACACGGAGACGGAGGCAAAGATGATGGATGCGGCCCCCCACCCAAGGGCGCCTGGAGCCCCCCGGACCTGGAAGAGGCAGGAGGGACCCTCCCCGGAGCCTGTGGGGGGGAACCCAGCCCTGGGACCCCTGGACCTGAGGACAGGGCAGGATATGACCCACATTTGTACTATCAAGTTTTTTTTTTAAAGATTTTATTTATTATTTTTAGAACGAGGGGAAGGAAGAGAGGCAGAGAAGGAGAGAGACATCCATGTACGGTTGCCTTTCCCCTGCCTCCAGCTACGGACCTGGCTGGAGACCTGGCTTGCAACCTGGTGATGTGCCCTGGCTGGGAATCAAACCAGCGACCTTTGGGTTTGCAGGCCGGCAACCTTATCCACTGAGCCACCAGCCAGGGCTCGTGATCCATTTCTTTAAAAGGCTAATCCAGCTTTTAAACAATAAAAAGGGGGAAATGGCCCACTGGGCTTCCAGCCCCCACCCGGGGACCCTCCCCCCTGCCACGGTCTGAAAGCTTCATAGCGCGTCCGACCCAACAGTTGGCGCAGAATCACACACAGACGGGTCAGCGGTGGGTCCCTGGACGGAATTAACGGATGGGCACCTGCACGCGCGGCAAAGAAATTCTTTGCTTCATTCTGGCGCGTCCAGGGTTGAGGTGAAAAGCGTTTTCCGTGCCTCCCGGGCGGTTTACTTTTCCAAGTTTTCCAACTTTTCCACGGCGCATCTTCCCGGGCAAGCCAGCCGGCCCAGGGACTGAGGCCAAATCCCTTTCTTCCTTCCTCCAGTTTCCTCCCTTAGTCATTTATCTTGTGCCAAATGTATCGGAATACGTTTTGAACCCCTGAGGATCATGCAGTGAGCGCCCAAGAAAGGGGGAAAATGTCCTAGTGTAGCAAGCGTTCTCAGCCAAGCGGGACCCAGGCCAAAGGGAGCAGAAAGGAGGGTGAGTCACGATGGAGCGTGGTTTTCCTGGCACCTAGACATCTGTGTTGATGGCAGCGCGCGCGCCGTGTTTCGGCTGCGTAGGGAGCACGTGTCTTACGCACGGAACCGGGGGCGGGATCCTGCCATGCGGAGAGGGGTGGGGAGAATGATACATACACAGAAATTCTTATATGGCGTGTATTCCGGATAGCAACACGGACTTCTGTGGCTTTGCGCTGCGGCTCGTGGTGAGAGGTCATGCTTTCCAAGGCTCAGTCACCGTCCTTTGGGTGCACGTCTCACAAGTTTTTTTACGCACCTGCCAACGGGGTACACCTGAGACCAATACAAGAGGATGTCATGTGTACCACCATGGGGTGTAACCCCAAAAAAGGCACCAGTGGATAAGGCACCGGCCTGCGAACCCAAAGGTCGCTGGTTCGATTCCCAGGCAGGTCCCCAACTGGAGGCAGGTGAAAAGCAACCACCCATTGTTTCTCTCCCTTTCTTCCTCCCTCCCAGCCTCTCTCTCGGAAAACCACGAACAAAGGATCTTTTCTAGAAATAATAAAACTGTCCCGCACCCTTCAGGACACACACATGGACTTGCAAAGGTCCATGATACTGTATAGACATTGTAGCGCTTTCTGGTAGCAAAGATATACATGGGAGCCACCCTCTGGATACAAAAAAACGACCACAGGGCACATTCCTTCCTGAAGCCCTTGGCGGACCCAGACTTGTAACAACACATCCTCTGGTGGGGGACTGTTGTCTGTTTCTGCTTCAGGGACATTTTCATCTTAATTTTAGAAGCCGCTGCTCTGTGATTTCTTGGCAGGACCCAAAGAAATGAAACAAGGTTTTTGTGTGTGTGTGTGTGTGTGTGTGTGTTTTGGGCCAAAATATTGAGCGATGCAATCAACCACCTACTTTATTTTTTTTAAGATTTTATTTCATTATTTTTAGAAAGAGGGGAAGGGAGAGAGGCAGAGAGGGAGACAGACATCAAGGTATGGTTGCCTTTCATGTGCCTCCAGCCACAGACCTGACTGGAGACCTGGTTTGCAACCTGGTTTATGTGCCCTGGCTGGGAATCGAACCTGCGACCTTTGGGTTCGCAGACCGGTGCCTGATCCACTGAGCTACCAGCCAGGGCCTTTTAAAAACGACCCATCCGTCCCCGATTCCTTCTTCATCTCAGGGAGACGCGGGTACTCGTACGCCCGCTGCCTGTCATTTGGACGGTTATCAAGCTGTTCCAAGTGAGAAACACATGCGTTTTCAGGGGCCATTCACAAAGCCAGCCTGGGTGCAGGATGGGATCGTGACGGGGATCCCAACATGTATTGGGAGCAAGGACCGTCTTCTCTGCCTCCTTCATCACCTGGGGGCTCGTCAGTACTTAGCAGGGGGACGCGGGCTCCCAGCCAAGTCCTTTCCAAAGCCCTTGGACACAAAGGACTGGATGCAGGGGTATCTGGATGCAGGGGCATCTGGATGCAGGGGTATCTGAATGCAGGGGTATCTAGATGTAGGGGTGTCTGGATGCAGGGGTGTCTGAATGCAGGGGTATCTGAATGCAGGGGTGTCTGAATGCAGAGGTGTCTGAATGCAGGGGTATCTGGATGCAGGGGTGTCTGAATGCAGGGGTATCTGAATGCAGGGGTGTCTGAATGCAGAGGTGTCTGAATGCAGGGGTA
>PVIW01002040.1:0-162969 GCA_004026585.1 Noctilio leporinus
TAGCCAAGTGCTGGAAACAGCCTAAGTGCCCATCAGTGGATGATTGGATCAAAAAACTTTGGTACATTTACACAATGGAATTCTATATAGCAGAAAGAAAGAAGGAACTTGTACCCTTTGCAACAACATGGATGGAACTGGAGAGTATTATGCTTAGTGAAATAAGCCAGTCAGTGAAGGGCAAATATCATATGATCTCTCCCATTACAGGACAATAATGAACAAAACTAACAACAAGCAAAACAGAACCAAATATATGAATACAGTGAATAGGCCTTCAGTGGTCAGGGGGAAAGGGGTTGGGGGGAGGCAGAGGCAAGAAAGGGGAGCAGCTTAGACAAGAACCTAGTATAAAGGAACCATGGACATGGACAACAGGGGGGATTGACTTTGGGGGGAATGGGGGAGGTGGGGAGGGGGACAGAGGGGAGCAAAAAGGGGATGGATGCAATACAACAACAATAAAATTTAAAAAAAAAGAAAAGAAAATAACCATGTATGTGCAGATTTGTTAATGGCTTCTCTTTTGTGTTCCATTGGTCTATATGTCTGATTTTATGTCAGTACCATAAAAGTTTGGTTACTGTAGCTTTGTAATATAGTTTGAAATCAAGAAATATAATGCCACCCTGACCAATGTGGTTCAGTTGGTTGGGCATTTCCCTGCTAAGCAAAAGGTCGCTGGCTCAATCTACAACCAGGGCACATACCTGGACTAAATATTAGGTACCCCCCGTGAGGGCATCTGTGAGAGGCAACTGATAGATATTTCTTTCTCAAATCGATATTTCTCTCTTACATCAATATTTCTTTCCCTTTCTCCCTCCCTTTGCCTCTCTCTAAAACTAAATGAAGAAACCCTTAAGAAAAAAAAAAGAAAGACAGAAATGTAATACCTCTGCTTGTTCTTTCTCAGGATCTCTTTGGCTGTTCTAGATAATTTATATATAAATTTTAGGATTATTTTTCTTCTATTTCTGTAAAAAATGCTAATGGAATTTTGATGAGAATAGAATTAAATCTGTATATTTCTTTGGGTAGTATGGACATTTTAACAATATTCTTCCAATCCATGAAGTCAAGATATCTTTTCATCTAGAGACTTCTTTAATTTCCTTCATAAATGCATTGTAGTTTTCAGTATATAAATCTTTCAGCTTTTTGGTTATGCTTATTGCAAAGCATTTTATTCTTTTTAATGCTATTTAATTTCCCCTTTTGGACAATTGACTTTCAGTATATAAAATGCTACTGTTTTTTGTATGTTAGTTTTGTATCCTAAAACTTTACTGTTAGTCCTAACAGTTTTTTTTTTTTTTAATTGTGGAGCCGAGCCTTTAGGGTTCTCTGCATGTAACATCATTTCTTAATAGCTGTACAACTATTGTGTCAGTGTCCAAATTCCAACCTATGTCTGTCTGGTTCTAATGCTATTTCTCTTTCCAGAAACACTGCTTTTCTGAACAGAGGCTCATTGGCAGTCTCCATTTCAGGGTGCAGTGGTCTTGCTCTCTGCACCCAGCTAATTGGTTTGTTAGCCATTTTCCCAGTAGTGATGTGGCGTGACATTAGCACTCCCCTAAAAATCCAGCATTTTCACTCGATTCTCTTAAGGAGGCCGGAAACCAGTGTTCTTGTTTGTAGTTCCCCTTGAGTGGTTTCATCTTCAGTGATGGAAAATTAACTTCATTCTGCTGACCAGTAAATGTGAAACTCGAGTCTTTCATGTGTTTATTAGCAACACATTTTCACCTCGGACTAAGGGAGTTCTCAGAAAGAGGATCCCTCTATACTCAGGTTAGTCTTTTCTAAGTCTTATTTCTAAGTTGCAGTCAGAATCTGTTCTGCATATAAATCTTATTTAATGAGATCCTTTCCTGATGGCAACCTTTATCAAAGAAACTGTTGACCTGGAGCTCTAATCCTTAACAATGACTCAGACATTAGAAATGGATTCGATGCCTGGCTCTCCCCCTTGGCAGTTAGACTGTCTGACCCACGCGCGCGCATGCGCGCGCGCGCGCGCGCGCGCACACACACACACACACACACACACACACCCCCCGCTCCTGTTTCGAGCGCTCTGAGTGTGCTACCATTCCTGCTCAGGAATCTTGCTACACAGCTGCAAATTTGGTTGCTGCTATTTGTTAGTTTGTCCATTTATTTTCCTGTCCATCATCTTTCTCTCTCTAGCTCTGCCTGAATTACCACCAGAAGCTTCTTCATTTTGCTGTTTTTCTGTGTTAATGGGCCACCTCTGGTTGGTTGGTCTCCATGCAAAATGCTATTGGTTTTCTTCCTTAGTTTTTTATCGTGGGTGCACAGAGAGAGCTGTGTTCCACAGTAAGTGTTCATTTTTTTGGCCTTAATTGTCATACCCTTGCAATCCTGGTCAGGTGCCTCTTACATAATTTCACTGCACTCTTCCCTTACCTCTAGTCTTCATCATATTAAATAAAGCCCATATCACACTTGACCCATATTAGAAACTGCTCTTTCTCCTGCTCCCCACCTCGATCATATGAATATTAGTGAAAAGTGAATAAATGGACTGCCAATACACTTGTCTTGTCCCATAGAAAACTAGAAAAAGAGTACCTGACACAAAAATGCAATAGTGCTCAATAAGTATTTGATGAATACTTATTTGATGAATACATCAACAGATTGTGAGCTTTGAATCATCTCTTATGAATGAATCCTGTTTTTTTGCTGCTTTATCTTCAGCAATTTAATCTGTGGCCTGACCTTTTCATCCGTCCTGACGTAAAAGTTAGTGAGATCATCTGAGGTCAGTGGGTAAACCAAGTCTATGGCTCCCTTTCTACTTACTGAGTACCTGTTTAGTGGGGCACTGAAGAGAACACACGGATGAGAAAGACATAGTCCAAAAAATTGGAAGCATTCAGTCATGAAGTAGAGTAAGGGCAAATATGGTCAGGGCTATAAATCAAATAAATACTAAATGATAGGGAAGACCAGCAAGGGAAAAGATAATTTCTCTTTCCAGGGTGTGGATTGGGAGAAATTTCTTTGGCCCAAAAGGTAAGTAAAATATGATTTTCCTTTTCAGAAAAGTTAAAGTGAAAAAGAGTAGAATATAGTGGGCTAATTTATCAGATTGCCGTGAACTGGCTAAATCTCCATTCTACACAGCACCGGTACCCCACCCCCAATCCGCCTGAGGCCAGGACTGGTTGTGGCCTCTCCTTGATGCTACCTTCACCTTTGTACACAGTCCAATGATTAGACATTCCCAAGAGACTCAGTTTGAAGGAGCTGTCTGTTTACTGCCAGGGCAATGCTGAAATAGCTACACTCTAAGTGCCAGGCATTGCACATCTTCTGATTTAATCTTCAAAACCAAATTGAGGGGTAGGAATTACATTCCCTATTTTAAAACATGAAAAATATTCATTTTTGAAAGATTAATTAATGTAGAAAGTGGCAGGGGAACCAGATAGCCTGATACCCCATTTTGAGTTCTTTATCTAACCTCCCTTTGCTTTTAACTATAAAAAACATACTTAAGCGTATTTTTTTCTTTCCTTTTATATCAATGCACAAGGCCTATTCATAATGTTTTCTTTCAGGCTTTTCTCCCCTTTGTTATACACTCTACATTTGTGCATTTGAGGGAACTTCCTTGTCAACTTTTTAATGAATAGCCTGTGAAAATGAAAGCACAGAGAGACCATTTCTCATCCACCACAGGTACTTCAGAGCGGCAAAGAAAATAAAGTTCAATTCTTTCAAGTGACAACCACAGATAATAGATGCGATCAAACCAGAAATTTGAGAGTGGGTTGTAAATCAAAACAACACAATGTGCAAACCAACAGATAAGGAATAGGAGTGATCAGGGTTCTTTTCATGTATATATTATCTACTCTCAGCAAAAGGCTCAGGCTTCGGAGCATCTGAGCTCCTGGAAAGGCCTGTTCCCAGTGCCAGGCAAGGCTGGACGTTGGTGGGTTATTTCACACACCCGGTGGCCTCCATGGCAAAATCCACCAAACTCTGGATAAGGCTGTGATGGATGGGAACCCACGCTCAATAATGGTATGGAAATAATAAGGCCCCCAAATACAAGTCAGGCCAGAGGAGAGGCTGACCTTGACAGGGAAAAGCTCAAAGCTGCTCCTCTGTAATACAAGGAGGCACTTCTATGCCATGACAGTGACAGTGTCACATTTAAGTGACAATGTCATTTAAAATTTTTAAATAAAGCCTTTGTTGTTGTTGTTGTTTTGAAGGAGACAGAAAGAGGGAGAACCACAGAAAGCATTGTGAGTTTTGCTCTTTTGGTGCTAACTGGCCTGATGACAAGATAATTTGCAGTCTGGAGAATATAACAGGATTGGGTTGGGGATTTATCTTGGTTTTTGGATTAACATTTTCCTGGTTCAGGAAAGAGGGTATCAATCAATGGCACACAGCAGGTATTTGTTTCACAACATCCAGGCCCATCAAATATTGTGTTGCTCTGTTTTCCTAAATCAAATTAAATCTGATTCTGATCACCCCAGAGCCACAATGGGGTAGCCAGTACCTGTCATTATTAAGGAACCCTTCTTTTTTATCTTGGCGTTCTGGGTCCCAAATGGCTTCTGTGACCCAGTGAACCTGAGCAAGTGTATGTGTCATGCAGCTGTTGTACTACCATATTTAAAACATAGGATATTTCTGTCATTCCAAAAATTCCCTGGTACAGATTTGCAGGTTATCTACTCTGCACTTCTGGCCCTGGGCTGCCATGGACCTCCTTTCTGCTACTGTACTTTACTTTTGCCTGTTATAGAATTTCATATAAATTAAAGGATATAGTATATATCTATTGCTTAGCATTACGTTTCTTCTGATTCATGTTATTATGTGTACCATAGTTTGTTCATTTTATGGCTGAGTCGTAAGCCATCGAATACCTTAACCATACTTTCTTTACCTACTTACCTCATGATAGGCATTTAGGTTGTTTCTATCTTTTGGCTATTCTGAATAAAGCTGCCATGAACATGTGAATACAAGTTTTTGTGTGGCCCCATGTGTTCATTTCCATTCAGGAAGGATCTTGATCGCTCTCTTTTGCTGGTATTCCCATGATGTGGATGTTGCTGTGCTTCATGTTGTCCAAAATGTTTCTTAACATTTAAGAAACACTTAAGCTCTCCTCATTGTTTTAAAATTCTTTTTTTTCTCTTTGCTGTTTGGCCTGGGTCTTTTTTTCTACCTTGTCTTTCAAATCACTGATTCAGTCCTCAGCTTCATCTAGCCTACTATTTATTCCTTCAAGTGTATTAATTATTCAGATATTGCATTCTTTTTAAAAAATCTTATTTATTCTATTATAGTTGTCCCAATTTTTCCACCTTTGCTCTCCTACATCCCGCCCACCCTCCACTCTGTCAGGCAATCCCCACACCATTGTCCATGTCCATGGGTTATGCATGTATGTTCTTTAATCCTTTCCCCTTCTTTCAACCATTCTCTGCCTCCTCCTTTCCCTCTGGCAGCTGTCAGTCTGTTCCCAGTTTCCATGTCTCTGGTTCTGTTTAGCTCATTAGTTTATTTTGTTCATTAGATTCCTTTTATAAGTGAGATCATATGGTATTTGTCTTTCACCGCCTGGCTTATTTCACTTAGCATAATACTCTTGAGTTCTACCCATGCTGTCACAAAGGGTAGGAAAACCTTTTTTTTTTCCCCCCTTTCTGTTGCATAGTATTCAATTGTGTAGATGTAGCACAGTTTTTAAATCCATTGGTCTATTGATGGGCTCTTAGGCTGTTTCCAACACTTAGCTATTGTAAACAGCGCTGCTATAAACATCGGGGTGCATAAGTTCTTTTGAATTGGTGCTTTGGGATTCTTAGTGTATATTCCCAGCAGTGAAATCACTTTGTAAAAAGGCAACTCCATTTTTAATTTTTTTTGAGGAAATCCATACTGTTTTCCACAGTGGCTGCACCAGCCTGCATTCCCACCAACAGTTTTCTTTTTAAAATGTTGTGACAATATTAATATCCTGAAATAGTTCCCTTTCCTCCACATCCTTACCAGTCCTTTTTGGTTGATTTATTAATGATGACCATTCTGAGAGGTCTTAGGTGGTATCTCATTTTATTTTGATCTCTCTGATAGCTACTGATGTTGAGCATTTTTTCATATGTGTATGAGCCATCCATACGTCTTCCTTAGAGAGGTGTGCATTCAGGACCTCTGCCCATTTTTTTTTTTTTCTCTGCCCATTTTTTAATTGGATTTTTTGTCTTCCTGGAGTTGAGTTGAGTGACCTCTTTATATGTTTGGAAGTCTAAACCCTTGTCCTATGTATCACTGACAAATATGTTCTCCCATGCAGGAGGTTGCATTCTTTATTTCTGACTGGTGCTTTTTTACAGTTTCTATGTCTTTTTTCATGCTGTTGAGTATTCTTTTAATTATTACTTAAAATTCTCTGTCTGATAAATTGCTTGCCTCCATTTCATCTAGTTCTTATGAAGAACTTTCTTGTTCTTTCATTTGGGGTTTATTTCTTTATCTTCCCATTTTATCTGCTTCTTTGTGTTTGTTGCTTTAGTTGTTAAACTGATGAATGATATAGCATTAAGCTATAATCAGCAGCCTGGCTTAAGTACCACAGGGTGAGGCAGAGTGATTCTTGTGGCAGGGCTACTGCTTCCCTCAGGCTGATGCTACTTGGAAAGGAGTGCTCTGCCTAAGAGAGATGGCATCTGCAGTGTGGGGGATGACTTAGGGATACTGGTGGCTATTCCTTCAGTTCTCTCCCCAGAGCCACCAACCCGACTCTCCTCAAGTCTCTCTAGTGCACAGTCTGCTCTCTCTCTGCCAGAGTCCAGGTTAAGCAGCTGCAAACAAGTTTTTGGGTCTTGGCCCTATAAGAGGCTCTCTGTGTCTCCAGCCATCTCTCCATGGCAGATAGAAACCCTGCTATTTTTCATAGTTGGATGTTATCTGTGTTCCTTTCTGGTTCTGGTGCTGTAAGCTAGGGAGTCCAGCTTGATGTTTAGACCCTACACTTCTCAGGGGAACCCCTGACCACTGAAATATCCCTCCAGAACTTTAGTAGCCAGCCCTCATGCACCTTTTCTGCACTCACTACCAGTTTTGCTGTGATGAAGTGGCTTCTCCTGCCTGTCCTTGATCATAAGACTTCCTTCCAGCTACTGTCACTTGGTTATTCAGGATGACTGCTCTGCCAATTTAGTTGTAGTTCCAGATTGGTCCTGGGAGAAGGTTAGTGTAGCTTGCACTTGTTCCTCTGCCATCTTGGATGTTCTAAACTTAGGTGTTTTTTTAAAAATGAGTGTCTGAGATGCAAATAAAACTTGGCAAAGAAATTTTTATATGAGTTTAACTTTGCTTAATATTTAAAATGTGGGACTTTTTGGCTTATCTAATACTCATTTTCTTTCGAAAGCCCAGATTATAAGGTTTTACCTGTCTAAGCAAGCCCATTTATCTTCTGCATGGATCACGTGATGATTGGTGCAACTTAGCAATGACCTTGCCTATTTGCTATCAGGCATTGAATAGGAAATGCATGTTACATGGGTTTAGGATTGTTTTATAACCAATTTCTTCTACCAGGGTTGCTCTAATTGTAACTTTTGCTCTGACAACTAATATGAGTTCAGTAGTTTCAAGGACTTCATACATTATTTGCTGTGGACATAAATAATATTTGCAGAGAAGCAGGGAAACACGAAGATAGGCTTTGCCCATGTTGGTTTCTGGAAGCTTTATGAATATTTAGGAAAAGGAACCTGGCTAAATCCACCATGGCTCCCCAAGTTACCCCAAGTTACAGTTTGGAACGACCTTCTATGTAATGAAGAAGAAGAAGGAGAAAAAAAGAGACGAAGCATTACAATCTCAGTACAGATGTACTTTGAATGTCCCAGGAATGCCTGAAGATTTCTGCAAGTGATTATGAAATTTTCTTTCAGGAGAGACAATGAAGTTGTCAAATCTGAATTTCATATATTCTTATTCATCATTGAATACCTTGAATGACTGTCAAAGTGGTTTAGGCCTTCACATTCTCTAATTAAGGCAAACTATATATTTTTAAAAGAGATGATGACTTTACTAGGGCATGTAAGTGGGGTTGGCCCAGGCTGAATTGTAGGATAGATGAAGTGCAATTTTTGGTGCTTGGAATATTCTATTTCTAAGACTCTCCCAAAGAGCTCTGTGCTTTTTAAATCATCCTCATCCATCAAAACTTACTGGTATACTTGATGAATCTTTATTGAGTGCTTCCAATATTTATCTTGAGGTTAAATGTGCTGAAGTTATAACAAAGGGAAGGCGCAGGCAACTAACCAACAATGCATAGTGAGGAGGGACCGTTGCTTTCATCGGGAAATATGTGGGGTCTGACAAGAACACTTAGGAAGAACCCTCTATGTATCGTGGGAGTCCAAAGACAAATTTCTGGGGAAGGTGACACCTGGCTGAAACCTGGAGGAGTGGAAGTTAGCCAGGTGAAATGGAGGAGAGGAGCATTCCAGGAGGAAGAGTGCCCAAAGGAGAGAACATGGCACGTTTAGGGAGGGAGAGTAACTGTTGTTCAGTGCTCATGAGAATACCCTGGACCCTCTTTTAGAAGTGCCTGGCAGCTGCTGTTTACAGAAGCATTTGCTTCTCAACTATCTGATATTGGCAATCCAACGTTGACAGGTGGCCTTGGTGCCTAGCGCTTTTAAGACATGTGTAAAAGTAAGTCCTTTTTAAAATGTTACGACAACATTAGTAGCATGAAATAATTCCAAAAAGTACCTTTTATCAAAGTGGTTACATTTGAGTTCTGAATTTCATTCTGGTGACTAATCGTCCCTCACAGGTACACGGATGGAGGAGAAAGAATTTTCCTTTGTGAGTCATTTTTAGAGGTCATTCAGTCCCTCTTTCAGCAAATGTCTAATCAATGTTTTCTTGGTGCCAGGCACTGTGCCAGTACCAGGGCTAAACAGATTGGGTTAGGAAAAGCTTCAGCAAAGATGACCACTCAAGATCTGCTGTTTCTTAAGCCAATTTCATGGCAAATTGTTCTTATTAGAAAAACTCCTTTCAAAGGGTGTATGAATTTTATTTCTGCTATGTAGAGCATTCATTCATTTGCTCATTCCTTCAACCAATGTTTATTAACTGCTTATTATGGAATAGGAAAATTTCACCTTCCATAAGGCTTACAGATTCATATAAATCAGTAAATACAGAGATGATCAAGTAGTTACTAATTAATGACAAATATGATAAAAGTTGACATTAAAGCTCCAGGAACACTGATAGTTTTTCAGAGGGGGCTATCTCTTAGCTCTACCCAGAGAGGTCCTAGAAGGGCTTCCTGGAGGGGGTAATATTTGCTTTGTCTTAAACACATAATACCAATTTGTGTTTATTTCAAAACTGTAGAAGAAAGAGAAACTGGAAGAAGAAACTTGTTTAAATACTGATAAACAAGAATTTGTTCGAATAAAGGAAATGGGTGGGTACAGAGAGAACATCCTGGCTTGGGACACTACCTGTGCAAAAAATAGGAGATGAGAAAGCACGAAATAGTTTGACGTGGCTGAGTACTGGGTGGGTGGAAAGATATGGTGACAGATGTGATTGGAGAAGCAGGCAGGGCTAGATGATAAAGGCCATTTAATTCTCCACCCTATCAAGGGTAAGAAGCACTTCCATTATCTAAATGTCAATATTTCCATTGGAAAGTCGACTTGGCCTTTTAAACAACACACACAAAAGCAAACTCCTGTCCTCCCCCACAAACCTGCCACTTGTGTAGGTTTCTCTGACTCAATCAATAGCTTCTTCATCATTTGTGTTGGCGCTCAAGTTAATGTCATTTTCAATGCCTTGTTTTCCCTCATATCTTATCATAAATGTTAAATCTTGCTGATCTTACATCTCTCACCCCCACCTGGCCCTAGCCAACATCACCTCTAGATAACTACTATTGTTCCAGAGTGGGAGAAAGCCAAAATCCCCCACTCTTTGCAGTTTGGGGTGGGACACTGAAGTACAGACATTTTTCCAGAGAGAGGTGCTTTGCATATCCATGGCTAGTAGCTAGTGTTTTGGTTATGCAAACGACTAGATAAACCTTTTACCCCAAGAAGATGGGAGGGGTTCTGACCCTAGCATGATGATGAAAGAATTTACAGGGCTCTGTGAGATTTCACAGGTAGCCACAATTGGTCACCTTCCCACTGCGTCACAGGTCACCATTACAGTTTAGAATAGGGCAGCAGACATGCGGTGGCTCACTCTTGCTCTCTCACCTGGGCAGATGTGCAGAGAGACACGTGGTCTCTCTGCTTCCCTGGATGGACCCATAGATAGACACATGGCCTGAAAACTCACCTGGTTTGAGAAGGGAGGGGAGAGAAGAGGGAAAGGAGACAGGCAGCTTGCACAGAGATAGGGAATTACCTGTGGTATAAGGGTTGGTGCACAGAATAAATACTCCCATAATGGGGTATAGCAGCTGCCGGGAATTTTGAATTTTGAATTTATAGCTGGAATGCTAAGCTGTAAACTGTTGTATTTCTAAAAGATGGAATCTTTTACTTGTCTGTTTTAAAACTAGCCTAATCGGGAGGACTGCATATTTTGGGTGTTTTTAAAGGGAGTGGGATTTAATGGCACAAATGCACCTTTAATATAATTTGTATAACCCTCAAGTAAACAAAATATCTTCTCGCCAAACTCTGCTTATAAGAGTCATTCCCAGTGGTGGGCAAATCGAACCCATTAAAACTGGAGAACGCCTCCCCCCTCCCCCAGGGGTCCTGTTACAGTCACCTGCTAAGCTATCTCCCTGCTTCTGTCCTGGCCCAACCTTGTCTTCTCCCATTCTCAAACCAAATGGTCAGGTTGCTTTAAAGTCTAAGATCAAGTTACTTTGCTCAAAAACTTTATTACAGCTTTCCATTTTACTCTGAGTAAAGCCCAAGGTAGTACAAAGGATGACAAATCTGTCCTTGCATCAGCCTTTGACTCCACGGTTGAGTCCTTTAACACCACTTCAGGTTCCTTGCTTTTCCTGCAGCTCGGTCATCCTTCCTGTCTGGCTGTTTGCCTTCCTTGCTGTGCTCCCAGGTATTTCTGTGGCTGATCACCCCACCTCCTCCCAGTCTTTGCTCAAAGTGGCAGAAAGACCTTCCCAGACTTCCTTATTTGAAATTGCAATTCTCCTCTGCATGTCTCTCTTTTCCTGTTTTGCTCTACTCTATAATATTTTAGTCATGTACTTTTTTTTCAATTGTCCAAATCCTCTTAGCAGAATGTAAACAAACAGATAGGGTAGAGGCTTATTTATTTAGTTAATTAGTTTTGGTCACCTGATGTATTCTTAGGCTCTAAAACAGTTTCTGACACATAACAAATACTTAAAAATATTTCAAAAGTGAATAAATTGTCCTCACAGGGAGGTTAGGAAACTTGCTTAGTCCTATAGTGACTCTCGTGCCATGCTGATCTTGGCTGGCAATTTTACAGGTGAGAGACAAAGTTGACAGAACTGAAGACCTTATGCTGGACCATATCTTTCAGAAACATTAGAGCCTGAACTGGAGTGAAGGAATGATGAAGGTCAGTGGGGTCTGAGAGCATTGCACCTCTTTGTCATTGTAGATGACAGGAAGGTGACCCCTCAGAGTTGTATTCTGTGGGCAACAGCGCATTTGAGCATCCTCCATGCTGCTTCCTGAAGGGAATTTACTCTTGCCTCCTCTTCCATTGGGTTATAGGGTGGAAAGGGTGTGAGGGACTTTGGGGGGTTTTATAGGAAGTAGGAACCACTGGGCTAAAGGAATGCTTTGAAGGCTTGCCTCTGCAAAGGTCCTCTAATGGTTCCATGGGGTTTTCCTCTTAGAGGCTCCATGGGGAAAAGAAAAACTTGATGATAAAAATGTCCTATTCTACTTTGATGGTTTCTTGATAAATATGTGTGAAATTTAAAATCTCATTTCAAAGGGGAACAAATGATCCTCCTTCAATGGAATTCTGTGAGAAAAACCAACTGAAAGGGGATTCTCCATTGTCAACGCATCGTTATGCAGGGAGACAAGCTTTGATGTAACTGATAGTTTGGTTCTGTGATAGCCCAAGAACACAGAAAGGGCGTGTGATGTATTACACAGCACCTGAGATGAAAAGTTTGCTTCTCTTGGACTAGAATGAAAGTTTAGCCTGAAAACCTTTGTTGAAAGAGACTTGCTTTGTAATATCTCAGGAGAACCTGTTAAAGTTATCTTCAGGAGGCATCTCGTATACATTTTTGGAAAAAAAAATTGTTAACTCATTAAGTGTGATGGTCCCTGAAGCATCCCAGGATGCTACAGAAGCTAAACCTTTAATAAAGAACTTTACTTCTAAGGAGGTAAGTATTGAACCAACAAAAGAGAAATTCTTTCAAGTGGAGATTAAAAAGCTGGATTATTAGGAAAGAGCTAGAACAGAAACTATTTTATTTTTTCACTAAGGGCAGTTAACAGAGATAGATACTGTGTATTGTCTACACCGGGAAACAAAGCACTTAATAATGGTCACCTGGTAATAAAATGAACCTTAAACAGCCCAAAATACCCCCCAGAAAAGAGGTCAGGAGGGAAAATACCTGCATTGGGAAGCTTTGTAAGAACATCAAAATATTTATCCTGGACACGGCATGAATGAACTTAAAAGGCAGCAAAGCGCAGTAAACAGACAAAGTGATACCACCAGGTCCTTCAATTTGTAGTTTGCAAATAAAACACTAAAGGATTTCTAGTTCTATGGTCATGATTTCAACATAAGCAATGGAAAACTGAAAAGAAAAGCGAGGCATAATTGCACACAAGGAGACAATGCTTTCTGAACTTCACATTAAATGCAATAATAAGGACAGTTAGCTCAGTCCCTGGCTTACAAAGAGAGCTCAAACACTGTTAACTTTCATGGTTATGATTGTTATCCTACTATAGACCAAGCTTTGTGTTAGCAGATTTATAGGTGCTATTTGATTTCATTGTATATGTAAAAGGCAAAAAAGACTGGATGAAAACTTCCTTCCAAATGACATTGAACACCAACAAACCAAAATCTCAAGAAAACTAGATATGAATTGAAAAGATCCTGTTCTATGTTTGCCTACAAATGATACCTTTTGTCTGACCATCTGAAACTAGCGAACTGAACTTGGCATCGGAAAAATATATGGCATAGCTTATGCTGAATCACTTTTCTAATCGTTCAGAGGTTCATCTCCCTAATTTATTATGGCTGGGCACTTATTTCCAGTTCTTTCCCCATCTTTACTTCTGGCATTGAATCTCAAACTCCCATCTGTCACCCAGAGATATACCTCTTGTCTCTTTCTTGTCCAAATTATTTCACAAAGCTGCAATATTTTAGCGTGGGCGACTCAAGTGAGAGCTACAGGGAAAATTATTGCTTGCCCAAGGTTTCATTTTGGAATCCGGAAAAGTCATTTTGAATGTGAGCTGTGTTGAGTACATTTCAATTTATTACTTCTCCTAAGTGAACTAATCTAAATTAAAATCTCACAGAATCAATACCTCATTTTTATCATAGAGCATTCTGATTCTACCTCCTGCTCATCCAGCTATCTTTCACTGTGTCTTGGGAATTTCTAACAATGAGGAGGTACTTTATATCCCATCATGGAAATGACACGTCTGCAGTCTGTTCTTTCATCCATATGAGCCCACATTTACAGTAAATGTTGCCTTACTTCCACCCCCTCATTTTATTTATTCTGCAGGACCTTCCCACAATCCTTATCATGAGAATTACCCAATGCTTATTACAGGTTCACATTGTGCATGATTACTATCTGAAAACTCTCACCAAAAATTACCCTATTTGTTTGGCTTCAGTTTCTTATTAAAGTAACAGCCACCAGTCCAGACAAATTGGAAGATATTTTCAGGTTTTCCACATGTTATTCAGTGCCCTTCCCCCAGTGCATTCATTCTGAGTGTTTTCTTTGGGTTTTTAAAGGTCTCATGTTGACTTGGAGATGTTGCATAGATTTTTAACTCACATGCCATTCTCCTAATGTATTTTTATTTCTGGTGACCTACAAAAGAACGGAAGCCAAGAATGGTGCAAGGAAAATGTATTCTCATGACAGAGTGTTAAAAAAAAAAATGCTTTCAAGGGATTTATTTAGTCAGGTCTTGTCTTTTCCATTATTCTTTTATATGCCACTTGCATTGCATAGTCTATGGCCGATCCATAAAAGAATCATAAAAAGGACCCCATTTTATGCAACCATATAATAGCATGTCTGCATAAAATAGGTGATGCATATATTTTATGTCCAGAATTCCAAATGGCCACTCATATTTCTTTTCTCTCTCAGCTTTCAAGGTTGGATTCATAGTTTTTCAAGAGCAAAAGATCTTCAGAGCCTTTGTTTCAGGAGGGCAAGGGCTTGTCTGTCTCATTCACTCCTTGATTCCAGGACCTAGGATAGGTCGGGCCCATGGCAGGACATCAATAAATGTTTGGAGATGTCCTTTTCTTCTCTAATTATTTACCATCAGTCAATATCTCAGACAGGTGCCCCTGGTGCTCTCGTTGCTTAAAATTCTGCAAAATACTGACAAAGCAACATCCTAATTTTCTGAATGTATAAACACAGAGTTTTTAAGGATAGTAATACATTTGCCACCTTAGGAGAAAATGAAAAAGAAAACCTCTAAATCCTGTGGCTTAGTGGGTGTATGCCATATGTCATTGTAAAAAATTCAAAATACCAATTAGGAGACAAGCCATAGAAGATGGTGAGAATTTATTCAGTAGGTCCTATGCCAACTTGACCATACAGCACCTGTGCCTTTGTCCTATAATCTCTAGAAGATGAGAGAGGATGTGTGTTTTAAGCTGATAAAATGAAAAGATAGTTGCTGACTTCCAGATGCTTATAATCCAGTTGAAGATAAAGTACACAACAATTTTGTTAATGACAAATGAAAGTACATGGTTAAATATGGTAAAAGCCTCATGGAATGAGGAAAAGACGATGATAGGAGGTTGGGTGGTCAGGAAGGGCTTCTGAAATGTACTGGACAGGATCTATGACCTGAAGAACAGATAAAACTCATAAAACTGGAAAGGACGGTTACAGGGGTGAGGAAAGGGGACCAAGAATGGAAGATATGTGGGAAAGGAGCAATGGTGTCAGTTGGTGGATGTCTGGAGATCAGGGTAAGGACAACACTAGTGAGTGATGTCAATGACAGCACAAAGGAGGCTTGCTGCAGAAAGTCACCAGCAATGCAGTTACCTCAGGGCTTATGCAACTATCAGTCATCATGAACGTTGGTTGGGCTCAGAGTTTTTCCAAAATATGTGAGTGATGATCATGTTTACATGCAAGGATATATGTGATTCTCAATTGCAAGTGAGTCACCTAGGCACCATTGATGGAGACATTACATCCACCAAAGGAAATGGGAGCTGAAAACTAGAGATTCCCTGGGAAACAGATGGGCTTTGGAGAAATGATCACTGTGCCCCAAGCACTTCCCTTTTTGAAACTAGGCAAAAATGCCTAAGAAGGGACTGAAAGAAAGCCTTGGGCAGAAGGCAGCACAGAGGAAGGGTGCAAACTTGATGACTTGCGCAGTTAAGGCAGACATTCCATGGGTTATGAGTGCAATTCAGGAAGACCAAGCATATTAACCTGGAAGACAGAGGAGCTCACCTGCTGCTCCTAGCAGAGTTTACATGTGAGGAAAATGTTCATCCAGGTCCAGATGAAAGCAGGGTGACACAGAGCTGGCTGCTATAGAAATGAAGCAGAGGGAGATGTCCTTGAACACCAAGCCCTCCTGCTCTAATTGTCACTATGGAGACACTAAGAATCCATGTAGATGGAAGATGATTGCACTTAGGTTTTTATGGAGCAATTTTGGTGATGTGCACAAGGTTGATTTGTGGTGTATACATCAAGTTCTGGTCAAGGCCATGCAGTCTCATAGACAATACTCATGGACATATGCTACACTTTACAGTGGAGGTTAAAAATAGCAAAAACTTGCCAGCAACCCCACTAGCCACCATAAGAGCTTTGCATACACTGGGATGGTGAGCAGATAGCTTGTACATAAAACAGGATGAGGGTCTAAGAGATTTCAGTTGAAGTTCTTTGAAAAAAACAATTAACTAAAAAGAACTCTGTTCAAATACATTTGAGAAGCACTGAATGAAGCCAAGCTAAATAAAATTTGTGAATTGATGTCTGAGGAACTTTAATACCTGAAGAGACCCAGTGGTTCTCTTGGAGTGAGATGGAACAGGTAAGCCTTCCCAGGATTCCTCTCTCTTGGGGTTGGGGGTACCCCTGCACAGAGTTTTGAACTCTGTGAAGAACTCAGACTTTGTTGAAGGTCTAAAGCATCATCCTTCAGTTTTCTTTGTTTCTTCATCAGGATGGGACTTCTGCAAAGTCCAGGGAAAGCAACTTTTTGTTTGTCAAATCCCTAATAACTCCGGTGAACTCTGGTGTTTGATTCTGGTATAAACATCCAGTCATTTTTAGGGACACTATTTAGAGGTTTTAAAGTTAATGTGAAAGTATATGTATTCTGGGCAAGAGCAACCTATTTTATTTAATCAGCATCCCATCCATCACTGTATAATGTATGCAGCCTCTGTAAACACACAGGAAGGTGTGCAGAAGTGGAGCTGATGAATTATGGAAACCTTATACATGTGCTCCGTGCATTCAACACTTTCTGGAAACCCTTCCCCTCAACCTCTCAGCAGATATGGCCCAAATAATCCTAGGGGAACAAAGCCACTTCATCACCTTTAATATTCAAGAAAATAGAATACAATTTGTTAAGATGCATAACAATTTGAAAATAGGATCACATTCTCCTGCGTGCTCAACTCAGCTATATTGTTTATAATCAAATCTGTTAACTAAGGAAAAAATTGGAAATTTGCACTCAGCTGCATCTCTTATTAATTCTCCATATTGTACAACCTATCAAAGTGAATAATTAAAAAGTAATGCATAAGTACAGTGCTTCCATCATCAATAATGTGGGTTGCATTTATCATCCAAAAATAAATAATGGGGACCCAAAAAGCTTTAACTTTCTAGTTGGTATTTGAAGTTAGACTAAAAGAAGGAGTTTTATTTATAAGCAAAATGAATAAATCATATATGGATTACATGCAAACTCAAAAGTATTGGTCACTTATTTACTTAAAAATTTTGGTTGGATAATTTGATTTTTATAGTTTGTGACCTTGAGAAATGATTTAATGCCATTATTTAATGTTTCAGTTGCTATGTCTCATCTCCAAAACATTCCTACCATTTACAGAGCATTTACTATGTTCTAGGCACTAAGTGGCCCTCCACAGACCTTATTTCATTGAATTAGTTAACACATAAGGCAATGAAAATTCTGAGTTTAGTAACTTTTCTCAGCATGACTCAGAGAATGAGCTACTCAAAGTAGATTAGAAACCAGTCCTATAAAGCTTCTTCCTGATAAAATCCATTGTAGTGTTTTCCATTGAGGAAGGAAGATAAAAGTGTCTGCCCTACGCATCTCCCAAGTTTGTACGAAGCTTGTAGCATTATTGTCCTTTCCAAAGATGGTTGCATCAGTACCTATCCCATTCCACATGCTCTCAAATCACATAATCTAACTGAATGCTGGACTAAGAAGGGGAATGCCAGGGTATGGCAAGTGTAAAGGTAGAGAGGCCAGATGGAGCCAAGCTGTCCTTTGCTGGGGGCAGTCATGAAAGACACAGAATGAAGGATGTGACCCTTGAGCATGGCTGGGCTGGCAGTACCTGGACATTGCTTCAGGAAACTGCCCTCACATCTGTGCTCCATTTGCCTGGGAACTCTTTCCTCAGAGGGTGCCTTGCCTCTGTCCCAACACAGAGCACTACTCTGTCTTTGATTTCTGTGCAAAGGGGAGTGCACCCCAATTCTGCATTCCAGTGGAAGCACCATCTGCTTTGAACACTGAATTACCTCATTGAGGCCTCTTGGACCTGAGAGATCAGCTACCAATGAAAACCCTATCTGCTGACCCAGGCCTGGGAAGAAATAAAGCTTTCCCAGGGGCAAGGCTGAACTGGGTCGAGTTGAGGCACTGGAACAATTGATTTCAATTAGTCTTAAATGGTGATAACGAATGCTCAAAAGGTATCTTCTCCAAACGTCCTTCAGCTGATAATTTATTTCCATCCTTTTCCCTCTTCAGGGGCAAAACTTTAATAGACTGTCTTTTCGCAGCAAATCTTAATATAACAGTTAATATGCAGACAAAGTGACCAAGTCCCCTTGACACAGGTGTCTGATCTCCATTTAGCAGGAAGGGAGGGGAGGGGAGGGAGGGAGGCAGGAAGGAGGAGGTACTTAAATGAACACGTGGTGACCTTCCCCACACCCCTGCAAAGTGCTGGCTGTCATTCAGACCCTCCCTCATTTTTTTACACACCTCCAGAGGCAGCAGATTGTCAATTCATTGATGACATTTTGCTAAAATGTAATTTCTCCACTAGATGGTATAAAATAATATTTACAGTTGATATTTTATGTAAGATTTCAGTCACTGCATTTCATCTGTTTCAAGATAAACGAGTAAGACATTACTTCGTCTAGCTCCTCTTGCTTCATTTTATGTTTCAAGTATCCTACCTGGTCTCTCTTCCTATCTCTTCTTTGCCTTATCCTGGTTTCCTAATGAACTACTCATGAAGCCACCAATTATTCCACATGTCATTTTGACCCTAAGCCTTCTTGTCCCTCTTACTTCTTAAATTCTCCTAGGATTCCAAGGCTTGTTCTTACCAGTTCCTACTTTTAGCTTCTTCCCTTCTTTCTAGAATGAGGTTTACAATTATATTCACCAGGATTCCAGGGGGCTGTCCCCAGACAGAGAGGAGCAATCAGACGTGAGCAGACCTCCTGAGAGGGGGAGCAGCCACAGGTCAGCAGTGCGATTCCCCGGGGCCAGGGCTTTGGGAGCACATCAGAGGGGAGAGAAGTGGAGCGCATGGCCCAGGGAGGCTGCAGGCTCCATGGGGGCCCAGACAAGAGAATCTGGGAGAGGAGATTTGTGGGTAGTACCCATGAAGATGTTGGGAAGATGGGCATGAGGAATTTTAATATTCTTTGCAGTGATTTACCTTCTTCAAGAAAACCTACAGTAAAGAGATACTGTATTCTTAGTTTTCCTCTAATGGAGATGTGTGTGTGTGTGTGTGTGTGTGTGTGTGTGTGTCTTGTGGTGTGGGGAGAAGCAGAGACTTCAATATTCAGCTTTAAGGTAGCCTAGAAACATTTGGGGGACAGATCTCCCACCCCAGGTCTCTGTTGACAGCCTGTTTCTGATTTCTGCTTCATGAGTAATGCCCCATACACATAAGAAAAGATCCCACAGCATGGATGGAACTGGAGAGTATTATGTTTAGTGAAATAAGCCAGTCAATGAAGGACAAATATCATATGATCTCACCCATTACAGGACAATAATGAACAAAACTAACAACAAGCAAAACAGAACCAAATATATGAACACAGTGAATAGGCCTTCAGTGGTCAGGGGGAAAAGGGTTGGGGGGAGGGGGGAGGCAGAGGCAAGAAAGGGGAGCAGTTTAGACAAGAACCTAGTAAAAAGGAACCATGGACATGGACAACAGGTGGGATTGACTTTGGGGGGAATGGATGGGTGGGGAGGGGGACAGAGGGGAGCAAAAAGGGGATGGATGTAATACAACACCAATAAAATTAAAAAAAAAAAAAAAAAAAAAAAGATCCCACAGAAGACAGGAATCGCCTTGGGTTACATTGCCCAAGAGACATAGTTTAATGGCACAGGGCCTGCTGTGGGCCACACTTGTGGTGGTTGACTTCTGGTAGCAGGCAGGATTTCTTTGTTATGCTAAGGAGGTTGTTTAAAACACTGAAGGAAATGGGTGGGTGGGGAGGGGGACAGAGGGGAGCAAAAAGGGGATGGATGTAATACAACAACAATAAAATTAAAAAAACAAACAAAAAAACCCACTGAAGCCAGCATGGTACGACCAAAGTCCTCCTGCATAAAGCTCACACTTCCTTCCCTCCCACTCACTTACTCATTCACGCTCAAGAATTCTGTTCTTCCTCTTTTGGTGATTTTGTTGGCCAGCCAGGCTTACTTAGCTTGTGCATCAATTTGGCCACTTGCATTTCCAGAACAAAGCTTTCTCATTTGCCTCCATTAATAAAATAAACAGCTTAATTAGTTACAATTGTACATTCTGGTGTTTTCTTCTGTGATGTCATCCTCTTTCCCTGTGACATTACACATTGTTTTAAAGGGCTTTAGAAAAAGACCCCTGTGCCACCTAACATCCCAGGATCGGTCATTGCTTAAGGACCTTAGACCATGAAGGGCTTCATGTGTCCTATTGACTTAGGAGCAGGAAGGAAATTCCTTACAAGGAAATTCGTTAGTGATCTTAGGATGTTTGTAATTGTTCAACTCTCTGTCAGCCAAAAATCTTAACCCAGACTTGATACGTGAAGGAGGTTGGCACTTTGGATGGTTTTGACCCTTGTCCCAGCCTTCTGCTCACTCCTTTTTCCCTCAGGGCTGTGTGGCCTGGGTGACTTGTTGAATACATCTTCCAGTGTCCTCCTGCACTGGAAGGGAGGGTAGCAGCACCTGCTGGCTGCCCGGAGTTGCTCTAAGGATCAAACAGGAGGGTACTTATGAAACCCATAGCATCACGCCTGGGAACAGCCATTCCTAATTTATGCTGCCCTGACTGCTTTTATTACTAATGACAGAAGGAACACTAGAGGCCTTCTGATCCCCCTGCTAGGCTCTTAACTTCTCTACACGGAAACATCCAATCCAGCCAGCTTTGCCTTCCTGTGAACCCCCACTGTTCCCTTTCTTGTTGATCGCCAGTTGGATCACCATCAGCCCAGGCAGCTGTCCCAGCCTCTGACTCTATTAGCCAGCTAGTGTTTGCTTGAGTACACACACACAAATACACACAGACACTCAGTAGGGCTCATCTGATCAACCTTTCCTCTGTGTCTCAGTTCGTCTCAACTTTTTCCCCTTTGCCGTAGAGTAATGGGTTTGTCTCTGTAGCCCTCCCCCTGATTTTCATAGTCTGTGTTTCCCTCTGTTGTTTGCCTTGCAAACCTACTCTTGTCAGCTTTGTCTTTCTTCCCTCCCATCCCTGCCTTTTCCCTGACAGAGGAGCGTACGTGGCTATGTGCTGGGTTCCAGTTGACCATATCCAGGGCTCTTTGTCTCCCCCTCTCTCTGGAGGTTTCCCGCAGTGACTGAAGTGCCATGCTGATGCTTGTAGCAGTATCCTCGCCGCACATCAGGGTCTCACGGTAACAACAGGGGCACTGCTGGCATGGAAATGGGAGCCAGGTGCCACCGAAGGTGCCAGCACACAGCCCTACTCCCCAGTCAAGGACTCCACAAGGCCCACGGTGACATCCCAGCAGATGTAGAGATGCCATCAGGAGGCTCAAGCCTGACACAGAGGGTAGCCACTTCGGGATGCTCAGTATTTAATTTTCATTTTCCCTGAATAACCCAGGGTGAATTTTGTAATTTGCAATGTTGTGAATTTTGTCAGCATGTCGGGGACTAAATACTGTTTATCCCAGCACTCTGGCTGATCACATCCTGGCTATCTTTTTTATTGTGGATTCATTTTATTTGTACTTACAAGGAAAGAAATGTATTGCATGAAGGCACTTGTCTTGCTGCACTCTGAAAGTACTGGAGGGTGGCTGGGTTCAGAGTTAAAACATCCTGCTTTTAGGGCAAAGTAAGTCTATGAAGACCGAAGGAACTAAGCTCTCAAGTATAACTGGGATCAAGAAATAAGGAGTAAAACTTACCTTCCCAGTCTTTCTGCTCATTCAAAGGAATTACCTCTCCACCGTAACTTTCATTGGCTAGTGATAAAAATAGAACCTCTCTTAGCCAAAATTTTATCAACCAGAGAATTCTGCTAACCAGAAATCTCTTGTTGGTGCTTTGCTAGTATAATTTTATATAAAGTATATTCTATATCATGTGTATATAACTTTATAATTATATGATATAATCTATATAACTGTATAGTACATATGATCACATACTATGGATGTACTATATATGATTACATATAAAATATGCTATATATATTGCATATATAATATATGCTTATTGATGTTTTGATAGTAAAATTGAAATATGTAATATATATGGTTATATAAAGAACTCATGGTTCACTTAAATTATGAGGGAATCTCTAAGAAATTCATTCACTCATTTCAACAAATATTTAAGGAACTTCTCTATGTGAGATAGAACTCCAATTACCAAATTGTGTTCAGTTAATTCCCATGTTAAGCCTATGTTTGCATTTTAATTATTTAAAGGTGTGTGTGTACATTTAAGATTAGACTTCGTTTCTCTTTCCTGTTTGTCAAATGTTGTATGTTGAATGATATACATGGTTCAACATATATAATTCGTGCAAGGCACATTTGCTTGTTTGGTCTGCCCAGCAAGGTGTCCTCTTATTGTGAATACTGCCCTAATTTATCTTTAGGAAACCATCCTTCCCCACTGTGAGGAGTAGAATAAATATAGTTAAAGGATATGTTTTTAATCAAATAGCTTCCACAAATAATTCACTTACTTTTCTTCCTGGAGTGTTTGTAGGTGATTTCCTTTTGTCCCCTCTTGACTACATTCCTTCTTCCCCACAAATCGATACAATTGAGGCCTTTGGGGCAACATTTTCTCAAATTAGTAGTCCAGTGGTTTACACATGTGGTTTCTTTTCATCTCTGCCAGTCACTCCCCTCCCTTCCTGTGGGCCCATCATTTCCACTGTATGCGGTATCTGGGTCTCTGTGACTCTGACACTCCTCATTCAGAAAAGTGAAGACCAAAGGGAGTTTACAGGGTCATGAGACACTTCAGCTTGCTCAGCAGGCGTATCACTGAGGTTCCCCTCTTCTGCAATCTTCTATGGGTTTGGGGATGAACCTGAGCTGTCTCTTCTCCCCTCTCAGTTGGGAGATTCAGCCACCAGGCTAGCCTGTAGGACTTCAATGTCACCTACAATTCAAGTCCACAGCCTCGACCCCAGAACTGTGTCTTAGAAAGAGGGGACAGGATGAACCATGGGAAAAGCTTAAAACTTTAATAACATTTGCTCTCCACCCTGCAAGTTTTATTCCCAATGACTTTTCAGAGGATTAATTATAGATTTCTCTTAAGAGCAAACTGTGAAACTCAGTAGCTCACCTCACTTTGCTGCAGGAATGATTCTCATTTGGCTAAAATTAAAAATTGAAATAGATGCTCTAGGAGCCCAGCTAGCTTAAGAACTCCCTGGGTTTTCCTCACAGCTGAGTTATGCACTACAAGCTCTTGTTAAAAAACCACCACCAGTGACTGAAATGCAGTAGGGACTGATTCTTTTATCTACTTATTTATACTTCTCTGCCACATCTCCACTCCCTCTGTAGGGACTCCACCAAAATGTTTGTTCATTCATTTGTGAATAAGCTATTCTTCTCTCAATCTCCCTGATGGGATGCACTCTTCCTTCTAACTGGCTTCTGTGCACATGCATGTATTTTCCGCATTAGTTACTATGTAAGATCTTGGACAATGAGAAGGCAGGCCTGTAGATGCCTTGTTTGAAAGTGTCTGATTTGAGTTGAAAGATAAATACCTCCCATAAGCTCCCCACCCTACATCGCCCCATTAAACAGAGCCCTACTGATTATTCCTGGGAGTGGCTTCAGGAAGCCTGAAGTAATTTTGATGGCGCTGGAAAAGAAGTGAGTGTTTTTGTATCATCTGCAACCAGACAAAAAGCTTCTTTGCATTCATTGTACCATATCATCAATGGCGCCTTGAAATAAACATTGACTTTACCTAGTATTTTAGTAAAGATCTAATGATTTAAACTCCCTGTGTTTAAATTTGCTCTGCTGTGTACTAATTCTGAAATTGTGGGCAGGTTCTTTAGCTGTCTTTGTGGCCCTGTTTCTGTAAAATGAGAACTAATAATAATGAGAACTAATAATAATGGTACCGATCTCATAGGCAGTTTTGAGGATTAAATGGGGCAACCTGTGAAAGTGTTCACCCCTGCTGTTGTATTTAGTTGTGTTCAACCAATGCTAGGTATTAAATTGCTATAGGAGAGACCACTGTGATAGGAAGCCATCCTTGACTCGAACATGCAACAACCTTCTTGTACAAGTTTTTCTAGTCACTTGGCTGCAATGAGGAACAAAATACCATTTCAATTCTCAGGAAGCAAGCAGTTGGTCCAGGAGGGAGCTACAGAATCAGTTCTAGACTCTACAATATGTTGATAAAGGGTGATAACCATGAACATTGATTGAATCCTTAATGCTAAGCTGGCTATTTTACATGGATTATTGTATTTAACATTTTCAGAAACTTATTATCCTGATGAATAAATTAAGGCTTCAAAAGATTAAGTAAATGTCAGACTCTAGAGACCAAGCTTTTCACTGCTTTTCTTTACTGAATGCTGACACAGATAAGCACCTTGAGCTAAGAGTGCCCATGAATAGAGGAAATCAACTCTGTGTTTTAAGAATCTGGTGAAGAGGAAGTGACACGTGAGCTGGGTCTTAGTGGAAGAAGGAAAATTTAAGAGAGGTAGGACTGAGGAAAGTATGCAAAGCCATGTGGGTGTGGCCACAGCATGACAGGATCATGGGTGCAGGGGGTGGAAATTGGTGATGAAAATGGGAAGATCCATTGGGAATGGTTTGAGATGTAATGCTAAAGAATTTGGGTTCTAGCCTTCAAGAGAGGCTTTTAAGAAGAGAGAACATGTGATCAAAAACAACTTTGTGAATACCATGCCTAAGGAAGACTCCTGAACAAAAGTCAAGAATCAAATAAAGGCCATGAGTCCCTTGACATGAGGAGCATGAGTGCACACATATTGCTTGAAATTCCGGACAACTATAAGTTCAGAAAAGAGGCACCAGGTATTGCTGCGTAGTCCGGAAGTTGAAATAAGGGGGTGCTAAAGCTGAGTTTTGTAGGACATTTAGACATGAACAGACAAATGGTGGGAGGAAGGGATGCATGGGAGAGAAAGGTCACTGGGCAAAGATTTGGAGGCCCAAGGGGACATAGTGCATTCTGACAACTCCAACAGTTGGTCTGGCTAGCACAGGGTTTCTCTGCCGGAGCACAGTTGCCATTTTGGCTGGATAATTCTTTGCCATGTGCAGCTGTCCTGGACACTGTAGGATGTTTATCAGCACCCCTGGGCTCTACTCAGTAGATGCCAGTAGCATGCTCACTTCCCCCAGTTATGACAACCAAAGATGTCTCCAGATATTGCCAAAGGTTCTCCCCCTACCAATTCAGACCAACTGCCAGGGCCTTTGAGTAAAGAGAAAAATGTAAGGACAGAGCTGATGGATTTAGCCTGCGGCCAGTGGGACAATTCCTGAGGGACTGAAGCAGAGGGTGCCCGGGACACAGCCTTGGGTGTTAGGGAAGCCACTTGGCATCTGTGGGTCGCAGGGGTTCAGCCTTGTCTGCAAGGAGAGGCAGCCATTCCAGTCCTCGGGGCAAGAAGAGATGAGAGCCTGCTCTGAGACCAGGGCAGAACGGGAGGGAGCTGGCAGGAGCAGTTTAAACCGACGGAACATAGTTCTGAAGGAAGGTGCTGTCGGCCTGGGCAGGAGGAAAGGGCCCCTTTCCGGGCCAAGGGAATGCAAATCCGGAGGCCCCTTGCTGGAGGCTGAACAGCTCACACAAGAGAAGGACACTAACCAAGTGAGCCAGCAGGACATGACAATGCCAACCCCAGGGAAGAAAGCCTGCCATCGCCAGGACACACCGACGGAGAGAAACATGAACAGCACCTAGTGAGGTGCGCCTGCCAACGGAGCCTAATTACGGTGGGTGAAGGATCCAGACAGAGGAAAGTGGATGGTCGTGACTGTGTCCTCAGTCAGGCGACAAGCTGGATAAGTCACAGCTGCCAGGGACAGGGACAGGATAATCAAAGCCAGATTTTGCTAGCATGGGCTGCTGCCATGGCCTTTGGCTTCCGGTGGCGAGCCAAAAGAAAATAAATATGGAATGATGGAGGGAAATCAATTAGCCCCTCACAGATGGGCCTTCAACATCCTAGAGATTGTGACGGACTCTACCATGAAAGGGGGAGAGAAATAACACAGGGAGGGGCATGCCTGTGGGCCAGCCCGGCCCCCGGAGTGTGTGGAAGGTCAGGCTGGCAGCACTGGACTGAGAGAGTTATGGGCCCTGACAATTTCATTGACTAGAGAAACCCTCAGGGCATATGTGAGGGTTCAGTGGGGGAAAGAGATGGATGGACTGTCTAAATTACACTATTTCCTTCCCAGTAAATATATTATTTCCACAAGTTTATGTTGCACAAAATTATGCTTGGAGTAAATATTCAGCTCAATAGCCTGGCTCACAGAACAGCGAGAGTACAGAAAAGAGAATTATGTAAGTAAATGTGAAGAGTTCATAAGGTGCTTAAGCAAGACTGTTTCACGTAATACTCAACAAATTGAGATGGAGGGGGAAGAAAGTAGAGGAGGAGGAGGAAGGAGAGGAAAAAAACAAGAAAGAGGGCGAGGAATAGGAGAACAAAAAGAAATCACTTGTAAGCAAAACCTTCATAAATTTTTTCACTGTAAAGAATGTTTATCAAGACAGAGCCAGGGGTGATCATTTGAGGTTTTGCTGATGTCTCTCTTTTATCACTCACAGTTGAAATATTAGTGACACTCTCGGATATCGGAAGATGAGTTTATTTTCACGTTTTCTGAATTTGATATCAACATATGCACGAAGCCACTGAGGGCCTAAATGGAGCTTCAAAAGCAGTTGCTATCATTAAAGAAATTACTTGCATCTTTTAGAGCTCTTTACGTGATTTTACTTAATCCTGATAACTCTGCCGGAAAGGCAGGGAGGTGTTACTATCTTGGCTTCCCCCCTCCCCCCTCCAGCAGAGGTGGCAACAGACTTACAAAGCCTGAAGAGGTTCCAAGCTTTCTCAGCTGTGAGTTGGAAGTGACTATCTAGTGTTCTTTCCCCTGCTGCTTGCTGAAGGGAGGAGCCAGGTTTAAATAGAATTGGAACTGATGCGATAGTGAAAACCCCTTTGTTGGTTGCCTGAGTATGTCTTTTAATACTAATCAAAATTGTTTCTTACACAACCAATTTACCTTTTAAGCAACTTACCCCCTTCTGAAGTCATTCTTGTCCTGAATGTACCCTACCTCAGTTTCCCCATAAGCCCCCACCCCAACTTTAAGACTAGGAAAGTTCACCTCTTCTAGAAAATTCTTTGATTAAGTCTACCTTAATTGATCTCACCTTTAGATTAAGAATTTTACACTCTTATTTTGCACCGAGTTGGGTTATATTTTCTTAATACTGATTTTAGCTAAAGACTTTTTCATGCACCTTGTGTCGTAGGAGAAGGTTTTAAAATGTTAAATAATATTAAATTGTTATAAGTAACAAGGGTTGCAAATCAATAATTTCATATGGGTCAGCTCAATTGTGAGCATCGTTTTGTGAGATTTATTTTCTCCCAGTTTTTCTTTACTTTCATTCAAGAAATTATGCTAGTATGGGCCAATTGCTTGCCTCAGCCCCTACATCAAAAAAATAAAAACAAAAACAAAAAACAAACCAAAAAAAGATCATAGCAAAAAAGCAGAAGAAAGAAAAATATTTTCTACTGGGTCTCAAAAACCTGGGCATTTGCAGAAAAAAAAAAAAAGAATTTTAAAAATAGATAACATTGTTGCAAAACTATTTTGGGGTACTTCCACCCCTTTGGCTAGGAGAAAAACAAAACAAAACAAGATTTATCAGCCTGGCTGGTGTGGCTCAGTGAACTGAGTGCCAACCTGTAAACCAAATGGTTGCTGGTTCGATTCCAGTCAGGGCACAGGCCTGGGTTGCCAGCCAGGTCCCCAGTTGGGGGTGTGCAAGAGGCAATGGATATTCCTCTCCCTCTTTTTCCCTCCCCTCCCCTCTCTCTGAAAATAAATAAAGATTTCATCAGACTAGGGAGAAGGTGGGAGAAGAATGGAACTGAGGGGATTAGAGTGAACTCCATGTGTACATGCTTAGCTGGTCTGAGCTGAGGGGCTGAATCCGAAAGGAACCCAGGCTGTACAGAGAGATCACGAGGTTCCTCTCAGGAGAGCGCTACCTGTCACAAGTGGATCCTTGGTGGACAGAGCCACTGGGAAGCTGACGCAGCATCACATAGTGAGTGACCATTGAATGGTGTCTGCCTTAGAGCTACGTGGACTGTCTTTGGAAGAGCCACTAGCATGTTGCTCCTTGATCCCCTCAAAGGGAATGATTCCCATCTGAGCCCCAAGACTCTATGACCCTTGTTCACTTTCCCCTAATGGACAGGTCCTCCCCTTTGCACCCAGAACCCCAGCATTGTCTGCTCAATATACTGGCAATCTGCCTGACTCACTCACTCACTCACGGCAGACCTGTCTTTCAGATACACATTTCCCATCTTACACTTGCCTCTGAATAAACAAAGCTCAAAGCACGTTGCTACCCAATCTTCACATTTTTCCAACAAATTTCGTTCAAATCAGAGAGAAAAGTGCTATGAATTAAATTCTTTTTATTTTTCCCACTGAGTTCCCGTGTAGGGACACTCCCCAGCTGTGGAGATACATGATGCTTAGTCCCCATTTGAACGTCATGTTCAGAGAAAGTAAAGAGACTCTGTAACTGAGGGGCTTCAGTGGTAATCAACCAGGTGCTGGTGCGCAAGATGGATGGAGTGGCAACATGCCAGGGTTCACAGTAAGCTTGGAACGAGGTGACCCGTTCAGAGGTGCCTTACTGCACAAAGCTTTAAAAATAATTATTATTTTAGTGATTTGTTATGTAAAACCTGGGCTAATCACTAGAACAAATGAATAACTTATTCGCGCACTTCTCATTCTTTGGCGTGCTAAAATTACTGGGCCAGAAAAGATTTATGTGACATATTTAAAGACCCAAGACACACTGTTGAAAGAAGGTCAATTTTACAGAGAATGCTTCCTTTTTTCATTCACGGCCTCCCTCCTCTTTAAACTCCTTCCCATGTGGCATCTCAGTAGCATGTCCCAATCCTCACCTGAATGGGACTTGTAAAGGATTGTGGCTTCAGAGCTATTTGTTGACAATATATATATATATATTTTCAACAGAAGTTAGTAGAGGAGAAATCAAATGTGGAAAATGATGTAAAACCGCACCATTTTCATGGGCTTTGAATGAAGACCATTGTTCGGAGATCGCTGAAGACTTGACCTAGTTCCTGCTCCGATATCCTTGGGCTGTGAGCCATAACTCCACTTAAAAAGGACTGGCACGTTGTTTATCTTGGATTTTATTTTCCAAGTTATTGGCTCGTTGTTCAAGCCAGAAATTGGACATTATCTTTATTTCCCTTCCTCTCCTTCAACCAGCATGTCCCATCAATCACCGAATGCTGGGGCTCAATGGCTCTCAAATTTAGCATGCATCAAAAATAACCTAGTAAGCTTATTAGAGCACAGATTGGTGGGCCCCAGCCCCAGTTTCTGGGGGAGGCCCTGAGAATTTGCATTTCTAGCCAATTCTTCCTGATGCTGCCCATTTAGAGGTCACAGATTGAGAACCACTGTTGTAAATTGATAGCTGAGCGCCTTTCACTTTCATCCACTTCTGTCTGCTGTGCTATTTTAATTCAAGTCACCATCTCCATCAGCTGCCTTCTGATCACGATCTCCCTTAAAACACAAATTGATTAATTCGCACCCCTGCGGAAAACTTCAAAAGAGGATGCCATCTTCCCTACTTTTTTGCCTTCCTCAGAAGTAACATTTTAATCGCTTATTTGATGATTTTGTTATTCATCACCATGTCTCAAAGTAATGCACTTGAATCACTAATTCTTACAGTTTTAGTTTTGACATTATCTATTGAAGTATCACTTTAGCACGCAAAGACTTTATTTTCACTAGAGCATTAACCCTTCCGAGCCCTGCACACCCTCCCATTCTCTCATTGGAAATGTGCATCCTTATGCTTGCCATTAATAGTCAACATTGATACCATATTATGACTATGTAAATTTTACTCACAGCCCAACCATTTATGATAACTTAGTTTCCTGAATGGCTTTTTGTTTTCCCTACAGCTAATAATGAGCTTGAATTTGTTTGTTTAATTGTTTAAAAAAGTGTTTTATTTTTTAAAAGATTTTTATTATTTTTAGAGAGAGAGGAAAGGAGAGAGGCAGAGAGGGAAAGAGGCATCAATGCGTGGTTGCCTTTCACCTGCCTCCAGCTACAGTCCTGGCTGGAGACCTGGCTTGCAACCTGGTTATGTGCCCTGACTGGGAATCGAACCAGCAACCTTTGGGTTCGCAGGCCAGTGCCAATCCACTGTGCTGCCAGCCAGGGCTGTTTGCTTAATTTTTTGATATATATGTTGTAATTCAACCCCAACACCTCTTTGGTTTTTAAGTCTGCTCCTAAGATATTTAGATACGTCAGAAACTATATTATTTTACTTTCCTGAAGAGGTTTACCTCAGAGCTTATTGGCCTGTTCCCTTCTGTACAGCTGCCATCCTGGTTTCTCCCTAGCCTATTGCCCAGGCAATTTCTTCATCTCTTTTTCTCATGCTTGATATGATTTCTGCCGCTGGTGTTATTTTCCTCCCAGATTTTCTCTATAGCTTTTTGAAGGATATTCTCAAGTAGGCCTCAGAGTAACATTGCATGAAAAATAAATCTACAGATACTTTGTATGCCTCAAAATGTTTTTTATTCTATCCTAATGTTTCATTGATAATTTGGCTCAGTATCAGATTTTAAATTCAAAATACATCCCTTTTGATTTTATTGAGTGTCAATTGCCTTTTAGTCGCCAGCTTTCCTTTTGATAACATCTTTTGGGTGTGACATTTTATTTTCTCCTGGAAATGTATAGGATATTCTCTTTGTCCTCAATGTTCTGGAGTCTCTATAACTTACCTTAGTGTGGGTCTCTTTTGACTATTGTGTCAGACACTTGATGACCTTTTTCATCTAAAAACTGATATATTTCAGTTGTGGAAATTTTATTAACTATTATTTTAATAATTCTCTCCCTTCCATGTTTCAATGTTCTTTTTTGTGCACCTCAAAATGTTCATATATTGTAGATTTTATTTATGTATACATATGTATACTGAAAACACTACAAACCATCAATTCCCAAATGCATGTATCAGAAAAGATAAAGGAATGAAAACAAACAAAGAGTACATGTATGGATGTATATATACTACACACACACACATATATGTTTAGTTGAATTTGGTGGCACAATATTTTCTTTATGATTTGTTAATTCTATTCATAAATTTTTATCTAAATATAGACATCAAATTTTACTCTCCTTTTAAAATGGAATAGGGAGGTATATTATATTTCTGTGACTGTCATAATAAATTACCAGAAGTTTATGGCTTAAAATAATTGTAGGAATTGTTATTCCTACAAACATGGGGACCAGAAGTATGAACTTGAGGTGTCTGTAGGGCCATGCTCCCTCTAACACCTCTAGAGGAAAATCTGTCTCTTGCCTTTTCCAGCTTCTGATGGCTGCAAGCTTTCCTTGGCTTATGGTCACATCACCCCAATCTCTGTGTCTGTGGTCACATTGCCCCTTGTCTGAAAACTCCCCCTGCCTTTCTCTTATAAGCATATGTATCTATATAATCCCAGGCAAACCCTTCCTCTCAAAATTCTTAAATTAAGCATGTGTTTCGCAATACATATAAGGGATAGTCACTCTTTTGCCATATCAGGTAACACTCACAATTTTCAGGGATAAATTCATGTTTTGTATTCTGGAAAATTTTTATAAAAGAGATTAATTATTCCATGAAAGGTCCTATGAAGTCCCCCTCAGATTTTGAACCATTTAAATAATTATGACATAATTTTTAAACAGTTATTTAATTCCTTTAATGTCTATTCATCTAATTAAGGTTCCTTCCCTTGTTTTATCAGTTTTATCCAATTTTGTTCTCCTAATAAATGACTCACTTTCTCTAAGTTTTGAAATGTATTGGCATAATGGCATTTAGAATATTTGGTTATGGATTTTTCCATTGCTACTGAATGTCTGGTTATGTTCTCCTTTTCATTCCAAATACCATCTATGAAAATTTCCTGTGATTTCCAGATAAATCTTAATTTTCTTGATTTACTTACTTCCCTCCTTTAATTGTTTGGACAGTTTATAATTTATAATGCATTCCTATTTAGATTTTAGTTTTTTTACCTTGGGCAAATTACCTAATTTTCCTGTGTATATGAGTTTCCTTATTTGTACATAAAAGTTGACAGCAAAATACTCCTAACAGAGTTACTGTTAGAATTTAATCAGAAAACATATCTAACACATTCAGATATTTAGCATACTATGTAGCTCATAGTAAACACCCAATAAACATTAGATTATAATAATAATTATGAATAGTTTGAATATTTGCTACAAATGATCTGAAAATCTTTCTTGACACTCCACTGACTGAAAAGTTTTGAAAAGCAAATTGCGTGTTCCAGTGCAATAATGTCATTAACTAGTGTGCAGGCGTTTAATTATGTACCTTCCTGTTACAGCCTTTAGGGGAAAACGGATTATTAGCACTGTGGGAAACTGATTGATTAACTCAATCAAGATCGTCCTCAATGATGACTCCAAAAATACATGTGCAGCTTGTGACTGAGGAAATCAGTCAGCCTTTGGGAGTAAGAGGAGTCAGGTAGAGGGATCATTTTCTCTGAATGATTAGTCCTGCACAAGAGGGATGTTATGTGATAACCCCATGTAGAGAATCCTTCCTGTTACTTGCAGTTTTTAAAAAATACATCTTCAAAATTGCTTGCCCTTCAGAACACAGAATATCTTTTGTTCTTTTCCTTTACTTTATCAAAGACTACTTTAAAAATATAACTATATATCAAATTATCATGTATACTTTAAATATGCACATGTACATTGTGGAATACTTTTCAAGATAAAGGTAATTAGTACCTCTACTACCTCACAGAGTTAACTCTTTTTTTTGTGGTGAATACACTGAAGATCTACTCTCAGCTACTTTCAAGTATGCAATTGCACGTAACTCCAGAATGCGTACCACAGAATAAATCATAATTAAAAAAAAAATGTACTGAAAAGAGACCATTTGGAGGCACTTGCTCTGGCTTAGGGAGGACTCTCTCTCAAATAAATAACCAGTTAATGGAGGCACAAAGCAAGTGCTCGTGGTTCCAAATCCTCAGAGAGTAACACAGACTTAGATCAGGGCTGGAAGATGCATGGCACATCCTCCTTCCTCTCCCTTGTGCTTGAATAAGTCACTTACCAGTCAGGCCCATCAAAGCAGAACTGGGACGAGACCAAGTTTGCCCTCAGTAGGTACTCCACTGTCTACATCAGGCAAGCAGGTGCCTGTACACTCAGATGCTCACACATGCACACACTTCCAAAGCCAAGAGGGAAGTTGCTATTTCATAAGTCAGCCCATTTAATCATTGGGTGGCTTCAACTGTAAAAAGGTAAAATTCTAATCCTGTCATCCAAAATGTTAGCAACATCTAACAACTTGTATCATCTGTCTTTCATCAGGATGCCTTCTGTGTGTTCCTCATCCAAGGTCCTGAGCGAAACTTTGAACAGGACCTGCTTTAGGGCAGAGTGTATAGATGAGTCACTAAACACATTTCTGCTAATCTACATCCTTTGTTCATCTATGCAGTCATTCTAAGAAGCTCAGCTTTTATCGTGATACTTCTGCCTAAAGCATTTCCATGGCTCTCCATCATTTCCAGCCATGTTAGTTAAGAGTGTGGTCTGTAAAATATTGGGCCGCAAATGATTTTTTGTCTGCAACAAGGTAAGTACAGAAATTAAGAATAAGTATTATAGTTACCTGAAAGAGTGATTTTATGCCAGTTTAATCTTATAATTAAAAATTTGGCTAGGATTTTGTATGTCTTTATTTCCTTTTTCCAATCATTCATTTTAAAGTGTTCTACAAATGTACTGGCCTGTCATGGAATAAAAATTAAAAGAAGAAAAATGCATCTTTTACAGAAAGAGTTTGAGAAGTGCTGATCAGCAGGATAAAGTCCCTGCTCTGTGTGATCTACAAGGTCCTCTGAGTCCTGACCACTGCCCAGCTCTTCAGCTTGTCACCTGCTACTGCCTGTCCGCTTCACAGCACTGTGGTCCACCCATATGAAATTACATGTGCTGCCCTTTGCTGCCTGAAATGCATTTTGCTGGCTGCTATATTTCTAGTTATTAGAGGAGCCCAACCTTTCTGTGTAAGTCAGGACTCTTAGTTGCAAGTGACACCCCTCAAATCACTTAAACAGAAAGGAATTTAGGGACAGAGGTGGAGCTTGCTTAAGACTCAAAAGGATCCAGGTAGTCGAATTATTCTCATTCATCCCCCCCCCCCCCCGGTGTCTCTCTCTCCCTCTGTGTGTCTCTCTCTATTTACCTCCTCTCTCTCTCTCTCTCTCTCTCTCTCTCTCTCTCTCTCTCATCCCTGTCATTCTCTTCGGTTTACCCTTTTTTACTGCTCACAGGCTTGCTCCATATAGCAGAGGAATTGCAGAACCCAGCTTTGTCAACCCAACTTAACAAGGCAAGAGGAAAGAGAAGATGTCTCTCTTGGCTTCAGAATGAAATCATCTGAGAAAGGATTCTTGTTCTCAAATAGATCCAGTGCCTGTTTTTCGCCTTTGGACCAATCACTGTGGCCAGGGAGAAGGGATATTCTCTGCAGATCACCTTTTACCCTTCCACTTGAGAAATTATTCTGAAATTTAATTACACTTATATCTCTCCTCATCTCTATGACCTCACCTTCCCTTTCTGCAGAAAAAGAAATCCAGATGATTTGTCCTTCACGAGCAAGGTTTGGAGTTGCTGGAGGAAAACACAATCTTTAACTGCCTCTGTGCCCTTCCCAAACCAAAATACCCTCCCCTTCTCCAGCAGTCCAGGAAGGAATCCCTACGCATCTCTTAAAATAAAGTGAAATATTCCCTATTTTAAAAACTCTTTCTGGTCATGTCTAAATAAAGATACTGACTATTCATCAAGGCTATTTTATGCTTTCTATCCTTTTATTGGTGTTCTTATAACACTTTTATAATAACACATCTTTCTTTCCTAAAACATTTTCTACTAAACTCTTTGAGTTTATCTACTTTGTCTAACATACTGTTTGGCACACTGTAGATGCACAATTTGATGTTTGTTGAGATGAATTATAGTACTGATGCTTTTTGTTTAATATTACAGATCTACATTTACATAGTTCTTTTCATACTGAAGTTTGATCCTGAGTATGAAGAGTTCATCATTGCATCCTTAGAAGCTAGCATGGTGCTTAAAACAGAGTAAATGACAAGTGTGTTGAGGATGAATAACAGAATGAATAAACTAAGGGAAAATAGGTATACATGGGGTACCCTGATGGCCTGATCAAGGCTGTCTTTTACAGAGAATTGGCTGATACTGTGGGCCTGTCACAAGCCTTCCTTCTTTACAATGCATCACATCATTGGTTGGGTACAAAGCAGGTGAGCAGAGGCTGTTTAAAGAGATAAAATTAATCGATGGGTGCTGGGCCATAGCTGAGCCTCATGACTGCCTCCCAGTCCACTCAAGTCAACTCACTTCCTTTGCTCAGAGATCTTTTAGTCTGTATTCCTGATAACAGTAAAGAAATGTTCATCTCTAACAGGGTCTTCCATACAGATTCTCATGAGCCATAACCATCAGCAAATGATCTGCTTCTACAGAGATGCTCACAGCAGGGACTGGGTGTTCATCTCCTCCATGGGGTGGGGATGGTGGTAGGGGAAAGAATGGGGATGGCTGAGACTTGCCATGTGCATAATAACAAAGTGAGATCATGATAACCATCACCATGGTGACAAGCCACTTCTGTCTCTCCAGCAGGCACATAACTTATCATTAGTCACCATCTCCACAATGTCAGGCTGACACAACCTGAGGAGTTATTAACATCTCAAAACTGCAGGCACAGGAGGGTTAGGGTTTTGCTATTTATTTCTACTAAAAAAAAAGCTAATAATGGTTTCCAAGGCCCTTGTTTGCACAGCCTGTGCCACATTGGGATCTGGAAAACAGACGTATTTTGCTTACGGTCCTGATATGTTTTGTTTGAAAATATGCCATAGTCTGATTAGAAATAATCTCTTTGGAAGGAGCTGTGTTGCTAGTAAGAGAATGCATTTTTTTGCTCTTACTGAGTAGTCTACCATTTATAAAAATACTTGATAATTATTTTGTCTGTCCTCAATGAAACCCTCTGGTGAAGGTCTCTGTTAAATTTACTCTTCGATGAACACATACATGGGCATGAGGCTGCTTCAAAATCTGTTCATTGCACTAGAATGACTTTGACCTCTAGAACAGAATCACCTTGGCAGAAATATAGAAAACTTGGAAACACTATTTTTACTATTACTCAACTAGACATTGTGACTCTGATGATAAGATTTGAAAATGCCAATAGGATTAAACTGCTACGTTGCCTGACACTCAAAAACACTTGTAGAATAAAAAAGTGAATTAACAACTGCAGACCATAGGTATATGATTATAAATATAGTGGCTGGAGTGAAATCCTGAGAAACTCAGGAAATGAAAGTAAATATTGAATCCAACCTCAAATATTTGCCTTTTGCCAAATGTATGAGGTTGCCCCGCCTGCAATGTCTTCACCCACCATGTTCCTTCTGCCTTAAAGGGCCATGCCCACTTTGATCGTAAGATAAACTCATACACAGTGTATCCTGATCTCACCTCTCACAGCCCCAGCTCTCCCCACTGCCCCCTGCTAGAGGCCCAATTAGTTACTCTCCCCACCATGCCATCCAGTAGCTGTGAACTCCTGCCATCTTGAGTCCAGCAACTGCCCCACACTACGATGACTTCTGTATTTCAACTTCACTCAGCTCTCTCAAGGCCAGATGGGTCTTGCTCAGCTGTGTATTTCCACTACCTGTGTAGACTAAATACCCAATAAATGATTTTTTAAATTCTAGTATATATGAGACCACAATACAGATGGCAGTCGGAATTCATACACTTGAAAAACAGTGTGTCGATTCACATCTAAGTTACTCAAAGTCATAGCATGTGAGTGGTGGCTTCCTTGCAAGATTTGAACCTGGCTTTCTATCTAACGCCAGTGCCTATATTCTTTTTTTCAGATGCTGAGATGTGTCCAGAGGCTATGGGAGGGTGTTGGAGCCAGGGGGGAGGTTCCTGAAAGAGGTCACTGAATTTGACATCTGTGAATGCCTGGGAAGAAATTAATCTAGAGAATTTATAACAGAAGGAGGGAGAAATAATTATAAAATCCATTCCTTCAGATTCTACGGATCGCCATTGTGCTAGGACGGTATTCCCGGGATACTCCACCAAGCCGTTCGCAGCTGGGCCAGCAAGCAAAGGTACATTTGCCATTTTGAAATTACACTGCCAGCTCCACGAAAGAAATTCGCTTTTTAGTTCCCAGCGCAGAGGCGCACATAGCAAGTGCTGAATAAATACTTAATGAGCTAAAGAACATGAGACCAAAGCAATTAGGCATTGGAGTGAAGTTTCCAGCCCTCCTCACATAGCTCTGGGATCTCCCGTTTTAGCTTGGTTTTATTTTTACTTCAGCATTCTGAGGGTTGCAGTACAGGGTAAAACAGAACTTCTCTGAAGGGATGACTCTTGTTCTGAGTATTTTCCCCACCACTATTGGGGGTGAAAAGGAATTTTCCAAGAGGTCCCTTGACTGCTTCTAACCTCCAGGCAGTGGTACTTAATGTCTTTTTAAATGCCGCCCCCCTCAAAAAAAAAAATTAACAAAACAATCTTCCACCTGGCTGTCCCTGCAGGTGACCCACTGCACCTGCGTTAGATCTGTGTTAGATCTGTGTTAGATCTGCAAGCAGTTCTTGGGTATTGGACTGAAGACAAGCTCCAGCTCTGACGTAAAGGCTACTTTGAGCATCTGTCAAGGACTTGGGAGGTGCTTTTTTCAAAGCAAGAAATAAGTTTTGTGTCTGGAGTTAGCGTGAGGCAAGGTCAAGTTTCATTCCCCTTTCCCCCTACCTGTTCTCTGTCTCAGGCTGAGATGTAGCAAAGTGCACATGGGGGCTGAAGGGGACAACCACCAACCTCGCACTTTCACATGATCTGTACACTGGATGGAAATCTGGGTCAGGGCTGCCTTCCAGAAATGCAAATGAATGTCATAGCCCCTGCCTGCATGTCAGGGCTAACAAGCCTTAAAACACGGTCACAACAGAGGGGACGGAGTTCACAGGCTCATGATTGGTAAAAAATGTCCTCTTTCATCTTGAGCAACAGAAATTGATTTTCTGAGCCTTCTCACATTGCCCTCAGATGACTTCGATATTAAATCCCTGAGGTGCCAACATAAAACAAGAAGTCGGGGGGTGCCAAGATCAAACTTTCTTTGGCGTTGAATGTGATCTGAGCATCTGGTCTCCTACCAGCCTTAAAGTTGGTGTTTGCAGAGAGCCTGTGACATCCAGGGGCAGAAGGGCAGGCAGGCCCTGGGACAGGATCTAACCCAGGGTCTATAGCTGAGAAGACAAAGGCATCTGTCTGGTGGGATTAAGCAAAGCCTGCATGGAATCCAGCCTCCACGGAATGAATATAAACGCATAAATCATCAGTAGCTTCCTTCCTATTTAGGGGCATCTGGAGACTTTTCCTAGCTGGATAGTCAAGGTTACCCTCCCCTGGTAGGATCTCCTTCTACATTTTCCCTGCTTTCACGTTACATTTCAAAGTGCATACTTTAAAAATAACTATTGCTCTGCGTGTGTAAGGTATTCCCAACACTCTGCTCAGCACTTTGCACATATTTCAATGTTTGTAACTTTGTAAATATTACAACGCTACCAAGTCTTTACAAAAATTAAAAGTATTTCATGCTCTTTACTCATTCCACAAATATTTCTTGAGCACCTGCTATGTGCCAGGCATTTTTCTAGGTCTGGTGTTAACACTTAATAGAGCTCATGTGCTGGTACAGAGAGACACACATATGATACAAATGTAAGGGGAAAAAGGGTATAGGACATATAGAGGGTAAAAGGAGGGACATTGGGTTAGGATGTTCAGGGAAACCTCTTTGAACAGCCATCTGAATGATCAAAGATGGGAGACATGGAAAAACCCAGGGAGGAAATCTTCTGAACAGAGAGGCCAGGGAGTCCAACAGCCCTGAGCTTCCCTCTGGTGTATCTGAGTGGTGGCTGGAAATACATGAGAGCAAACATGATAGGAGAGGAGGCCAAACAGAAAGTCAGAAACCTGACCATGTGAGGCTTTGCAGAACATGGCTGCGAGTTTCCATTTTATTCTAAAGGTAATGGGGAGGCTATCTGTAGACTTTAAGTACTGTTGCGTTGGCTCTGGGGAGGCAAGAGTGGAAAGAGAGACAGGATGGCTGTCACGGGCGTTCAGGTTGGGCATGACGGTGGCTTTTTGTTAGGTGGGGTTAGTGAGGTGGAACTGGAGCACAACGGAAGGCATAGCTAGTAGGAAATGCTCCTTTGACCATGAAATAACTCTCTGAGATGAAGGAGTGAAGATGGTTATGCAACATTGAGGTGCATTTGAGGGTGGAGGTAATAGGAGTTAACTTTATAATAATCCAGAACGGTGAAAAGGTGAGCTGACAAGGAAATCAGGCTCTACTGGAAAATCAGGAAGGGAATTGAGGCAATTAGATAATTCAGACCTATAACCATCTTTCTTCCATTGCTACCTGGAAATTTCCAAGGAAAGGTATCTTTTCACCTCATTCTCCTCGTCCCTTCACTTGAAGTGTTTCTACACTGAGAAAGACTGAGAAACACCAGTTCATTCCTTACTTAACTGTTTTTGTTACCATTCAATACTTGCTTCTTTCTTATCACTGCTGCTAAGTCACCAGCAAAAACAAACCTGCTTTTACAAACTTCCATAGGTGCATTCCTTGCTCAGTATTGACAAGAGAGAATGCTGTTGGCAGAATTTGCTGCTACTGGCTGTTTGTTTCCTGGGAGAACCCAAAGGTGAATATAAATAATTTAGAATAGCTTTTATGATCTGTCTGTTTCTGGGTGACAGAAGTAAATGCATAAAGCTAAGATTGAAGAGGGAGAAATACTTTGAAAAGTTGAAGGAAGACATAAAATGTCATTTGCCTTAACAAATATTTATTGAACTGTCACAGTGTGCAAGGAAACAAGCAAGGATGAGAAGCCGGTATTTCTTGAGTGTTACGTGCCCGTGTGCACCTGAATCCTAAAAACATACAATGCAATAGGTACAATTCTTTTCTTCATTTCATGGATGAGGAAATGAACAGGGTTGGAGAAGTGAGGGAATTGCTCCTACTCCCAGATCTAGAAAATGGCAGAGAGGGCCCCACGTGCTCTGCCTGATCCTAAAGGTCAAGTTCTGGATGATCATGTGGACTGCTTCACAGTTAAGGGGCCCCTTAGTCATTCCCCATCTAGTGGTGCATGGTGAGGAAAGGCTGTTAACAGCTGGAAGTGATTTAGGCTCATTGAGAGAGGTTGTACGGAAGAGCTGTCATTGATGCTGGGATTGGAAGGAAGGACCTATGACTTACACAGAAAGTGGGCACGTGTTCATTCTCAGGGCAAAAGGATGGAAATAATTGAGGCATGCCGGCTCATCTAATGAGTTTTTGCACAATTGATTCATCTTATTGATAATATTTTTATTTTCATTTATTTTTTAAATTTAATTGTATTGTTATTGTATTACATCCATCCCCTTTTTTGCTCCCCTCTGTGATAATATTTATATATAATGTATATATTGCAAATAAAACTAACATTCATTATATATCATAATATGTAAGGCACAGCATATTATGTAAATTTAATATCTGCTCTATATAATTTGGTATAAATATACAACAAATTATAATACCTCCATAATTTTCTATTTATAACATGTATTTATATGTTTATCATACATAAATATTATTATATCTCAATACTATACACATGTGATATATATATTTCTTTCACAGATGTAGTTTCGATTTGTGTGAGGAAGAAAGGCCCAGACTGGAAGTCTGGATATGTAACTTTCCACGTTTTTGTCCAGTCCCTTCATTTCTCAAGGTCTCATGCTCCAAGCCAGACAATGAAAGGGTTGGACTAAATATTTTCCACATCCCTATCAGCTCTAAAATTTTTTGATTTGGACATGAAAACCCAGCCAAATGCTCCACCAGTTGGTGATGTGAGCCATGTTGGCGCTGGTCCAGTGCACGCCTCCTGCTGCTGATGTCGCTGCTGATGTGCCTGTTGGCCCCTCTGGGCTGGGTGTCCCCTGAGGTCAGGAATGGGGTCTCATCCGCCCTTAGCCTCAGCATCTAGCCCACAGTCAATGCTCAATAGCTAAGTAATTCCTTTCTTGCGCAACCATCTTTTAGATGAGTCTCTATCATTTTTGTCGGAAAATATCTCTCTAAACACACTTCTTTCCTCATTATTAAAAAGTAGTTCATTTTCAGCTTAATAAAAATAAATGGTTCCTGGCAGTTGGGATTTAGGTTGGACTCCCTTGTCAGAATGTTGTTAAAGGGCTTCATAATTACTACATATTTACCCTTTCAACAAGAAATCTCAAAACAATTTACTAAGAAAGCTATCACCACATAATTCAGACTGAGGTACAGAGAGATCAGTAACTTGTTAAAGGTTAATAAATTATTCACCAACTGGGACTTGAGCTTCTGAGCCCCAGAATCACAGCTTTCTGTATAAACCCAAAGGAGCAGGCCAAGGAAACCAGCCTTCAGAGGTTGTGTGTATCCAGTGTACTTAGCATAATCAGTTTACCTGTGTCAATTTCATTTCTGTTCATAAATAGGGATGCTGCCTCATGGGAAAAGAAAAGCTTCCCCACTCTTTCCCCATCTTTTAAGCATGGTAATTCGCCATTCAAATCTATTTTTAAAAGAGCACCGAATTTATTTCAGCCAGCTCCGATAAAAAAGGGTGCCCTTTGCAGAAGCAGCCTCTCTGGGGGTGACTGGGTTGCAAGTGTCCCAGGTTAGGTATTAAATGTCCCTCCACCATTCATTCTGGCTGCCTTCTTAAATCAGAACCATGTTTGAAAATCCCTTTATCTTCCTTTGACCCTGCTAGACTGCTAACTGAAGGAACACCTGCTAATCCCTCTCAGCCTGTCTGGAAAGGTTTAGCTCTCGGTTAAAGGCGATGGAAAGAAAAGATTGTCAGCAGTCCTGGAAGAAAAAAATGTAGTGTTGTCTATAAAGAAATAGGTCACATTTACTTGTTTTTGTGACTGAGCTGAAGATGCTTTAGGAAATTTAGAAATATATATATATACATATATATATATCTGTATACACACATATTTATATGTATATACATATACGCACACATGCATATATGTTACCACTTCAATATTTCAGGGAGAAGAGAAATCATAAACTTGTATAAATTCGAATAGACTTCCTGCATATTCCAGAAAAGCTTGCCTTAGGGAATACTCAGCACCAAAGAAATGCTCTTTTTGCTACTTCCCAGCTCAAAATGAATTCAGATTAAGAAAATTGTGCCTAATAAAAGTCCTAAGGGAATGTGCTTTCCTGAGTAAAAATTAATTGTTAAAATTAAGTTAACTTCATGGTAATATAGAACAAATTTTCTTTAGGACACTTAAAAATTCAACTCATGCTTTTTTTTTTTTTTTTTCCCCACTATCATTTAAAATATTTCTTTTGCAAACTTATTTACATGTTTAACTGCACAACATTTGCATCTAAGAAAACAGTACCGAAGGAAGAAAATTGTGCCCTGGAAGTAATACCCATTTTGGAATCATACCTGGTTCCAAGTGCAACTTTGCCACTTGGTTGGATGAACTTGAGATGCTTTTAAACCTTTCTCAAACTTCAGAAATACCTCCCTTGAGAAAATGTTGTGTGATTAAGATAACATGTTCACAGGGCCTACCAGCTGTAGAAAATTTAAAGCTCATGCTTTTTAAGTTAAGCCTTATCCCCATTTCCCTAAATACCAAAATAATTGAGATTGAATTAAGAGGGTGTTTACTTTTTGTTATTTCTTTCTTTACTTTGCTGACCTCTTTTCCCATTATGTTCATATACTTCCCATTATGATTTTCTAATAAAAATTTTAAAATGTGACTTGTGGTAAATTGGAAAAGAATAATTGACTTGCTGTTTTCCTTTGCGAAAAGAAAATGACAAATGATGATTACTGAAAAAGCAGTCACCCTTTTCTAACTCCAACCCTGTCGATAACTTATATTCAAACCCTCATTTAAGTCATATAGTAGAGACCTATGTGAATTTGAGGATTAACATGATGGAACACAACATACCTATTAAATTATTCTCATCTTAATCAATTCCTTTAGTTATTATTTCTTTCAGTGACTTGGAACAAAACATCTACATTCTCTAAAGATCTAGCTCCCCAACAACAAATAGGAGAGCATTATTACAGAGTAAGAAACTTGAAATAGCTGCAGGGATCAAATTGACATTGAGCGAAGAGGGCCAGATGAGTACGAAGTTAATTGTTGGCAACCAATTCAAACTCAAAAAAAGAGAAAGGAAAGAAAATGTGGTCCACACAGTGACCTCCACTTTCAATGATCATGTCACTTTCTTCCTGCTAGGATTTCATATGAAACAGACCTTGTCTACAATCAATGTGTTTAATGTGTTTCCTTTCACATAGCTCAATGTGGCTATTATAATAAGGTTTGGTGAGGATCAAAAATTCCTTAGAATTCCTGATCAGTGGAAATCATCAGAGATACAGAAGGATAGAGTATATCTATGCTAGCATATAAGGGGGAGGGGGGAATGAAAGAAATGTCTCTAAAATGCCATTTTAAGCTCCCTACTCATTTTTCATTGATTTCCAGGGGTAGGGGTAAGGGGGACAATTCCTTGGTATTGGGGACCCCTTGTAATTCTTTGCTGGATTTAGGAGCTTCAGCATTACATAGACAAGTAATCAATTTGTCTTGATCCTTCCTCTTTTCCCCAAATGAAGGCATAACTGTGTGCATTTTTACATGAGACAATATACATATATTTGAACATATTATGGACTGCTCTATTTCCTGCACTAAAGAAAGGGCAGAATCTATTTCCTTTTATTGGCATTATCATTCCCAGTGATACTGTATTTTTTATTAAAATGCAGTTGGTGTACAATTTATATTAGTTTCAGGTATGCATAGATATTTAGCATTAATATACCTAATAAGGTGATCAACATGCTAAGTTAAGTAATCACATGTCATTGTACAGGGTTATAATGTTACTGACTATATTCCCTATGCTGTACATTACATCTCTGTAGCTTGTTTATTTCGTAACTTGAAATGTGTAACTCTTAGTCCTCTTCACCTGTTTCACCCATTTTCCCACCCTACCCCAGTGGTACCATCAATTTTTCTGTATGAGCCTGTTTCTGTTTTGTACTCTTTGTTCAGTTGTTTTGTTTACAAGTTCCATGTATAAATGAAATCATATGGTATTTGAACTTCTCTGACTGAGTGACATTGTATTCATAAGTGTTTTTTTTCTTTAAATACTTAATATTTGGTGATTAATTTAAAACTATAAATCTTTAGTATACATTTTGTCTATATGCATAAAGACTTATTCGGTGACAGAAGAGCTTACAGAAAGCAAAATACATTGCCCCATTCTAACTCCGTAACTCAATGCAAATAGCCAATGTGGAACATTGTTTTAACTGTGCAGCATTGTAATATAATGTCCAAAGGCAGTCAGTTTAGCAAGACAAGGCAGGAGAATGCACTTTTGAAGGATGATTATGGGTGGTGAATAAGAACGTGTCTAAGAAACTAATAAAGCTACAATACAACAACAATCACTTTATTATAAGATGTTAAAGTACTTCAAGGAAGATTTATATCTTCTTTTAATTTCATCTTGAGATAGTTTCAAACTCAATTGCTGGACTGCTTAAAAGTAAAGCAGAAGTTCAAGAGGAGAATGCCTTTCAACAGGCTTATGATAATTTAGAGTAGGTTTAATCATGTTCTGCTCTCTCCAGGGATGATTACTGACGTGACTTAAGAAGCAAATGTACACTGATTTTATCTTCAGAGAGAAGGTGAGATGCTAAAAGCTCATCATGAACAAATGCATTCGCATGCCGCCTACTTCACATTCTGAAAGTGAAAAGAGATGCACTACATGGAATTGGAAACGGAGTATTTGTAACATAAAACATGGTGTGGTTCCTAATGTAATAAACAGAATTCTCAGAGCCTCAAGGATGTTAGCACAAATGAGCTAGTCTCTAGCTGTGGACTTAATACCTACCTTAAATAAATTTAACTTCTGCACGTGTATATGAATAAGTCATTTTTTAAGTGGGAAACAACAGATCCTCTTGTCTGAAGATTTAGTTGAGATGTCTTTTATTTTCTGAGTCTAGTCTATCATCTCATATTTTGCTTTCCACAGCCTAATTTCAGGATAATGGAAAGGATCCCTAATACCCTGTGTTTTGAATTTGCTTTGCCTCCCCTTTGAGCCATTGATATAACACTCTAGAATATTCTTCTCACCCATCTTTGTATTCATAAGTGCTAATTATCCTTCAAGGCCCAATACAAATATTCCCTCCCTCAAAAAACCTTCTCTTATCTTCCCAAATAAAAAGTAGCATATCCTTTTTTGAACTCCCATAGCTTTAAAATGTACGTAATGGTAGTACTTTCTACTTTACACTATGACCATATGTACACCACATTTCTTATTTCCCCTACTGGCTTCTCAAATCCAGCTTTATATCTCTCAGTCCCTAAAACAGTCTTGTGTCCTTAAGAGCTTCTCCTTAAAATTTGTCAGAGGAAACTAACATGTCACTCACTGATATTCCTAGGCCAACATAAAAGTGTTACATGATGGTCCATTTCCATTCATTTATTCCACAAATATTTATTAAGTGCCTACTAGGTGCCAAACACTGTTCTGGATGGTGGGAATAGACAGATAAACAAGTTCAGGTATCTTCTTATGAACAAATACATAAAATATATAGTTATAAATAGCATATCACAAGTTAAATTAAGATGGTGTGTTAAAAGAGTGGCTGGATGAGGAGATTCTACTTAAGATGAAAACCAAGTAACAAAAAGGAAGCAACCAGCTCTGATCAGGGGGAAGAAACATTCCAAGGAGAAAGATAAGATAAGTTTTAAGGCAATAAAGGGTAACAGAGTGTCAGTCAGGAATTGGACAGGAAGGTAGAAAGCATTCCAAATATTACAAGCAGAAAGGAATTCAACACAAGGAATAAGAGGCTTTAGAAATCTTTGAAAGGTTTTGGGATCAAAAATCCAAGAGAGCCTTATGTAGGGTTTAGAAAATCTGCCCAGAAAGGAAGCAAAGGAAACTGCTAACAAAACATGTAATGTTCAGGAGGGCATCCAAAAGCAAATATAAATGACATTGTAATAGGTGTGTATGTTAACGGAAATGATGCAGGAGACAGGATAAATTGAAGATGCAAAGAAAGTGTAAAATTTCTGATCCATCATGTCTGTAGAGGATGGAACGCAGCACACAGTTGGCCTTTGAAGGGAATGAAAACATTTTACCCGGAGTTAGGAAGAGAGAAGACAGAGGTTGTAGGAACAGATTCAGGTAGCATTGTAGGTTTGGGAGTAGGGAGAAGACAGTGTTCCCTTCTGGCAGATTTTATTAATTTTCAATGATGTGAGGTCACTGGCTAACAGTGTAATGGCAGTGTAATGGTGGACAGAAGAGGTGTAAAGATTGGGACAAGAAAAGAGCTGTGAAGTAGTCCTTTTGGAGCGTGGAAAAGCCAGGTAGGTGATGCAGCCTTGAGCTTGTTGAGTACCAAAGTGTGACTGGAACTCATGATTTTAAGATGCAAGCAGTCATCAGCAAGTTTGGTTTTGCCTCCATATTTCTCAGTCTATACAAGAACACATCTTGCAAGGACATGTCTTACAAAAGTGCCATCTATTGTAAGCTCCTGGAGTACAGGCAAAAATGAGTAAACAGTTTGATTTGAATAGACTTGAGGCTTTTTCACAAGAGCACAATCTAGGGAAACATGATATGGAGAATTTCAAGTGTTGGTCAGGGTGTGATGGTTCTAATGAACAATGAAAGCTGGAAAGGAGAGATGTGGAAACACAAGAGGGCTGATAGGAACGAGCTGCAGCACCCATGAATCACACGCTTCATTTGATCTGGAACTGGTAGGGAGTTGGTATAAGTGTTGGAAGTACAACACACCTCTAGTGTAGTGGTAGTGGTCAGAAAGTGGGTCAGAGGTGGACAGTGTTGGTGAGGATGGGGTCAAAGTTTATGTCCCTAATAGAGGTTCATCTTCCTCTGAGTCTTTGAGAAACGGTTGTGAGACAGGACCTCAGCCCTGCCTTGCTTGTGATTCAAGTGTTCCAAGTGTTTCTTATTTAGCTATTTAAAAGAATAAAGGTTTCAGAGTGAATCAGACACTGACAAAATATACTATATAAAAGCCAGCCTTAAGATAGATAGTAAAAAATGAATTCTAATTTATTTCTTTAAATGCCTTGAAAGACCAACTGAGACTCTTTACTAGAACCTAAAGACCCGAAATAAATCAACAATGCCCAGTGCACTAACAGGCTGAGCTTTGGCTCCAGAAAAAGAAAATACGCATAAGTAAATGGTCATGATTGAGGTTCACAGAATCAATGAGCAAAGGACCCTTTGCTCTGAACCTTAGGTAAAAGTCTGAATGACAGGGATGGAGATAATTGAAAAGATGGTGATGACAGCATCATCAATAGTGACACTAATTGACCACTCAGTATGTGCCAAGCATTTTACACAGCGTTAGTTTTCCCTTTAATATCTCAATAATCTCTTTCACAGATGAAGCTGCAGAAACTCAGAGAAGTTAAGTAACCTGCCCAAGTAAACAAAGCTAGTAAGTTTAAAACGGGGCATGTTGACCCTAGAGGTCACCATCTTAATGACTTTGGGGCTCTGCCTCCCACTGTAACGCGTCCCTGTGTAAGAAGCACAAGCTGGTTTTCCCTGGAGCTAAGTGAACACCGACAAGCCGGGGCTTATGACAGGAAAACAGAAGCTACAGGATGTGTACAGACCAGGGTGTGAAATACAGGTTGTCACATATGTGACACCATGTGATCTTGGGCAAATTACTTAATCTCTGTGGGTGTCAGTTCCTTTACTGGTCAAGATGGCGAGAATCTCCACACCTGACCAGCATTCATGGAAAAGTTAAATGAGATAGCATCTGTGCAGCTTATGGTGGAATTCTTCCTTTTTTGTCTAAGCAAAGGGAATGGATCCTACTCATCTTTGTTACCTGAATTATCCAGAGACTACCATGCAGATAATAGATGTTTAATAAATATGAGATAATGAAGGATGGATGGGAAATAGATGACCAGTTTGAGGTTATGGGAGATAAAAAGAGGAGGGAAGTATGATGAGGTGTCCTGTTCACTACCTGCTCCCAGCCCATATTTCTCAGTTTCTTTGAGTGGGGCAGTGTCTTACATTGTTTTGATCAATGAGCTATGAGCAGACACTTCTGTATGTGATTTCCAGTCCAGTGCTGGAGCCAAGGAGTGATTTTGGCTCCCTCTTGCACTGCAATGGCAACTATGAAGGATCTATAAGAAAACAGGCACCAGCCAGGAGCAGCCAGGAGCACTGAGTCATTGAAAGGAGGAAACCTCCCTGGAGTTACAGGACCCCCACCAGACTGAGAATAAGCTAGGATTTAATTAATTTGTTTCTGCAGTGTAACCAAGTTTCTCCTGTTTCAAAGTGAGACAGACAGTCAACTTTCAGGCATGAAAAATTGCTGAATTTTTAACCAGGATCAAAATAATTAGAAATAACCTCAAGGGTAAGCAAAAGCAACTTGAACAAAGAAAATGCTTTGGATAAAAGCTGGTCATTTCAACAGCTTCATAGAAGAAGTCACTGATGCAATCTATATAAGAACAGGTAAGAGCTTGTCTTATAAAAGCACCATCTAATTTAAGCTGAGATTCATATTTCAGTGTATTACAATATTTTATAGGAGCTTGTTTTCTCACAGACTTCAGAACCTCATGTATGAAGATATCTCAAAAGTCACCAAGTATGACCTATTTATCTTACTGATGAAAAAATATGAGGATCCCCCTGTGAACTGAGCTTCCCATAGCATCTGTAACTTGAGGGCAGAACTGGTCTTATTTTTTTTTTAATTTTATTCATTATTTTTAGAGAAAAGGGGAGGGAGAAAGGAAGAAAGGGAGAGAAACATCAATGCATTGCTGCCTTTCACCTGCCTCCAGCTATGGACCTGGCTTCCAACCTGGTTATGTGCAGTGGCTGGGAATCACGCCAGTGACCTTTGGGTTCGCAGGCTGGTGCCTGTCCACTGAGCCACTAGCCAGAATCAGAACTGCTAGGCCTCAGCCTAATGTCTTCAAACCCCACACTCCGAAAGCTTTTTCTGTTATTAGCATTGCCTACTGATACCTGTGTGCTCGGAAAGAGTTAATGTGTCTGCCACAAGATTATATTTTTAAGTTCTGCAGAAAGCCAAACTGGATAAAAGACATCAGAGTAGTTGATCCTTCTGGAGGGTGCTCATCCAGAAAATGTTACAAGATGGAAATTATTTAGAGAGAATCTCAGTATAATACCTATAAGGAAAAAAAATATGTCTGTTCTAGCAACCTGGCTGAAAATTTACATCAGTTTTTATAGAGGAATGATGCCGGTTGAAGTCAGCACTTCTCCCAGGAGGATAATGGGATGATGCTTAATTCCCTTCATTTTTTAATTTGGAAGTGCTTCCTTCCACTGGGGAGGTCTGCATGAGTCAGCGGAAAGTGAATCTTGTTCAGGAACTGGTGTGTGAGATGCACAGTGTTTATCACGTGGTGGCCCCTTCTTTGCTGGGAGCAGTTGTCTGCAAGGCCTAACTCATCTCTTCCCTGGGTTTTCCTGTTCCTGAAGAAAATAATCCTAAAACCCCTCCCTACCTTAAGTGCCCAGAAATTCTTAACATCACAGAGATGTTGTCATTCAGCATAATACAAGCTCTTGTCAATCCTACATTCTTTTTCCTCACACCGTATTTTCAGGGAGTTCTGATTAAGTTAGGTTTGGAGAACAGCAAATATCTTATGTGTAAAAATAAGACAAAGCCAAAAATAAAAATGACATAAAAAAACAACCTACAGTTACAAATGTTCTCTGCAGGAAGGCGGTACGGTGGAGGGGAAGCACCTCGTCCTTGACCAACAGCAGGGGGTTCCCAGAGGCTCGGCAGTAAACATTCTATTTTAATTTTTGTATTGTGTTTTAGCTTTCGTATTAGGTCTATCATGAGCTTTATCAATGAAGACGCATCGATTAAATTAGGAGGAAAGAGAAAAACTAATCATAGTTTCTGGAATTTCCAAATCACTGCCATCCACTGAAATCCCTGAGATGTTGACTGAGCCCATCACTGCCTCTGAGTTGAATATAAATGTGTATTCACCCCCTGTGAATTTTACTTTGTAGCAAGTTTTGACTACCTGCCAATGAAATAGTTGGAAGTATCTCAACATTTTAATTTGCGTTGCTTTAATTATTCATTATATTGAGCATCTTTTTACATACGGCTTACTGGTTATTGTATTTGTCTTCTGTGATGTGCCTTTTCTTAATTTATTTCTTACCTCTTTTGTTATTCTATTTTTTCTCCTTGAGTCATAGGATTCCTGTAACACCATTAGCCTCTTGTATGTTAAGTATATGGCAAATAATTTCCCTCAGACAGGCATTTATATATTCGTGTATATATGGTTTCTTAGACGAAACAAAGGTTTTTGTAACATAGCCAAATATGCCAGTTTTTTTTCTTTTATGGATTCTAGGTTTAGTTCATGCTTAGAAAGCCCTTCTCCATTTTAAGACATAAAACTACTCTCCTAAATTTTCTTCTGGTGTTTTTCTAGTTCTCTCTGACGACCCTACGTGTCTAGGGAGACACCTGGATTTCAGCTTGTAAACCATGTTGGCGAAGAACACAAACTCCAAAGCCAGATGCTTTGGTTCCTATTCTGGCTTCACTTACTACTAACCTCGAGCATCTGGGAAAAGCAGTAATAACAGCCTGTCCATCACAAAGTTGTTGATAGTATTAATAAATTCGCTCACATAAAGTATTTAGAATAGTATTCCATAAATATTAGCTATGTGACGGCACCAAACATCATTTATCTCCGAATCTAGCCTGAGCACTTTTTCTGGCATATCACTCACACTCTGCAAATAGAAAGTTAATCAATTCATCCAAAATAGGTTTTCCTCATTCTGCTATTTCATAAATTATTTATTACTGAAGCTTTCTGGCCACAGCCCTCATCTTCATTTCAGCAACTCAGCATAAACAGTTGTTTCGATCCTTGGTTGATCTTGAGGCTCTTAGCTGTAACATGTGAAATAGCTTTGCAGTAAGATTTAAACCAGTCTGTGGTCTTTCCTCACATACCCCATCATGGCCACAATTCTTTGGAAGCAATGAACAGTTATTAGCCTGAAAGTGTAAATAAGGACCCTGCATCTTTTTCTCTCAAATTTTATGGATGCATTTTCATCTCCCAGCCTCTACCTCGGAGTTCCATAATGATTTGCATGGCTGTTGGAAAGAATTTCCCATTTTTTGGCACCAATAAATCAGAAAGCTTTACAAGAAGAAAGGGTATGAAATTGAAAAGACATCAAAATACAAAACCCCAAAGGCTTATCTAGGTGACAGAGTTGCTGGAGTTATTCAGGAACCGGAAGCCAGGATCTACAGCAGCATATCCCTCAATTTATCAGCCACCCTCATTCCAACCCGTGTCTGAACTCTAGAGACCCAACTGATTGCTTTCACTCCACCTGCCCCTGTTTCCCATGAGCCACTACAGGTAGAAAGACAGGCTTTTCCCTCTTTCACTGTTGCAAGTTCTTCGTCACCAGAGCAGCACGCCTCATGGCCCACCTATCACCGGGCATATCCTACACCCTCTGGACTTTGTTCTTACTGAGAGCAACTAGAGGAATTTTGAAAATGCTGTCTCTCTCAGCAAATCAGGTCACAAGCTATCCCCTACTGATAATCACTCCCCTGAATGTCAGAAGTTCAGCATTACCTTGCTTGTCCTCAGTTCCTTCCTGTGGTAACAGCTGGACTCCCTCTTGGTGGATGGATGCCTCCGTCTCACCAGGGAGAAGATGATGACCTGAGATGCAAAAGAGAAAAGGTACATTAATATTTTCCCCAAGAATTATCCTGACTAAACATGCAGAATGACTCTGAGGCAACCATCAGGCCTGTGCCTTAAAGTGGACATTAGCTAAGAAACAAAGAGGGACAAGGTGGTTAGAGGAACATGGTAAGAAAAACAATTTGGATGGCATTTGAGTTTAACTTAATGGATGACCAGAAGCTTTGGTTTGCTTATTTGAAGAGGGGTGTTCTGATCAAAATGACACTTTGGTACAGGAATGTTTACGTCACATAAAAACAACGGATGTATTATAAAGTTGACAACAGAACATGGTAAGGGGAAACAGAGCCCCTGGAAGTCTGGTGAAATCATTCTGGAGAAAAAGAGTTTCTCTGGCCTCAACAAGGCTTGCAAATCACATGGAAGAATGGATGTAATTTACAGCAGCCATCTAGACACCAGTGGAAAACAATCATCAATAAAATACATTTAGCTCAGAGCCCATGTCTATGTGACAGCTGCTGAGGTTACACAGAGAATTGATGCCAAGACAGCAGTGTGACTCTCAGTCCATTTGACACATTCTATACCTTTGCCTCATGTCTTTTTCATTGTAAATTGTAAAGGGTAGTGGTCCTATGAGGTAGATGTCATGGTCACACCTATTCTACAGATGCGTGGATGAAGCTCGGGGATGCTGAATAACATGGTCAAGGTCACATACTTATAAAGTGGCGAAGCCAGGATCTGACCCCAGAGTCCCTGACTCCAGAACTTGTACATTAAACCCCTGACCCTCTATGTTTCTGCAGAAATCCTGCCTGATTAAGGAAGAAGTGGAGGATTGGGGTGAATTGACTATAATGACCAATAATTAAAATGACTTAAGATGATTTTAAGGTTACTAACATAGCACAAGTACCAATGATAGAGATAAAACATTGTTAAGGGAATTGATAGTTTCATAGGATAAATGTTCAAGCTCATGAGTCCTTTAACAACCATTTATTGGCTATAAATTGAGGATCCCGGCACAAGTGCTCGCCAGGCACTGTGCAGGTTTCTGGGGATAAACAAGTGAAGAAGAGCACTCCTTGCCCTCAAGATCAAACTCGTTGGCAAGTTAGACTATTTAAATTATAACTATAAAGAATTCACTTAAATTTAATACAATGTGCAAAGCAGGCAGCTCAGGGTAAACATCTAGGATAGTATAAGAATTCAGAGGAAGGTACCTCTTTGGCATAGGGATTAAGAAGGCTTCTTATACAGAGTGGGGTACACATTGAGTTTTAATGATAATAATGGCATTAGATGGCAAGGTAGGTACCTAGTGATAAGCAGCAGGATATGCCAGGAGTGGGAACAGCATGGAAAAAGGCACAGAGGTGAGATGGAATAAATTGAGTCATCGCCAGTGGGTTTTATCCTGCAGGGACTGAGGCAACATCACAGAGTCGTAAGCAAGTCAGGCTCGTGATTAGCTCTGCATTTTGGCCAGATCTCTTGGCAAATGTGTGTAGGATATATTTGAGTGAGATAATCTGAGAAGCAGGAAAACACATTGCAATGTTTTGTAAAAGTCCAGATAAGAGAGGATAATAGCTTCAATCCAAGAAGTGGTGAGTGAGTTTGGAGAAGGAAGGCCAGATGTGAGAATTACTCAGATCTAAGGGTTGGAAACTGGCTGGATGATGGGGGAGATGTTGGGGTGAAGTTGAAGATGACAGGCTAGATTGTCTATGGAATAGTGGTGTCACAAAATAAATGAGGTAATATGGGCAGAGAAGCACATTCAGAGAGATAAATGCAGAATTTAGTTTGGGACATTGTAAAATAGTATATTTGTGTCCGCCATAACAAATTACTGAACACTTGGTGGCTTAACACAAGATAAATTTATGTTCTCATTGAGATTGGGAGTCCAGAAATCCAAAATCAAGGTATTGGCAGGGTTAGTTCTTTCCAGAAGCTTTGAGTATTTGTTCAATCCCTCTTCCTAAATTCTGGTGCCTGCTGGGAATTCTTGGTGTTCCTTAGCTTACAGTCACATCACTACTTTCTGTGCCTTATCTTCACGTGAACTTTCCCCTGTGTCTCTGTGTCTTCTCCTTTTCTGACACCTTTTACTAAATTCGGAACCCACCTTAAATCCAGCATGTTTCATCTCAAGATCCTAACCTTAATTTCACTTGCAAAGACTCTTATTCCAAATAAGTTCACATTCTGAGTTTCTTTGTGGGCATATCTTTTAGGGCACAACTATCCAATTCATTATAAACATCTGAGAATACCTGTGCTGAGTCACAAGCTGAAAGTCATAGCATTCGCGTGCTAATTGAAATCAAGATAATGGATAAGGGACAAAATAAGGTGGGCAGAGAACAAAGAACAAAATCTGAGAATACCATTCCTTACTTGGCAGAAAAAAAGGGAAGTGTCTAGACAGGCAATAAGAAGGCATAGCTGTTTCAGAGAAACTCAAAGCATCATTTTATAGTATCTATGGTATATATACCTACAAATGATTGGGAAGTTGCCATGTTTCAGGCACTAGAGTAGCTTTTCACACTTCGCTCCCCAAACAGGTATTCACAATAGGTATTTTCAGTTCTGTGTTATACATGGAAGTAAAGGCTTGGTAATTTTCAATTAACTTGAGCAAAACCCAAGAATTAATTAGTAGTGAACTCAGTAAGTGAACATCTGCCCGATTCCAAAGCTCCAGGTCCATGTGCTCGCTGCCCTTTTTGTAGCATATCAACAAGAGGAAAATTTGAAGATAGAGAAAATGTTCTAAGGTATTATGGCAATGACTGAGTTGCTTATTGAAACCCATTGTCATCTTTCCCCTTTCTAACAGAATCCTGGTTTTCTTGGAGGTAGTGATGTGCCAGGCTTTAGAACACTTGTCTCTTTCCCCCCCCTGGAGATAGAATTGGCCATACCACAGAAAGTGGCCAATAAGCAGAAATTGGTGGGTCTAGGAAATCTTAAAAAGATGGTTTTCTAAGCTATAAGATGTCCTTTTGACTTTTTCCTCTTTCTTCTTTCCTAATTCCAGGCATGCGGACATGATGGCTAGAGCTTCAGTAGCCATTTTTTGATAACGAGGCAACTCTTTTTGAACAGGAGTCACCTGCCAAGCAAGAAGGAACAAAAAGATCAAAGGTGCCTGGGCCACTGTTGCCAAAACAGAGCTTCTGCATCAGCTCTGGAATACCTCTTTCATCTTTAATAACATAAGGGAATAGAACACCCTAACTTGTTTAAGCTCCTATTTTTCTGGACTCTATACAAGCAGCCAATGAAGGCCCCAGTGTGGTGGTCCCTTCCCACAGCTTCTGAAATGGAAGGCAAGGATTACAAGACAGAAGTGGATATAGATAAATTTTAGGTAGGAAGGTAGGACAGTTAAGGGAGAGTAAATTCAATTGCTTCAACTTTTAGGGTGAACTAAGAGGTGATGTCAGCTGAGATTGAATGTGGTAGGTCTTGGAGTAGGGAGATTTTTAATCAATTTAATGGTGTGCTAAAATGAAATACTGTCCTAACTGCTAATCTAATGTACCTTATCTATTTTGTTCTATAACCTGTTTCTGAAAAAAAAAAAAAAATTGGATAGTATTTCTTCCTTTCCAAACGTAAAGAACATTTAATTTTTGTAGTTGTGCCGACTAATTCTATTTGGAAGCTCATTGTGAACCTTTCAATTTTTCAGTGATAATAATAACTTTCAAGCTGATCCAAGTTAAAGAACATTCTTCCTCGTTTTATACTTCAAAAGAGGCACTAGAACCTCACTTGACCACAGAAAAAGCTTCAAAGTAAATCTGAAGGCTGTTGGACAAGTGAAACTTTGGGGGTAAACATCAGCATGTATCTGAAAGAGCCTCTTCTTCATAAACTTAAAAGAAAGTGATTGAAATAAGAGGGTTTCTGGGAAAGACTCTAAGGTTTTCTTTCTTTAATTCTTTCTTTCTCCTTTCTGAGGTTTATAATTAATTTTCTTAAGCCAATTTTTCAGTGTACCCGAAATAATCAATATTCTCAGATTTTTATCACTAGCTTCTTGGCTACAGTCCCTAAGTTCACTGTTTCTTGATTTGTGCTCAAGCACAGGTAACTGTGAGATGAATTTTTAAATTCTTACCAGGACTGGCTTTAATGATAAGATCCCATGATGTTTTTGTTTTCCTAGCAGGGAGCATATTCTTGGGAACACACCCTTTCAAGAGGAAATGGTTTTATTTTCCCAAGTACTTTGTTAGTGATAATTCAACCTGTGACTTAATCAAATTTAAACTTAAAAAGGCATTGAACTTCGTGAGAATGGGGAAGGGTGGGAGGAGGGAATATAAATTACCACAAACCTTCAACATCATTATCAAATAACAAGATGACACATACATATATACATATGCTTAGACTATAAACAGTAAATGATAAGGTTACTGGGTTCATCTGAACTTTAATTTTTCTTGATTTTTAAAATTTTTTTATTTACCTATTTTTAAAGAGAGGGGAAGGAAGGGAGGGAGAAAGAGAGGCAGAGAAACATCAATCAGTTGCCTCTCACATGCCTCCAAGTGGGGACCTGCCCTCAACTCAGGTAAGCACCCTGACCAGGACTGAATCTCTCTGTCCACGGGATGATGCCCACGCTATTGAGCCACACCTGTCAGGGCTTCACTTTAATTTTCCAATATTATTTATTGATGTGTTTGCTTTTCCTTGTCCTCTGTGAGCTACTAGAGAGCAAGAATGGTGCAACATTCATCTTTGTGTCCTCAGCATCTAGCAATCACAATTCTAATGACATCCATAAGTGTGTGTTGGGTGAGTTAATAATTAATTATAAATAATAGATATCACACAATCCCTTCAACAAGCATATCTTGCACACCTTTCAGGGTTCCATATGGTATTAGACACAGGCCCTACTCAGAACTCACATGTATGTGAATACTTACAATATCATGTGATTAAGTGCAGCAATACGAGTAAATACCAAATGCAAAGTAAGGATGTAGAAGATAAATGGAAGTAAAAGTGTTAGAATTTGGAATTTGGAAGGTGAGGACCTAAGGAAGTGTAGAAAGAATAAAGAACCAAGAATGATTCTGAGGTTGGTAGCTTACAACAGTAGTGACTGGCCCCTGGACCACCATTCTATTCTGTGCTTCTATGAACTCCAGGTTCATCTATATTCCAAATGGAAGGAGCTCCTCTTTCAAGCCTGAATAGTATTCCATTTTGTATAGTATATGTATAATATTTATTACATAAAAGTACATAATACATACATATATATACATGCAATGTATATATGGCATATATACAAATGAAGTCTGTCCCAAAAGTATGGGCCGCACAAACTATTTTAATTGGATTGACATTGGCTTGATACTTTCTGGACAGGCCTTGCATACATGCGTGACAATTTCTTTATCCATCAGAGGACACTTAGGGTGTTTCCATATGTAGGCTATTGTGAATAGAGCTGCAATGAACAGCAGGTGATTCTCAGAGGTACTGATTTAATTTCCTTTAGATGTATATACAGATGAGGGATTGCTGGATCACATGGTGGTTCCATTTTAACTTTTTTGAAGAAGCTTCATATTGTTTTCCATAATGGCTGTACTGTTAAGGTTTTTTATAAGAGATATGCAATAGGAAGCAGAATCTGAATCTGCCTTAGAGAGAAGCCTGGGATAAAAATATAAAGCTGATCATCATGAGCACACATGAAGGGTATACATAATTGTAGCAATAAAAAGGCTAATTCCAGAGAAGGATGTAGAAAATGAAAAGCAAACAAAAGCCTCAAGAATGACACATCATTAACCTACCTCTCTTCTATTCTTAATTAGAGTCAAGGGTCATTTTTGTAAAGACCCAAATAACATCTCAGCTTCTCAATGACATCTACATGACTGCCACCGCCATGCCACTTTCTTCTCTCAACATGGGTTTGTATGCCTTGACTTTGTCACCAGATTTCTTAAAGATAGAGAGCATGTTTCTTTGTGACTCTGCTGCTGACACGGGGCTTCCCACAGATCAGCACTCACGTGTTTGTGGATAAAACAGATGACTACCTTCTTTGACCATTAGATAATGCAAACTAACAGAAGACAAAGATTGAGCTACAAACAGAATCACTGTCACCCCACTTTGTTTATTAACAACGACAAAAAAGAGTATTCAGGGTTATCTACACTCTGACCTCAGCCACAGCAGCAGAGACTGCATACAAAAATCCAGCCACTTGTTTTTATGATTAAGTTAATAAAAGTTCCTAGCCAGAAAGCAGAGTTTCTCTTAAGACAGGTTCTATTATAGAAAACAAGTGCCATATGAAAATTCTGTGAGTGAAAACTCTTTCCAAACTTAATTAAAGCTTCAATCATATTCTCTGGAACTGAGATGATGAGAGTCAATCTCTGTCATTTCTGGAATCTTCTTTCATTTGCCCTCTTTTCTCCCCTGAAGGGTGCAGCTTGACTATTTATCCTGCACCCTTGAAGGTGGATTTCTGTTTATGAAGGACAGGCTGCATCCCTACTGGCGGTGCTGCTATTTCAGTTTATTGCCTGCCAAATTCTCAGATGAATACCAGGAACAGCTAGTGACTTACTGTATGTGATTTCCTGAAAGTTACCCAAGAACTGAATCCTTAGAGACTGAGACACACTGGAATTTTCCATAAAGAATATTTGTGCTGCAGAAACGTAAGGATTTCAGTCTCTACTTATCATGTTAGAACAAATTACCAAGCAAGTTTTTTTTCCCCTCCCAAATATAGCCTGCCCTATGATCTCTGGCCATCATTCACAAAAATAAATTAGAAAACGTATTTTCATCTTACTCAATGGGATATTTTACACTCTCAGTTCAGACTCTCACCTGGGGTTCAGAGGCTGCCCTTCAAACTGGTGAGGAAAACTCTTCAGTTGGGGAATGGTAGCCCCTAGCACACAGCAGGGCTCCTGGCCTTTTCAATAAAGACCACCACTCTTTGCTCAAGTTGAATCATGGAGTGAACACATGGTTTTGTTGTTTTTTAGCTGCCCAGTATTCATTTACACCTCTGGAAGCAACACCATTCCTACTCTTAGTTCATCTAATTCCAATGGAGTTGAACTCATCAGCTGGCCTCAGGAGTTCAGTGAACGCGAGATGGGCCAAGCAAAAGCACTGCAATATCCTGGCCATAGCGACTGCTTTAGGTGTGGGCACAGCACCCAAGCAAGACCAAAGCTCTCAATCCAGGCTCGTTGTGGGGACATCCAGAATGATCCTTCTAAAAGGTCACATCCTAGATCTTGGTTATTCTCAAATAAATTTCATTGCAACCAAGATGACCTGCAAACTCTTACCATGACCATAAAGCTATTGTCATCGCATTTCTACCTGCCTTATTTATCTCATACTATTCACTTTACCCTAAAACAAGCCATGCTGACTCCCATCTTAGAAGCAATGGGCTTGCTATTTTCTCCACTGGCAATACTCTTTTGCTAGATCATCACCTGCCTTTTCCTCATAATAACTCATGTCCTAAGTCAAATGTCTCTGAAATAGATAAGAATTCCTGAATGGTGAAACAAAAATAGCCATCATATTAACTTTCTATTGTCTTACCCTGTTACCTTTTTAGTATCAATTTACAGGGTCCAAATGATTTTACTTGTTTACTTCTTTATTTGCTCTCTCATGTTACCAAAAATGTAAGTTCTCTGAGAACAAGGGCATTAATTATCTAGTTCAGCCCTGGCTAGTGTGGCTCAGTAGAATGAACGCCAGCCTGTGAACCAAAGGGTCACTGGTTCGATTCCCAGTCGGAGCACATGCCTGGGGTTGTGGGCCAGGTGCCCACATGGGGGCATGTGAAAGGCAACTGCACATTGATGTTTCTTTACCTCTTTTTCTCCCTCCCTTGCCCTCTCTCTAAAAATAAATAGAATAGTATTAAAATTATTTAATTCACCACTGTATATATTTCCTTTCTTACACATATACCAGGCTCTCAATAACTATTTGTTGACTGACAGAGGGGCTCTCTTTTGCTGGGCTTGCTAGGCTGGCAGGATACGATCCAGGAGTTGCTAGTGTCAAACCATTAGCCAACAATGTTAACAGGGAAAAGGAGAACTGAGAAAAAGAGAGACATATTCCCAATAGTGTATCAAAGCCAGACACCCTGGGATGCTGGTTATATAAATCAACAAATTCACCTTTATGCTCAATTCACTTAGGTTTCTGTTGCTTGTAATCCACAACAGAAAGCTATGTGAAAGAACTTGAAAGGAGTGTAGTACCAGACTTATGTAAATACTGTGTTCTTGTACAAGATCCATTTCCCATCACAACGTACATCTTTCTACTCTTCTGTCTCTGGACAGAATTTTGGTTATCTGCAAGTGTTAAAGGTCTTATTTGAAACTAGTCAGTTAATTCAACAGGTGAACATTATTTAAAATATGTCCTCAAAACATGACCTATGGCCCTGGCTGGTGGCACAGTGGATAAGGCACTGGCCTGTGAACCCAAAGGTCGTTGGTTCAATTCCTAGCCAGGGCACATAACCAGGTTGCAAGCCAGGTCTCCAGCCAGGTCCATAGTTGGAGATAGGTGAAAGGCAACCATACATTGATGTCTCTCTCCCTCTCTGCCTCTTTTCCTTCCTCTCTCTCTCTAAAAATAATGAATAGAAATCTTTAAAAACACAACATATGCAATTAGCTTGATTGGGGAAATCACTTCACAACATGTACATATTTTGAAACATCACATTCTACATGTTAAATATGTACAATGTTTATTTGTCAATCATGACTCAATAAAGCTGGAAGAAAATTTTAAAAGATAAAAATAACCTATGTATTAAGGTAGTCAGAATAATTACCTACTTCAGTCTGTGGTATTTTTGTGTTTAGTTTAAAAGGTGAGTGTTTGGCTACCTCTCTTTCTAGGCATGATACAATAGCAATACTAGATTTGCTCTCACAATGAAAATAACTATAAATTAAAAATAGATTATAAACTATATAACTGTGTTTTTAGGAATAGAAAAACAGGGAGCACAGCACTGTGTCCCCAAGATAAGGAAAACACACAAGGTTGGGACCATGGTCATATTGTGATCACCTGAACTGTCTCCCTGCTGCATAGCCTGGAGAAGTAGCCCACCTGGGGCAAGGGCTGCACTAAGCTAAGGAAGCAGAGATCGAATTGCCAGTTTCTAAAGTGGATGAAATGTGTAGGACAGGATACCAGACAGGAAAGGGCTACAAGGGAATGGGGGTGGGGTGGGTGAGGTAAATACTGCATGTTGATTCAGTAATTATGTAAAATATAAATGGACTAAATACTTCAACTACAAAGCAGAGATTTTCCAGAAAAAAGACAAGATCTAACTGCTTTCATGCAGAATAAATCCACTTTAAATATCAAGGCAAAAAGAGCTGGAAAATGAAAAAACAGGAAAAGATATACCAGGCAAAAAGTAGGCATTAGAAAGCATGAATGGCCATTTCAATATTACACAAAACAGACTTTGAGACAAGCAATGTTGCCTTTAAATCTCCCTCAATTTAAAAGCATGGCTTTATACTGAAATGTTCAGTTTCAACCCAAAGCCACAGGGTACCTTTTATTCTTTCTCCTTTCCATGTTTCTCATTCCCTTCAAGAGTGAGAAACAGGGCTCCCACTCCCCCACCAGATATTACCTATTGTTTTAAACCTACATATAACATAGTTTCAACATGACTAATAAATATGAAGAGCAAGCCTACTGGGGGAAAAAATATACAAAGTGAACTGGTAGCACCAGAATATAAGAAAGTGCTCAAAACAAGTGAACAAAAACCACATTAATAAGATCATGTCAAAGAGACAGAAGAGCCAACTCAAAGAGCTTCCCAAGGGCCAGAACTAGAACAGTCTGAGCAACAAAATAAAGTCGTGTTGGATTACAACCCAAAGTACAAAACCAACATCCATGAGGACATGCTGGTATAACTAAATAAAGTAAATGAGGGGGAGGAGATAAATCCCCCAGGAAAGAATTCTGAATAATTGATCTCAAAGAGAAGAAATACTGTGGGCTTTGGGTAGTGATGTCCTTCCAAAAAGTCTAGTATGGGTGTGGGGTTCTAGTACTCTGGAGAAACCTGATAAACACATATGCACGGTGATCAAGGTCAACATCAACAGTGAAAAATGACATTGCTAGTGTGTATTCTTGATATGATGGGATGAGGATGTCCCTTAACCTCTGTGCTTTTCCTGTAAAGAGCACACAAACCCAGTGTATTCATTAGAAAGATATCAAACAAAGGCCAATAGAAGGGCTTTCTATAAAATACCTGATCAGTTCTTCTCAAAAGATCATTTATGTCAAAAGACATAAGCCAAGTTTGAGAAGTTGTCACGGTCAAGAGGAGCCAAAAGAAACATGACATAAGGTATCCTCCATGGGACCCTGAAATATAAAAAGAACATTAAGCAAAGCTAAGAAAGTCTGAGTAAGCCATACATTTTAACTAATAAGAATGTACCTCTCTGGGTTCAGTAATAGTAACATGGACAATAGGGATGCTAAGATACTAATAAGGGAAAATGGGCATGGAATGCAAGAAACCTCTCTGTATTATGTGCTCAAATCTCTTCATTTTTTTTGTAAATCTAGAACTGCTCTACAAAAGTGTCTATTACAAAACAAATTAAGTATGGATTGCTGACTAAAATTTCTTCACCATGATGAAAGTAGTGGTGTGAACCTACTGATTACTTCTCTTTACATCTGTAAAGTAGAAATAAATACCCATCCAATTTCTATAATTAAACAAGAAAATCTAACAGTCTAATATTTCTATTTGTTGAAATAAAGAAATATATGGTGCATTTAGTGTAATATATCCTAGCTGGATCTGCTGAGAAGTTACCAAGCTAACCATGTACTAGAAGTAATGAAAATACCCAGTAGCTGGTTTTTAGTTATATTCTCCTCTCAAAAGCAACAGATCTTTTTGAAGAAAAGGTCGATTTCAAGGCTCAAATATAAGATAAGCCTGGAACATTCTCCTGCACCAAGAAATAAGGAAGTTATCTAAGATTAGAGGGGAGCATCAATTGGACACATAGGTGAGCTTGGAAGAATCCCACTGACTGAATCTGAGGCAAATTGAGCTTCAATATAAATGAGGATATATGTAAATAATTTATACTAGTAAATTGAATACAATAAAAATCTATGAGTGCATGTTGATATAAATAATCAATTTTTCCTTACAGTAGAATGCTAACAATATAGAGACAATGATGAAATTATAAAAATAATCATTGTATGTTAAAATGCATTTGATGAGGAATTATATTGACCTAGATCAAAGTAATTCCTTTTAAATTACTTAAAAAGGGAACAGACATTTTGCAGTAGAGAAACATGCAAAACATGCCTTTAACTAAGTGATCTTAGTATCACCAACATTATCACAAACTGATTGTGCTAATGATGCTGATATGGTGCATTAAGGAGGACATCCTTAACTTGAATTTAATGTAAAAAAAAAAAAAAAAAAAAACAGAAAAATCCAAACTGGGGAATATTTTATAAAAATAAGTGGTTTTTCAACCATCTCACTGTCAAAAACGATAAAGAAAGGCTGAGTAATAGTACAGAATAAAGAAAACTAAAAGGACATGGGTGATTCTGGATAGGATCCTAGGCTGGAAAGAAAATAGCTATAATAGATCTATTAAAAGAAATGATATAATTTGAATATTACCATGGATGATGTAATAGTATTTTGATGAATACTAAATGCCTGATTTAATAGTTACATTGTGGTTATATAACAGAATGTCCTTGTTCTGAATTCTGCCAACAACCTAAATGCATTTGGAAGTGGCTTCTTCCCACAGCCTGCAGACAAGAACCTGGCCCATTTGAAGACTTTGAACTCAGTCTTGTGAGATCCCAAGCAGAGAACTCAGCTGAGCCTGCCAGGAGTTCTGACCTTCATAACTCTGAGATAATAAATGTGTGTTATTTTAAGCCATTAAGTTTGTGGTAGTAATTTGTTACGGAGCAATAAAGAACGAATACAACCCTATACATGCACACACAGTCACACACACACAAATAACCTACTGACGAGTATGAAATATATCTCTAATAAAGTGTTGACATCAAGAAATAGTTATGTATGAAAAGCAAGCTGGCTTAAATAGATAAAAAACATCAGGGTGGCTTGAGACATTGCTCCCTTCAAGACAGGTTGTTTCGGATAACCTTCAATTCACAGTGCAATCTCTGTGGTGATAAAAGATATAGTCCTCAAAAGGACCCATGCCAAAAGAACCCATCACTTCTTAATCCTACACACACAAAACAAGACTTCCTGTGCACTTAGGAAGAACATGCATTCAAAACTGGGCTTGGAGCCAGAGTGTTTTAGGAAACGTGGGGGGAGGGAATGAAAATGGCCCTAAGAAAGCTTGAATTCAGATGAGAGGCTAACTTAATGCTGTGGTCAAATTAACTAAGGAAAAGAGATTTTGATTTACATGGCAGTCCCCCCTTACACACCGTTTCGCTTTCTGTGGTTTTGGTTACCTGTAGTCACCATGATCAAAAAATATTAAGTAGAAAATTCCAGGAATGAACAATTCCCAAGTTTTAAATTGTGCGGCATCAGAGCAGCTGATGCTACCTGCCACCATCCAGCTCCAGTCTACTGAGATGTGAACCATCCCACTGTCCAGCAACTCCATACTGTATGAGCTACATTCCCTGTCACTTAGTCACCATCTTGGTTGGTTGTTCAACTGTCTCAATATCACCATGCTTGTTTGCATTCTAGTTACCCTCATTTTACTTAAAAATGGCCCCAAAGTGTGGGAGTCATTTAAACTTTATCACAGTTATGCATGTGGAGGGAAAAACTGTATATAGGACTCAGTGTCATCATGGCTTCAGTCATACTGGGGGTCTTGGAATGTACCCCCATGGGCTAGGAAGCTCTGCTGTACTGCCTTCTTTTTTGAGGTGCAAATACTTTCACAGCTGTTATCACATTTGACCTTTGGGACCTTCATTCTTCCTTAAAAACCTGATTTTAAAAAAATGTTGCCTCTTTCTTTACCATAGGATGAAGTCCAAAGCTCTTTCCAAGGGAAAGAGATATTATACCAACCTGCCTCTCCTGTCTGATATTCCTGCCCCAACCCATCTCAGACTGTGGATTCACACCACAGGACAAGTCCGCCAATGATGATGTTGACAATTCATGCTTTCCCACCACTTTTGCAGACTATACCTCTGCCTCAAATGCCCTTCTTAATTTCACCATTGTGGCAAATCCTCACTTATCCTTCATGTTGTAGGATTAGGAGCTCTGTTTGTATCAGGTCTTCTGGAGAGTGATGGTTCCAGGTATGGAATGAACTCTTACTGATTCTCATTTATTATGCTATCCATTCTAGGTTTAGATGCTACTCATAGCAGGAAAGTTAGGCAGAGCAGTTAGAAGTTTTTTTGCCTGAAAATTGCAGAAAAAATGAATTAATAAGTAAATGAATCAAGTAAGGAGATAATAATGGGATAAAAATTTGATGGAAATTTGAGTTTTGACCACTCAATCTTTATAGTTGATGCTGACTGTTAAGCTTTCTGGCATCATTTTTAATTGTTCTTTAATGTATTGAGTAATACATTAAAGAATAAGAATGACTTCCATAGGATGACTTATTATTTCTCAATTCCCTCTTTTTAAACAGCTTTACTGGGATATAGTTCACATACCATAATTAACTCAATGTGTACAATTCAGTGATTTTTAGCCTAGTTACAGAGTTGTGCAACCATCTCCACAATCTAATCATAGAAGATTCTGAGTTTTTGTTCTTATTTTGATCTTATTCTTTTTCCTTCACTCATTCATGTATTTGTTCACTCACTTAACATATGTAAATTCCAAAGAAATTTTTATATGTGAAAAAGCAATTATACTACCAGGTGGTAAGTCCTAAAATGGAAAAAATATAGAGATAAAATACATCTCTTCAAGGATAAAGATGAGGTACCCAGCCCATTAATGATAGAGAGGTGATTCTACAAAGGAGTGAGGTCTATACAGACACAGGAAGAATGAAGTGGAGATTGTCAGGTGACTGGGGGTGGGGTGGAGATGAGGCAGTCACAGAAAAGGGTACTAGAGTTTCATCCTTCCTTCCTGAAAAAATCCAAGTCATTCATTTCATCTCCACCCAAGACTATGTTTTTATTGATTTGAGAGAGAGAGACAGGGAGACAGGGAGAGTGAGAGTGAAGTGAAGTGAGAGTGAGAGTGTGAGGGAGAGAAACATCCAACAGCTGCCTCCCATATGCACCCTCACTGGGGATTGAACCACAACCTAGGTATATGCACCAATCAGGGATCAAACCTGTAACCTTTTGGTGTACAGGATGATGCTCCAACCAACTGAGCAACTCAGCCAGATCCCAAGTCTTTTTAAAATAAATATATAAATGTTTGTTTATCTTAGCTCCTAACAAGAAGAACATGTTCCTAAGAGGATAGGAATAATCTGGAAAACAGAAAATTCCAATACTTTATGACTTAGAAAAAGAATGTTACTTCTGACAAGTAATTTAAGTGAATGTTACATTGGGGTAATTTTAAATAATACATAACATTTTTCTGAGTTAATGACAATGAAATTAGGAGAGCTTTTTCTAATTAATGTCATCTTTTAAAAGCTCACTATTTTCAATTCAATAAGAATCATTAAGATAATGTCATCATTTTCTAAGCCTGGAGTCAAGCTTTCCAATACTTTTAGACAGAGCTTCCTCCAAATTTAGGTGGACCATTCCATTTAGAAACTGCTTTCTTTTAGGAGATATTACATATCAATTCATTTTATTGACCTTTTTATCTCAATGTTCTCAAAAGTCATTAGAAGTATAAAAATTTTAAGTGTAAATGAAACCATCCATATTATGTAGTCCCAATGTTCTATTCTGCAGATGACAAAACTGGGTCCCATAGTGACAGTGATCTAATCAAACTCACACAGCAATTAGTGGCAATACTTGGTCTAGAACTATCAATACATTCCTAATGCCCAGTGCCTCTGCCTCTCTCAGAGAACAGGTTTCTGAACCTGGAACACAGGTTAAGTGTTTTTCTCACATGACCATATTTCATTGGGAAACTAATTTACATACAACTGGATACCTACTCAAGCTTTTCTTTTCTTTTCTCTTTTTTTTTTTTTAAGATTTTATTTCATTATTTTCAGGAAAAGGGGAAGGGAGAGAGGCAGAGAGGGAGAGAGACATCAATGTATGGTTGCTTTTCACCTGCCCCCAGCCACAGACCTGACTGGAGACCTGGTTTGCAACCTTGTTATGTGCCCTGGCTGGGGAATCGAACCTGCGACCTTTGGGTTTGCAGGCCAGCACCTTATCCACTGTGCTACCAGCCAGGGCTCAAGCTTTTCTTTTGAAGGCTATTGTAGTTGCTACTACTCATGACAAATTACCCAGTGCCATGGCGACAGAAGACAACAGTCATTTTATTTTGCTCATGATATTGTGGTTGAGACTTTGGGAAGGGCTTATTTCAGCAGATAGCTCTTTGTCTCTTACGTACTTGCAGTGAAAGACAGGCTGGAGCTTCAATCATCTGGAAGTCTACTGGGCAGGACATCCATGAGGATCCCTCATGTCAGGGGCAATTGGTGTATCTGCTAGAAGCTCAGTAGGAGTTGCCAACTAGAGTGGCTACACCTGGCCCCTCTGGCATGGGAATCTCAGGTGCTCACACATGGTGGCTGGCTGTCCTCAGAGCAAGTGTCCTGAGTCAACCAGTAGGAGTAACAAGGCCTTTACAGAATTATGCAGCATCACTTCTCAGAAGTTATGCAACATCACTTCTACTGCATTCTGGTCTTTATAAGCCACTTACTAGCACCCAGTTAGATATAAGAAAAGATAGGCCCTGGCTGGTGGCTCAGTGGATAAGGTGTTGGCCTGGGAACCCACAGGTTACTGATTTGATTTCCATCCAGGGCACATAACCAGGTTACAAGCCAGGTCTCCAGACAGGTATGTGGCTGGAGGCAGGTGAAAGGCAGCCATACATTGATGTCTCTCTCCCTCTCTGCCTCTCTCCCTACCCCTCTCTCTAAAAGTAATAAATAAAATCTTAAAAATATATATAAGAAAAGACAGAGGACCCACCTCTTAGTGTGCATAGTTGCAAATAAGTTATAGACATATTTAAACTGTAACATGGTCACAGAGAGAAAAATCAGAAGCAGGGAGATATGACATAAAGGTAGCAGAATTGATCAGTCACCTATACCGATCAAAGAAAAATAGAGTATATACCCCTCTCTTAGTTTATCATCCTAAATTCCTATAACAGAAACTGGAATTAAGAGTGATCAACCTCAGCTTTGCCCAGTTTTCAAGACAATGTACTGACATTCAAGATGAAGTTCTAAAACAGATGACCTAGAAGGCAAAATAATCATCTTCAAAGTCAGGAAATTGAGTTGCTCAAGTGTTTCACATTTGAGTTAATGAAGGACCAAAGAGATTTTCTTTTATTGTTCCCTATGAGCCTGTTGAATTAAATTTTGTGAAACTTCTTGGGGAGCTATAGCTCTTTTTTACTTGATTTGTATGGCACTCCATAGAGCCCAGAGTAGAAATTAGTGCTTAACAAAATCCAGATGCTAGATGATGATTTAATTGGAACAGGGCAGCCCACAAATGTCTTAGTCCACAGAAATACCAAGAAGACTGTAGGATAGATGTCTGCAATTCCAAGAGTTAACATGAATAATGAAAAATCTTCAAGCATTTGTGATTTCAAAAAATGAAAAATTGCAACAATTTCCCATGGCATTGATAAGGACTATAAACTCCTTTTAGCATTTTAAACTAAGTAAAAGAAACATATAAGATTGAAGGACACAATCAGATACTCAGTAGGGAATCAATTTGGAGGTTAAATTCAAAAATCATCTCCATTTCTGATTCCTTCTTACCCTTTCCCCAAAAGGAGATGATCTTTAGAGGTAGGTTGGAAAACATCACAACTGTGATACAACATCAGGACATGAGTTCTCATAGGATGAGGAGAAGACCTATTTGTGAAGGTCATAAAACTACTTCCCATCTTTCAAAACTCATCCTTACTAATAAAGAGTACATTTTTCAGATTCCAGAATGTTGACTTAAATTATGGTGAAAACAAGTTGAATTAGGGCTTGAAGACATTGTGTGGTGACAGAGATCAGAGAACACCCTCCCAAAATAGTCCATTTTGGGGTGTGGGATCTCCAGCGTGTTCCTGGGGGCCATTTCATTGCACAAATACTTTCCAAGCTTCTCCTCGTGTGAAATCCCAATTGCTAATGCATGTTACATTGCCAAGCCCAGAGATGATGGGAGAGGGACTCTGACTCTACCTCTTGATGAGAAAAATAGCAACATCTCATTGCACGGATATTGCCCTGGGAGGAAACTGTGTCTATTGTACAGTATCTCAAAGGGGCTATAAATATGCTTTAAGCGAGTAGCTTGGCTTGTACTTTGAACATCTTAACCCTTTGTTTTCACTCTATTAGTCTGGTGCTAAAGTTTAGATCTTCATCCATCAAGCATTCCATAATGCCTAACCCAGTCACAATCCTTCCGCAACTGAAGCCTAGACAGATTGATATGGCCCTTTTCCTTCTCTACCTCTAGCTGCCTTCTGCTCCTTCCTCTTACTCTTTTTCTTTTCCAATTCTCTGCCACTCATTTTACCACCATTTCCAAATGAGCTTCTCAGAATGCCGAGTCATTGGGACATCAGCATTTTATGGAGTCTACATGGTTTTCAAGTCTTTCTTTCCTTTGAAAGAAGTTAGTTTACATGCACTTTTATGTACTAACTAGTTTCTGTGACTCAAGTCTCAGATATTCATTTGTAAGAAATACAGTGCCAGTAGCCACTGGCTACTAGGCTCTATGCTGTGTATTTCAACCTGAAGGATGGCAATTGGTGAAGGCATTTAAAAAGGCAGAAAGGAAGCTCCTTCAATGTTCTTCAACTTTGTGCTTTCCTTCATTTTTCTTTAAAAGATTTTATTTCATGATTTTTAGAAAGAGGGGAAGGGAGAGAGGCAGAAAGGGAGAGAGACATCAATGTATGGTTGCGTTTCACCTGCCTCCAGCCACAGACCTGATTGGAGACCTGGGGAATCGAACCTGAGACCTTTGGGTTCGCAGGCTGGCGCCTTATCCACTGTGCTACCAGCCAGGGTGCTTTCCTTCATTTTTTAGGTGAGAAATAAAATATATTAGCCCTGGCTGCTGGCACAGTGGATAAGGTGCCGGCCTGGAAACCCAAAAGTCACTGGTTCGATTCCCAGCCAGGGCAAATTGCCAGGTTGCAAGCCAGGTCTCCAGCCAGCTCTGTAGCTGGAGGCAGGTGAAAGGCAACCATACATTGATGTCTCCCTCTCTGCCTCTTTCCCTTCCCCTCTCTCTAAAAATAATAAATAAAATCTTTAAAAATAAATAAATAAAATACATTAGAACTTTCACATCATTAACCGAATATGTGGGTTGACTAAGAATTTGCATCTAAATATATTAAAAAACAAAGATTTCTTCAGAACTTGCAAGTAGATCAGGGGAAGGTACCAGTGAGAAGAGAAAGTACTAGTCTTGCCAAAAAATCATCAAAATTGTATTTCTATGTTTTGTCACATTTGTTTATTTTTAAAGCATATATTGGTCCAAATGTAGAACTGTGAGTTTCTTGAATGCATTGCTTTTTTATCAGTTTTCTGCATGGGGTATATAAATGTTATAAATTAGCTTATATAAGTACTGGTGAATCATGTCAGTTTCACCAAAGTCAAAGGAAAGGCCCTTTCCAGGTGACACATGTAGGTCATCAGGACAGGCTGACCAACAGGAAACCTTAGGACAGCATTGTTTAGGGATGACTTGAACACAACCAGGAGGCTCATGCTCAGGCTTACAATTCCAGAAAAATAGGTTTTAGCTGTTTTCAATGACTCCAAACTTCTTGTGGACCATCTTGCTTCCTGGTATTGGTAATCTTAGCCTCTGCCTCCAAAGGCCTTCCTGAGCGCCTGACTGGCATAAAGAAAAACCCATTGTCAAAGGTCTCCAGGCCACGACTAAGACCACTCAAACACGCCGGACCCTTGACAGTGTCATCCTGTCCAGAGAGTCAACTGTCAGCATCTCCCAGATTCCAAAATGAGCAGTTCCGAAGCTACGCGCCTTCTCTGATCTTGGTGTTTCCAGATGGTGCATTTCCATGTCTCCATGCCTTTTTCTTAAACAATATCAGCATTTCTGGTGAAGCCACTGTGTAGTGAGGGTCACACAAGCAGGTGCCATGCATCCCCCCTCCCTTCCTAAGCAAGTGTTCCCTTGGAAATGATACCCCTCTCCTGCTGAGTGTGGCTCAGCATGGCAGCCACCTCCCATCAATGTGAATTGAACAGGAGATGGCACCTGGCTGGGAGGCCACCTTGGGGACAGAGCCTCCCTCTAAGGACCTAGGAGATGCCCCATCTCTTCTCATCAGGTGCTTATTTTATTTGACCATGGATACTGCTAAATTCTGGCTCTGTAGGCATGACTAAGGCAATGGCTTGAGGTCCTCATAACCCAGTTAGTTTTTCCCCATCTCAGGAGCATAACTACACCTTCCCTCCCTAAATGTGTTGGCACAAGGGAGGCAAATCTCCATGGATTAACACAGGTTCATATCACAATGGGATACATTACATTTGTGTTTCTCCCCAAAAGGTTGGTCAGCCTCATTAGATCTTAAGTATGCTGAGAAGGATGGTGCCTCTTCTGTTAACTTTTGTATTGCCAGTGCTGACACAGACACCTAGAAGCTCAGAAAATATTTAGTAAGGACCTAAATGCTTGTCTCCCTGGATGAAGAAATAAAACATTCCAAAGCCTGCATCAGCAGACTGTTGGTCCTGCTGTGTGTGTCTTCACAATAAAGTATCCTAGATATGAGGAATATGATCAACAATATATTCAGTTCTCACCTTATAGGACCCAGTTATGCAACTGTTTTTCTGTCCTGTCTGCTTGCTTTGTTTGTACGCAGTGCTATGGGAATGCCTCCAAAAAACAAAGTTCAAAGAGAACTCAACCTAATGCTTTCTGTCTGTGTCTTTCAATTTTTCAACTCTCATGATAATAGCACTGGTATGAGAGTTCCAAATGATGTGTCAAAGGTAGGTTTGGGAATTGTATAGTTCTATTTCATTTCATTTAGCAAGGACTTTCGAAATCCTTTTTCGTGAAACCATCAATATTTTTGTTGCTAACCTACCCCAAACAGCTTTTAGCCTAAGTGAAGGGATGAAACTTATACACACACACACAAAAACAGTTTTGAAAAATAATACAATATGTAGCCAAACTTAAAAAAACAAACAAACAAAAAACATGTATAAGGAGCAATAAATACAACATTGTACATTAAGACCAGGGACATTGCCTTAAACTAGATGATCCATGAGTGATGTCTGAATGAAGAAATTGATGGAGGGATATTAAAGAATTATAGTTTCATGGTATTTAGGATCTATCAATGTTCTTGGCATATTATCAGCATTTACTATTCACTTTCTCCCTAGTGCTACCCTTGGCTAACAGCAACAGCCTCTCATGTTGCCCCAGGTCAAGGGGTTATTCTTGACCCAACCTCCCTCTTCCACCACATATATAATAAGCCTGCAAATATCTTTTCTACCCTCCCAATAACTTTTTATCTATTCATTCGCTTTCCTGAATTCCCTTGACACTGCCTTCCTGTGACTGTCACAAAGGCTTATCTTAGCTAGCTTCTCTCTTGCCTCCCTCCAATCTATTCTAATTGCCACCAGAATGGTCTATCTTAGGAGCAAATATAGGACATTGCCTTTTATATGACCTTTCATAGCCCCCACCCGCATGACATAAATTCAAGCTACAGTAAACCCCTTGGCATGGCATACATGACCTTTATTAAACTGATGCTTGCTTGCCTTCCCTGCTCTTCCACTGTCATTGTCCCACTCTCAATTTCAGCCAGACAACTCCCAAGTCCCCAACTGCTCTCTCCCACCTAGGCCAGGTTAGGTTCTTCTTATTTCTAATTCAGACTCTAGCCCGCGACTCTTCTTCAGTGACTCCACCTGGCTCACTCACTTTCGTCCTTGAGACCTCCGGTGAGACTTCACTCACACCAGAAAGCTCACCTGTGATGCTACAGCGATCTGTGTTCATCCTTATCATAGCCACCATTTCTTGTCTCAATTGCTACTAGTTGCTTATGTGTCTCATAACTGAACTCTGGGCTTCTTGCAGGGCCTGTGTCTTACTTATTGTCCTATCTTAGTGCCCGGTTCATGATAGGAGCTAAATCACAATTAAGGAAAGAGGAAAAAGGAGCAAACAAACACCATACAAGGCAGAGGACTTAGTAGAGGTAGCCTTGTTGAACTACTGCTTCACTCCCAATAAAAGTTAAGAATCCTAATCCCAGGCATTTTTTCTTTTTTTTGAGGACCTTTTTTCAAACATTTGCCAGGACCACAGTGCTGGGGAACGTTTAAAACAAACAAACAAACCAACCAACCAACCAACCAAGACTTTCAGGTCACCTTAAAGCTGCACTATCACCTTGCATCCTGGCTCGCTGGAATCCAGGGCCTGGTGCTTGAGAAGCTCTCTGAGAACAGCACCCAGGACTGCAATTAGAGTTGGAGGAGAGGCGCGGGGACAGAGGACAGCGCCTGAGACAGGAATCAGTGCACCTCCTTCCCCGCCCCCAGCGCCACCGGCAGCCTAGAGGCGCCAGGAGGTTCCGATTTAAGGCAGTGCGCTTCTGCCATCTAGTGGTTCCCTCCTCGTTTTAAACCGCGTTCAGCGGACGTGGATTTCAGCTGCTGAAAACCCAGCAAAGCCGGAATCAAACTGGGAAACCAGACTTAAAATAGCGCCCGAGTAGCCCTGACTGGGGCAGGGGGAGAAGGGCATGTCAGCTGGATGGAGCATCGTCATGTACACCAAAAAGGTGACAGGCTTGTCATTGGTCAGGGCACATGCCTAAGCTGTGGGTTCGATCCCTGTATGGGAAGCAACTGTTCCTCTCTTAGATGGAGGTTTCTCTCCCTTGACTCCCCTCATCAATAAACATATCCTCAGGTGAGGACTGAAAAAATAGTGCCCAAGTATGATCAAAATCCAAATAGAGAACCACCATGTCATTTCTATTCCTTTATCTGTTTGTGATCTTTGGGAAACGGAACATCTTGACCGGTATTCCATGAAATTCAAGGTTGAGGACTGTGTCCCCCCGTCAGTCAGTCGAACTGAAAATCACATCGGAAACTAGCTTTTCTTTGACTGGGGAGTACAGCATGATTTTAGTTCATCACGGGTTGGGGTTTCCCCTTCCCGCTTCTCCCACAAGATTCTATTCGCGTGGCCAACATTGCCTGGGAATCATCTTTACCCAACGGTGAACTAGAGCATTTCAAAACTGGAAGAAAAGCTAAGAATGTCTCCGCTACTCTCGCCACGCAAGTGTCAAACCAGCCAGAGATAACAGTGCCGAGTTGCAACACGGAAAACCTTTCAGGGAGCAGGACAGGCAGGAATGAAAACCGTCCTGGTGTCTGAGCCCCGAGGGAAGCTGTCCTCGTGTCACCAAGGCAATTCGTTAAGAAAGGGGTAGTCGGTTTGCTCCGGGAGTGAGTGGGGCAGACACCGCGCCAACCCACGGAGGGACGGACCTCCTCTGCACACAGCACTTGGCGCCTGAGGAATTCGGTCCTGAAATGATCCCGCAGACAACAGGGCAGCAATTAGCAGAAGCAACAAGTCTGCTTTTCAACTTGTGAAAAGCAGGCTTTCTCAGGCGGACGAGAGATGTACATATCCTCATGCCTCCACAAAAATGAGCAATGCCTGGAGCAAGTGATGAGCCAACTCGTGCGAGGTCCTGCGTCTTCTCTGCAAACAGTTTCCTTCGTTCTCCACGCCCGCACGGCCCGCCCGTCAGAGTCCCACTATGGTAACGGGACCTTCAGCTGGACCTTGCTAACGGCTGGCAGACACAGACGAGCCCCGTCTTGGTCATTCCACACGCTTCCCGTCTCCTCTGCGGGCCTGTGCGGGAACCAGTTTGCTGTCTGTGTGGGTCAACATGTAGACGGGATGGGTCCTGTTTCCAAGACACACAATCGCTTAGTTCGGTTTAAAAACTAGACCTGCTTCTGACACGAAAAAGCAGCTAGTCCAAGAGGTGGGTATCTTTTATAAGAACAATCCCTTCGCTCCTTCATTACGAGTTAACGAAGCTGTTCTTGCCATGTGGGCACAGACTTAGGTCATAAAAAGTCCCATTAGGTTGGGATCTGCCTGAGGTACAAGACTTACGAGGTGTGTCCCAAAAGTATCGAGCGCAAACTGTTTTGATTATCGTGACACATTGGCTCGATACTTTCTGGACAGGCCTTCCTATTTTAATACCCAAACCGCTCTTACGAAGCAAGCTAAAGACTTCCTTTCTTGTCATTCCGCTAGGCACCAATACATGATTTTTGGACAAATTATCTACTTTATCTCTCTAGACAAAAAAAAAAAATAGAAGATGATTGATGATGTTCGGATTTAAAAAGCACTCATCCTCACAAAACACGTCCTCTGAGAAAGTTTCATTTGTAACAAGATAAATCAAACATTCATCGCAGGGGGGAGAAGTCTGTAAACAGTCTCACTCCTCCAGAGCTCTGCTGCGTTATCCCCTCCGCGGAATGACAGGTGAAAACGCCAGCAAGAACATAAAAATCGGGTGAGGGCTTGCAGGGAAATACCAGAGGGGCAAAACTGCTGCCCAAGAACAAACTCCAGGTGTGGGAAAGCGCTGGGTTCCTCTGTTGATTCTCCAACAGCAGGTAATTAACCAGTGGCTTAAAATTTAGGTTTATTGCAATGACCTTCTCAACCAATAGGCATGATGCCTGAATTGCTTCTTTTTCGTCTTTGGGCAGATTGCTGAGTTTTCTGAGCCCGTTTTCCATGCTTGCAAAATGAAAATAATTATGAGGTTAGAAAACGCTGCTTGTGTAAGTCAGAAGCTATCGAATATCAGCCGTTGGTCAGTCCACTGAGGAAGACTCTCTTCGGCCCCAGAAGCTGCAGAGACAGACAGCGGTGATCTGGACACTGATGTCCCTTCGAACTGGCGGATAGGCACGCTGGGCAGAAAGCTTACTCAGGCAGAAAGGTCCCAACAAGACAGGCTCACAAGCAATTTATCTGTCAAGATCTTTGTCAGCTGTGTCAAAGGGCTGTGTAAGGACACAAACACATGAATTTTTTAGTGCCCTGCCCTGGAAGGGTGACAAATAATGTTAGAGTAGCTAAGAAAGCAGGAATTACATTGAGAACATGATACAGTGGACAGAGCACTGGGCTTGCAATAAAAACATGAAGGTGAGAATCCCTACGCTGCAGTGAACAAGACATGCAACCTTGACCTGTGCTCTGACCTCTTTGATTTTCTGCTTCCTTATCTCTAAGATGGATATCGTACATGGGGCCCTAAGTGCCACATGGTAACAGGAATAACTATCCTTTATTCCGTATTCATGCTGTTTAGCACATCAACTCCCCGACATCAATCCTGTGAGGAAGGTGTTATTGCTAAAATTCCCGGATCACAAGAAGCTGAGGTTCAAAAACAGGAAGCGCAAGAGCCCACAGAAATTCAGAGGCAGAATGGAGATCAGAATCCCAGGTTTAACTCTAGAGCTTACTTAGCTGCCCACATGTCACCCTGTTTCGTCAGAAGGCCTACCTTCTAGTCTAGGTTCTGCCCCTCACGTGCTTTACTGAACCTTGCTTTCCTCTTTGGCCCGATAAATGGATGAGACTAGACCCAGATTCTAAGTGATTTCTCTCAAACACCCACCCTGATCATTTTTGTTTGAAGCTTCTAGGAACAGAGTGCTCATAAAGACTGCAAAAGCCAGGTCGCAGGGCAGTGGGAACTAACATAATGTTTAACTAATGGTGTCTGCCAAGGGTGGACAGGTGAGGGATGGAAACACTTGCAGCTTATGTGCTCATCTTGGGAGAGGTGCGGGACCTGCTGACCTGTGTATTTCATTTTCCCATCCCGCATCTTCTCTTAGTAGCTGCTGAGAGGGCAACCCAGGGTGGTCTGGTTAACAAAAGCCTGCCTGATAGGATGGGGCTGTCTAACGGAATCTTCAGCCCTGTTGAAAATGTCCAATATAGTAGCTACAAGGCATAGGTGCTTATTGAGTAGTTGAATCCGACTGTATAGTTTTAAAAATTATTTTACATTTTAATCAATAAAAATATAAACTTAAACAGACCTATGTAGCTAGCTGATGGCCGCTGTATTGATCACCGTAGTTCTAAAACAAAGTTCAGTTGGCTGTAGATGAATAGCAGGGGCATGACATCTGTAGGGGAAGGGGAGGGGAGGTTTGACCAAAGGCGATGCTGAGGAGAGAGGCGGATGTCAAGGCTGATCAATGATGGCCGGTTTAGAGGCAGACACAGAGAGCAAGTGATAGATTAATTATCTGACTTCTTGGCTGTGTAAATACTGTGCTAGGGACTCCGTAATGATTCTGAAATAGGCAGGGCCTGCACTTCGGTCATCTGAATGCCAGCTGTCATGCTATGCTTATGGTGAAATTTGCCCTGTCACTGCCACCCATTCTCAACTATCCCCAGGAACATGCCCAGAGCACTGACATTCCTTAGGGTCTTCCTAAATAGCCAACGTCTACCCACTGGCTAAGGGGATATAGGTAGTCTCAGCTGTGCAGCATGATTGATAACAGAAGGATTGCTAGTATGCTTGGTAGGTAGTTCAATCATTTTGTGACCAATATTCGGATTGACTAGGTTAATTGAAATGAGAAATTAAAGGAAAGATATTGGTGCATTTCATGGAAGAATTAAGCCTTTAGGCCACAGGACTGGAAACTGCTAGTGTTCTGGAAGGGATGGGATTCAGTCAGGACTTTCTCTCTTTGATTCCAAGCTTTCTCATTCCTCTGTTTCTGTACATTAGCTATCCTGGCTTCGCCATGTGACCCAGAGGGCAACTTGCCTGGTGAGAACAGGAAAGACAGGCTGGTCTTTCTCTGTTTCCACATTTTCCCCCCAACATTTTAAAATAGCAGAAAAGGTACTCTGACCCATCCTGGGTCTGGTGCCACACTTGAGGAGGAGCAGAAATCAGAATCTTGTCTTCATACAGGCATTCTTATGAGAAGTCACAAAGTTGGGAGGGGGAGAAAAAAGATAGTTCTCAGAAAAGGGGGGGCGGCTGCCATCCCAGGGAGAAGGGAAAGAGAAGTTAGGAAAGCAAGAGTACAGGGTCAATGGCGGAACAGTGGGATGACATGAAAAAAGGCAATACGTTCTTCATGAGCAAAGGCATTTTTCCTTTTCTTTCCTATAAAGCAAACCAAGCATGGTACGGACCTTCGCCATCTACAGAACCAGGTTGATTTTTTTCCCCCTTATTAAGAACTGAAGGAAGGCCACCCAGATGCTTGTCACTGCAGAGTGGTGAAGGAGATCCCTGCTTTTCAACGAAGAGTGTATTTATTCATTAATTGGATCAGGAAGTGGAAGAGACGCTTTGGTCTTATATCAGATTATCTCAATACCTATTGAATAAAACGGGAGTTGGCCTCATTAGCAGTGAAGTAGATGGGAATGATGATGGATCGTTCAAAATATTATCTCATTAATTTTGGGTTCTAATCGGTATATTTAATAAGGAAGAGCCGGGTTCAATAAAGGATACAGCTGGCTTCAAATGATTAATCGATTTTTTATATAACTCATGTGCTGACAGCCTCTTTGGGAAATGGTAAGGCAACGTGAAACTCGACTCCTGACACCCCTACCCCACCCTTCCCACCAGCTTTGCTTTTACGAAATTCAGCTTCAATGGACTGTCTTGAGGCATTTTTACAAAGGCGCATCCTTTGTCTCTCACTCCTGAATTAGTGCTGTAGGTGATTAGCTGGGGGCGGGGGTCGTGGGGTGGGGGCTGAGGTCTCTTTCATCTGTGTGCAAGTCAACTAGAAGGTTTTCCTTTGCTGCTTGAAATGTGAATCCCTTCTTTTTATGCCCCCTTTGACTCTCCTCAGTGGTTGTTTTAATTAGGATGTCAAATTGCATCAGACTGCCGGGAGCTGTACTTTTTGAGATTGTTCCAGGACAGACTTCCCTGGAGTTGGGGGGCGGGGGTTGATTTTTCTTTGTAATGTCATTCCCAATTCTTCTGGGCGGCAGATGAGCTCTTCTTGCGCAGGAACCACAGGACCGCGGCCACGGCAGGTTGCAGATGCTGCTGCAGATCCGACGAAAGCATGGAATTAGGAGGTAAGCACAACTACGTGCCAAGATGGGCAGACCCGGCGTGAGGGACTGAGCATAGCTCTTGGAAGTGGAAGCTCAGCCCAGAAATAAAAACGAAAACCAAAAATCCTGTGAATGCCTATTGTCAGGCCATTGTAACTGCTTAAAAACACGAATGTGGCTTATTGATCACTTCATCTCCAGAAAAAGGCACCGCAAATACCTGGTGCATCTGCTGCTCTGACCTCCGACTGTCCTCCACCGCTGCGTTGCTCATGGCTCTGACCCCTTCAGGCTGAGTCCACAGGGAGACTGGCCCTGCTGCAAACAGGAGCTGCCCAGCCATCCCAGCCGCACCACACAGGGAACCTGCCTGTGATCCCCGGGCCCCAACGTTGTGAGCAATTGACAAATACTTGAAGGCACCAATGAATGAAAACATGGTTTTAGAGGTTATGGGGTTCACTGCGACTCTCTTCTCTTTCATTTAGAGTGCATTGTTTTCTCAGGCACTTCCAAGGAGTCATATCCACCACCGTTCTTTCATTTAGGTGCACTCTATCTCCCTCCAATTTTATCTGAAACAGAAATAACCATACGGGCCTGCTACCCTCAAGCTGTGTCTATCACACAGGCACATCAGGGAGTGTCTGGGAGTGTTAGGAGGCGGCTGAAGAGCGCTCAGAGTTGCATTCCAAAACATAACATCTGACTGCCGGATTTTGGATCTAAGGTAGCTGACCAGAATAGAAGGGTGGTAAAATCAGTATTGAATTTGCCACTGTGATCATTTGCCAGCCCAGCCACCCCACCAATGTCTAAGGGCAAGTGAGTTTCAGTGGAAGGTCCAGTAATCCTATGTAAAGCTAGTTCAATAAACTAATCACGGCCTGGTACAACTACCAGGCACTCGGAGCGCTGGGTAATGGGAAAGGCCACCCTCTCCGCTGGTCAGCAAGGCTCCTTGGCAGGATGGGTTTGGGGAGGAAAGATTAGGAGCAGCTGTTTTGACATCATTGTCCTCAACCATTCATTTGGCTGCTGCTTTGGAGACTTCACCCTTAGGAGCTGGAGTTGGTCTTGAGGCAAGAAAATAGCAGACCCGTTGGGGACACAAGAGGATGGGGTATATCACGCACAGGTGAAACACCAGTTTGGGATACTCCGAACTACTTGGGTGCGATACTGGTGTCATGTGCAGGAATTCCTGCCTAGCATTTGGGGAGAGATGAGGAGAAATGCTATCGTATTACTGTGACCGACCTTTCATGGGCTGAGAAATTCAGGTGCAGGTATTTTGAAGACTTGACTACCTCAAGGATGTTGAGCATAAGGGACTACAAATGAACCACGCACACCTCAGGAAAAAGAAAATACTCAAACAAGGAGGAGTATTTTCTTCACAGCAGCTTGATCATTAAAATGCACTAATTTCGTACCTGTTGGCAACGTGGCATTTGGCTTGTTCCAAAGGGAACGAACACCACAGAACTCAGACTCAGCCCTCCAGGAGTGTACACAAATTAAAACTACTTGTACACACTACCGTGGCCAAATCAAACCTCAAAGCAATGCACAGATTGTTGGTGCAACATTCTATCACATACAGGTCAGTTTGCTAAGAGGATTGCATGCTGCTTGAAGCACATTAAGATGTTATCCAATTTTCTTGACAGAAATAAAAGCTCAGAAATTCAAAACGACAGCAGCTAGGTCTGCATGGCTGAAGGGGAATCTAAGCAGTCTAGAAAATTTGATTAACCCAATTTGCCCCAGTTCCTTAGGGAAGCTTCGGAAATCAAAATTGCTGTTTAATAGTCCAAGTAGTGAATTTGTTTGGAAAGATCTTTCTGACCTTTCTGCACTTGTTTTGGAGATACAATGTTACCTGAAGGGTCAGAGCAAATGGAAGAAAAGGGTGTTATAGCACTGTTGAACTTCCAAAGTACAAAGCTACCCAGGCTGGCGTGGCTCAGTGGCTAGGCACTGGCCTTCAAACCCGGGGATCAGTAGTTCGATTCCCAGCCAGGGCACATAACCAGGTTGCAAGCCAGATCACCAGCCAGGTCTGTGGCTGAAGGCAGGTGAAAGGCAACCCTGCAGTGATGCTTCTATCCCTTTCTTCCTCCCTCCCTTCCTCCCTTCCTCCCCTCCTCTCTGAAGATAATGAATAAAATAAAATAAAATAAAAAGTTTCTATCACCTCTGGACTTTTATCTACCAAATGAGAAAGAAAAAGTTAAGAGTTTGGGGGTCAGGGGGAGCCCAAGACTTCAGTGTCCTTGGATCATGCCCCATCCTCCCAGGTTTCTCTGAAGAATGAGATAAGGTGCACCGGTGTGCCATGAAGTAGTTCTCAACCTTCAAGGTCCGCAGGATCACTCAGTGACCTTTTATAACACAGGTTACTAGGCATCTGATGTAGTAGGTTTGGGCCCTAAGGACCAACATTTTTCATTTCTAACTAGTTCCCAAACGATGCTCCTGCTGCTGCCCAAAGGAGCACAGTCTCAAGTCATGAAATGATTGATTACCATGATCCGAATCAGTCATTTCACCGGGCTTATAAAATGACAGCTTTCTAATTTTATACAAATAAATTTGTATTTATTTGTGGAAATTATACTGTATAGAAGAACTTTCCTGTATCCATGAACGTTATGTGATAATGTCTGAAATACAGAGCCAACCAGAAAGGCACGGTAACTGTTAGATTCTCTTTCTTTGATGATGATAACGTTGATGATGATGATGATGATGATGATGATGATGAATGATTGGCATGTAACCATCTTCGGTGGTGTCTAATGAGTTCTCACTCCAAAGTCACCAGTCAGACAAGCCGTTCCTCCCCATGGGCCAGAGCGATCAGGAGTGCTACGTTAATGAATACCCCTCTGTCCTAGCAGAAAACAAGACATTTCTTCTGTATCATCCCTCTTTCTCTCTCTCTCCAAACAGAGTAGCAAATGTAAGTAGATTGCCTATTTTCTTGATTTTCTAAATAATTAGCTTTGTGTTTTATTATTAGGTCTACCAATTGTTTCTGTCCTGTCATAAATTTCTTTCATCCTTTTAAATTTCTCCCCTTTACTTTCTGTTGGATTGCTGTTCTTTTTCTGGTTTTTCAGTTGGATGTTAAATTGATTTTCTTTTTTTATTGATTTTGGTATTCAATGCTCAAATTTTCCTCTTTGCAGCTTACTGTCGATGTATCTCAGAGACACTGATAAGTCAGTTTCTATTCATTTTATTTCCTACAAATTCTTCATTTATTTTTCCTTTCCCATTCAACCTACAGTAAATTACTTTAATAAAATACAAGGATATTGCAAAAGAATAATTTCACTTACTCCTACCATTTCTTGTTGTATAGTTTTAAAATATATCAATACAGGGTAGGGCAAAAGTAGATTTAGAGTTTGATTACACAAAACATAGAGCTTATTCCTGTACTACTATCTGTTATTATATTATTTGCCATATGAACAATTGTAAACCTACTTTTGTCCTGCTCTGTGTGTTGTAATCTCTACAAAACAGTTATAATTTTTGTTTTAACCAATCATTCATTTCTTAATGTGATTATAAGAAAATACATATCTTATTCCCATTCACCTTTACCATTTTGGAGGTTCTTTCCTTCACATAGACATGCATTTCATGCCCTTTTCTTCTGCAGAACTTCCTTTAGCATTTCTTTCAGGGCAGATCTTATGCCAATGAATACTTGCACTTTTTCTCTTCTATGAGAGCATTCATTTCTATTCATTTTTGAAGAATAGTTTGGTATACAGAATTCTTGACTGACAATTTTTGTTTCTTAACACTGAATATGTTATTCTGATGCCTTCTAGCTTCCTTTGTTTCAGATGAGATATAACTAATTTTAATTTTCTTTTATTACTATCAAGGTATTCTTTTTATCTTTTGCTTTTAGAAGTTTGACTACAAAGTAATTTCACATGATTTTCTTTGTATTTTACTGCTTGTGTTTTGGTAAGCTTATCAAACATGAAAATTTAGAAAAATTTGGGGAAGTTTAGAGTCCTTAATTCTTCAAATATTTCTCTGTTCCTTTCCACTCTTGCTGGAATCCATTTATATGTATGAGGTCTCTCTGGAATAAGTCCAGCCATTGTTAATATAACGAGAATGGTTTGCACAACATCAACAAGGCAGCCAAGGACAGTGGACTGGAGTGCACATTCATGAACAAGGATGACTTCACTGTATTAGTCAGTGTGGGCAGTAGACGCTGCTGAGTGAGCATGTGTACTGTGTGGCTGTCACATTCAAAATGATGGAGAGAGTACAGCAATGAATCTGCATCAAATTTTGTGTTAAGCTTGAACTATCCTCTTCAGAAACTACTCTAATTATTCAGACAGCTGTAGCTATGGGCAATTGGCGATTGGCAGCTTCATCATGACAATGTGCCTGCACATGCATCATGTCCAGTGCAGAGTTTTCTTTAGCAAAACATCACCCAGGTGACTCAATTCTCACACAGCCCATATTTGGCACCCTGTGACTTCTGCTTTTTCCCAAAACTAAAATTACCTTAGAAAGGGAAGAGATTTCAAACCATCAATGAGATTCAGGAAAATATGACAGGGCAGCTGATGGTGATTGGGAGAACTTTGTGAGGTCCCCACGTGCCTACTTGGAAGGGGACTGAGGCAACATTTCTTGTATCTTGTATCATCTTCAATAAATATCTCTATTTTTCATATGACACGGCTGAATGTTTTCTGCACAGACCTCCTATGTTGAAACACTTGATACCTGTCCCATAGGTTTCTGAAGCTCTGTTTTTACCCCCTTATATAATTTCTATTTACTAATCTTCAAATTCAATGACTTCTTTATTTCCAAACCACTCAAAACCAGCTGGGTAATTTTTCATTTTATTTACTTCACCTTTCAGGCCTCAAATTTTCATTTGGTTATTTTGATAGTTTCTATTTCTCTGTTGAAATTTTCTTCCTGTTCAATCATTGAGACTGCTTTCCTTTATGTTTTTTTTTTTTTTTTAATTATTCAAGCATACTTAAATAAATGCTTTAATTTTCACTAAATCCAACAAAGTTGGATTCTGCCAAATGCCTCTTTTCTAAGTATGGGTCAGGCTTCCTTATTTCTTTGAATATTTACTAAATTTAGTTGAAACCTGTAGCTTTTAAAGACTATCTTGAAGCAACTCTGAATTCTGACATGAACTTCTGAGTTTGGTGTTTTGTTCTAACAATTAATTTGCCTGGACTCAAAGTATAAAGTCTGTAGGTCTCACACAGTGTTCTTTCAGTAGCAGATGTATAATTTATTTCACTTCTAAAAAACATTTTTGACGTATAGTTGTAAATATTTGTTCTGGCCCATTGATAATTTTGCTCATTTGTGAACTCCAATTGCACATGTTTTGGTTCTGTTCTATTCATCTTTTATAATTTTCTGAATAGTTTCTTGTCTCTATTTTCACCTTTTTCCCTTAAACATGTATTCCCCAGACTATGCTTTATATCATATCTTCTAGCTTTTGTAGTCCTTTTCAATCTTTTTATCTGAAGTAATTTTTCTAGTTCACAATTAATTTCTTTCATCTTTCACTTATCTCCTTCTTCTATTTAACATCTCATTCCTGAAATGTTTTAAGTTGTTTCTGCTATTCTTTCATTGTTTTGGTAGGTCATATTATTAATTTCTTTTCACTGAACTTGAAATTCTAGTTTCAATTTTAATCTTCTTTGTAGACAAAAATGTGGTTTTTAAAAATGGCTTTATTGTCCATAGAGATTTTTGGTTAATTTTCTTTTCTCTTACAGTATCTTTTTATAGTTCCTTCTTTCTTTTTCTTTGTTCAAATGAGACTATTAATTGGAAGTTCTCTTTTAGAGGTTAAAGGCAAGCCAGAAAAGCATTTCCATACTCACAGCTCAAAGAATTCCTCTTCTGTGTTTACACGGAAGTACCAAAAAGTGTATCTGGTACATATTCTTTTATTTTTATCTACTTCTCTGCCTGTCAGGGCTAAGCCTGATTCTGCAAAGGTTCCTGTTTATATTGTTTTCTCCTCTGGAGAGCTATGCCTGGGCTTTGCTTTCTAAGATGTTATCTTCGCCTGTATTTTGCTTTACTTTTTTTTTTTTTTTTTTTTTTTTTGGTCTTTTTTGTTTTCTGTGCCCTCTAGGTCTGTTTCCAAGTATTTGAATCAACAAAGTTCTCACCTTGATCAAGTAGGTTTCCCAGTAGTGGTCTCTCTGTGCTGCTGAGGGGGTAGTTCTGGGGTCCTGGAGGCCTGAAAAGCTGCAGTATTGTTTGGATGTCCGTGGTTTCTTAAATGGTTCCTCATGGTTATTTCACTCATGCAAAAGGAACTATCTGAAGACGGGTCTAATTATTTATTTATTTATTTATTTGCCAGTTGTTCTCAGACTCATTTACTTAGGTTTTTCCTCACTATGTCATCTTCTTCTTTGGGAATAAATTGACAATTTCTGGTTTTAAGGCACCCAGCAACCTTTCAGGCTAATGCTGCAGAACTGCATGCAGGTCCCTAAAGGTGCTGCTGATTTGGATTGAAATATTAACTTAGTTCTTGACAAGTACCCAGAAACCTTTGCAAGTGGATCCCATCAAATGAAAATTTCAGAGACGTGTGTAGGACAAGAAATAGAACTCCAAATGTTCGAGGGAGCTCACGTTTCTCTATGTAAAATTCTATCCGGTGCAAATGTTTCTTCAAAAAATCTTCCTTGATTCTTGTGATTCCTGTCCACCTACCCATCTAAATTTAATCTCCTCCTAGTCATTCACATAGTATCTTTTAGTATCTATTTTTATATCTTTACTATGGACATGAGCATCTTTTATTCTAATGTTTCTGCTTATGTAACTATTCCTGACTAGATTACAAGATAACACAAGGCATGTATATATTCTAATACTTTTTTCATATCCCCAAAGCCTAGTAGACATGTATTTAATTAAATTTATTATCAAATATTTATGAGTACTTGCTAGGGATCAGGTACAGTTATGGATGCTGAAAACTGACAAATGATAAAACTGTATCTATTTGACAGACTGATAGTGGTTACGATCTGCTGCTAAGGTTTCCACTACAGGTGCAAGAAGAAAAGTATCCTTGCGCTTTATTCTGTCTGACTGTGGCAGCCAAGTTAAAAAGAAAACAAACAAACAAAGTAGATACATGGTGACACAGGGGGAGAGACGCAGGAAGAATTTTTGCAGTTGAGAAACCACCTTGTAAACAGTGAAATGGTGAACAACAAATAGAAAATTTGAGTGAGAAAGAAAAAAATTCACTCTGCCTTCCTTATAGAACTTCATTATAGTGGGGTGATAATAACTAACACCTATGCAGAGCTTACAAAGTGCCAAACACTGGTCTGAGAGTTTCAGATATATGTGAACATATTTAGTCCTCATAACCGGCGTGGTAGGTACAATCACTGTCCTGGTTTAGAGTCTCTAGAAGCAGTCCCTAAGACAAGGGCTCTGTGCAAGTGACATTTAGGTGGTAATCCTAGGAAACAAGAAAGGGAGTTGGAAAGTGAGCCGGAGAAGGAAAGAAGACAAGAAAATACAGGTTATCAAGACATGTAATTGGAGCAGAATAAACCTCTGAGTCATCCCAAACTAGAGGTGAGGGAGCCTAAGTGTTTATCACCAGCTCCACACCTACCGTTGGCTGAGGGCTCCTTCCCAGGGCCCACTGGGTCAGGGGAGGGGATACTCCTGTGAGCAGAATAAAAACGCTCTCTGGCTGAGATTCACAGGCGTTCTACACGAAGGAAATTTATGTACGTGTTAGCAAATTTCAAGGGGGTGTGGTGAGACACAGCTTTTGCTAGAATTATTTTCTCCATTTTATAGATGAGCAAACTGAGGTACGTAGAGGGGAAATGACTTACTTAGAGACATAAACCTAGTAACAGATGGAGTGAGGATTTAATCCTTGAAATCTGGCTCCAGAGTATATACTCCTAACCATTATATTCATAGTATGAAACACAAAAAGAAAAGGAGGGAAGGGGGAGAGGGAGGTGAGGGGAGGAAAGGAAAAGAAAGGAGGGAAAGGGAAAGAAGCCATAGTTTCTTACGAACCTATTTTATTTCTACTACTAGTTCAAGCTTCTAGAGAGCAGAATCCACATTTTATTAACCTTTATATGAGTCCTCATCTCTCTTTCAACCAGCTCTGCAGCCCACCCTGAACACTAACAAGAACTGCTTGGGACAATACCTCATACATGGTGTTAATAAATCTTAATATTTGTGAATGGGCAAGCCAACCTCTAAGAAGAAATACAAGGCCCTTAGCACTAGGAATTTTATTATTGGAAACTATATATTTAATTCACTTGCAGGCTTTGGAGTCAGAATGACTTGCATGAAACATTTATTCTCAACACTTTGCACTCCAACATGGCTTATACTCATAATGGGGGTGTAATAAATGGTTTTCTACTTATAATAGTGCATGACATTTCACAGTTTACAAAACCATTTACACATTCCCTATTTCATTCGTTTCTTCAAAAGTTAGTTCACTGGTTTGATTCCCAGCCAGGGCATGTTACCCGGTTGCAAGCCAGGTCTCCAGCCAGGTCCATAGCTGGAGGCAGGTGAAAGGCAACCATACATGGATGTTTCTCTCCCTCCTTGCCTCTCTCCCTTCTTCCCGTTCTAAAAATAATAAAATATTTTTTAAAAAGTTAGTTCACATGCATATACCTCTACTAGTATACTCTCGTTTTTCTTTTTTCTTTCTTTTTATTGACTTTATTGGGATGATACTGGTAACACTATTATACAGGTTCCAGGTACACAATTATACCACACACCATCTGTACACCGTATTACAGTGTATTTACCACCCCAAGTCAAGTCTACTAACGTACTCTGAATTGCCATACATGGTACAGAAGAGGAAAGCAAAGGCTGTCGTCTATAAAAATGAACATAAAAATATGCTTTGTTACTTTTCAGCAATATTCACTCCTTTCTTCCCTATTTTCCTGGTCCACTGTCATTTGCTGTCGCCAAAGAAATATAGCGAAAGTGATGATGTGCCTGTTCCAAGCGAAAGCTCTAAAAAATATCCCCCAAACAGCAAGTTCTTCCAGTCCTGCTGTATCCCTACATCATGCCACAGGAAGAGCATACCCGGGTGCCTCTTTTTTTTTTAAAGAGTTTATTTCATTATTTTTAGAAAGAGGGGAAGGGAGAGAGGCAGAGAGGGAGAGAGACATCAATGTATGGTTGCGTTTCACCTGCCTCCAGTCACAGACCTGACTGGAGACCTGGTTTGCAACCTGGTTATGTGCCCTGGCTGGGGAATTGAACCTGCGACCTTTGTGTTTGCAGGCCGGCGCCTTAACCACTGTGCTACCAGCCACGGCTCTGGTGCCTCTTATCCTGGGCCCTGGAGGAAAGGCACAGGGAACTCACATGAAGCTGACCTTTAACCAGGCCCAGTGGACTTGCAGTCCTGTGAGCAAGAACTTCATTCACATACTCACTAGCAAGAAATACTTCTGAGGACCTGCTGTGTTTGCTGTTAAAGCCTCTGAGACCTGGGAGTGGGTTTTTGTGCCTTGTTATTTCAATGACAGTTGACTAAGATCACAGGTGTGCAGTATTTCAAGTTCTCACGTGCCTCTGGCGGCCAGCCTCTCGGGGCTCCCAGGGCCCCTCAGCCTCACAGATCTCGCCCCGCGGAGCAGTGGAGTGGCTCAGCTGGGAATCGGCACTTGGCTTATTTTGGCCCATAGATTCAGGGCCCCGGGAGGGTTCAGGACTGGTGGAAAGTCTCAACACAGTCCAAGCTGCAGGTGGTTCTGCTTACACACAAACAGCTGCACCTAAACTTCGATAGCAATGAAGTGATTTTTCACTGGATCAGCATAGCCTGAATAGCATAAAGTGAGCGTTCTAATAATTAGCTGCACATTTTTAATGTGTTTATCTTTACCATCTGCTACCCAGCTCTGCTAAGCGGGAAGCCTCGCCTCCATCAACCAACAAATCGTTCCTTGGGTTTCACTTTGGGGACCAATTAAAAGTATCAGCATATTTTCTTCCGTGAGATGGGGGAGTTCCACCTCCAGCTGTTGGGATCCAGACTTGTACAAGTAGGAAGCCTGATCATCCAAGGGGAAGACATGTGAACTGGTCAGAGAGAAACAGGGTTATTCTGGAAAAAGAAAGCTTGACTGACATCCAGACAGCAGACCTGGCCAGCAGCATGGCTCCTCCACAGTGCAGGCTTTGCATTCTAACAGACACACTTGCAATCGCACACGGTCCCAAATTCACTCTACACACAGTGGCTAAGTTCCCTGACCGCCCTGAGCCTCGGTTTCCCCTGGGTGCTCAACATGAAAGCAAACTGTGTATCCTTCTGTGTTACAGACTTGGGTGCACCGATGTCATGCAGCTAGCCAAGTGTCCAGGTACCCGCAGACACTCCGAAAACAAATGTTCGTTCCCATCTTTGGTCAGTTGAATAACTGACCCCAGTTTTTCACCCCTGCCTGAATCCATACCATTGCCATGACTGCGTCTTTGGCAGAGCGCATGTTCACACCCCTTGCTTCAAGCTTGATCATTGATTATGGGCAGAAGTGACAGTGTGCCTGTTCTGAGAATAAGCCTTAGGAGGTCTTCCATGGTGCCGCTTGCTCTTTGCACCTCCACCTTTCACACAGACAAACCCTGGCTGGCCTGCTGGTCCATGGAGGAGACAGAAGACGTATGGAGCAGGGTGGCTTCAGCAGACCTGCAGAGCCACCAAGTCACACTCGGCTGGAACACCCACGTGCCATCCAACATGGAGACATCTGAGTAATAATAATAGCGGTTGTTTGAAGCCATTGCGATTTGAGGTGGGCTAGCTTAGGCCACAATATCTTCCAGGTACACTCCTTGTCTGAGTTCTCATTGCTTTTCTTCTCAGGACTTACTGAATGATTATCTTTTTTTTTTTTTTTTAATATTTTATTTCATTATTTTTAGAAGGAGGGGAAGGGAGAGAGGCAGAGAGGGGGAGAGACATCAATGTATGGTTGCTTTTCACCTGCCTCCAGCCACAGACCCGACTGGAGACCTGGTTTGCAACCTTGTTATGTGCCCTGGCTGGGGAATCGAACCTGCGACCTTTGGGTTCGCAGGCCGGCACCTTATCCACTGTGCTACCAGCCAGGGCATGAATGATTATCTTTTGCATTGCTAATAATACTGATTAAGCTCAGAAACCAGTAAGCATCAATGTGTTCACCAAAACTTCTGCTGTGTTATTAGTTTGAATCTTAACTTCCAAGCTCAGGTGTGTAAGAAGATCAAATTTGTTGTTACAAATCCCCTTTTCTGCTGGGCAGCAGAAAAATTCCTAGAGCAATTCAGGGTTTCTTCTCTCTCCAGGGTGGGCTGCAGTTTTGGAGGTTTTCCACAGGGTTTGATGAGGTGGTGTAAGGGGTTTTGGGAGGAATAGCTGGAGATTGTTGTCCCTGGTGGCAGATCCGTGCAGGTCTCTGTTGGAATGGCCTATGTCCACAAGAACCTGGGGTTTGGTTCATTTTGGGCTAACCTCCTTTTGGAGGCCTATACTTATTTTCAACTGGAGAAAATCAAGGGGTGCTCTCCAACATGCAAACATTGTCCTGAAGCATCTACATTTGTTGTTAGCTGACTCCTTAGGCCTCCCTGAGACCTCGCCATGGCTGCTCCCTGGGACGGAGCATGGACAGGGGCTTTATATGTTTCTCGGGACTGCAAATGCCTTTCCCTCCAACTCTCCTCTCATCCCTCTGACTCTGAGAAGCTTTGCCATTTTCCTTTCCAACCTCTGAGAGACCTGGACGTTTGAAACTCAAACCTTTGAGAAAAGCTTTCCTTTTCTCTTTCTTTATCTGGAAAATCGCCACCTTGAACCGCAGGGTATGCAAAACCCTCACTGTGGCCTGAATTGGTTCAAGAGTCCAGGGCAACAGGCAATCCCAAGAAAAACCACCTCCAATGTGCATCAGTTGATCTTTTGAAACTACTTTCCCTCACAATTGTGTATGTGTCACGAGCCTCAAGATGTCATATGCTAAGTATTACTTTGCCTATGCAAAGGTGATGTTGGTTAATACATGAGTTAATAATGGAATTTCTATATTAACACTTGTCTTAATTTGTTCGAGGTTTTGTTTGTTTGTTTTTTTCATTTTGGATGTTCATTCTCTGGCCCAGCTGTACTTAGGCTGAGATTACCCGGAGAAGGTGCCAGTGGTGTTCCAGTCGCATCATGCCAGAAAAATTCAATTACGCGTACTAAGGTCATCTCTATAAAACATAACCATCCCGACAGTTGACGGTGAATAGTGGCCATCCAAATACCCAGCCAGGAGCAGGCTGGAGCTGCTTATGTTATGATGGCCAAAATAACCAGGTGTGAAAACAGTGTTTTAGCTTTATTTACAGCCAAATTGAACCAGGCAATGATCCAGGCAAGGGGTTGGCATTCAGCCCAATTCAGGCTGGGGAAGGGTGATTCCACATTGCCAAATGTGAACAAAAACGCAGGCCAGTATGGCAACTATTGAACGTTCAAGTAGAATAAGAACCTTCTGGAGGGAGTAGATACTGCAGTGAGCAATCTGGCTTCTGAGTACCTTTTTCAGTTTGCAAGAGGGTATCCGGGAGAAGACAGGATTCTCACACGCAGTCCCCACTACGAGGCATTCTCTAGAGAGCTACTTTCAGGCTACCGTGTTCCTCAAAACACTCATATCCCTGAAGTATTAATAGAATTCTATTTTTGGCCATGTAGATTATGTAGAGGGAGAAGATTTACTCCCTTACCTTAAAAATCTAAACACAGAAAACAGACAAAAAAAAAAAAAAAGGTTTTCAGAGATTGAATAGGCAGGGCAGGAGAGTGAGCAACAGGAAAAGAGAAACAAAAGACCCCATGGTTTCTCATCTTGATGCCTAGAGAGAGTTTTCAGGCAGGGGAAGCCCCACAGTGCTGAGTGGTCTTCCAGGGGCATGGGGGTCAGAGCTGCTTACATGGGTGGCCCATGGTGGCTCAGAATTACAGGACATCAGCCAGAGTTGAGCTTGCTTCACACAGAGGCAAGTCCAGTAAAGAACTCTGAGAATCTAAAATGATCTTTCAGGGTCTTCGAGTGAGAACTGCTCAGTGTGTTGATGCTAGGAAACTAGCTGAGACCAGAAAAGGAATCAACAGGAGGAAGCCCCAGGTCTCCCACAGAGCAGAGAACAGTTTTTTCCTACCTGCCAAAGTTCAAAACCAAAACCCTGGTCATACACAGGGGTATCAGGTAGAGTGCTCCAAAGGGTATCACCTCAGTTCCAGGTCAGGATTAGTTCTTGACTAGAGGCTGCTTTAGTATTACCTTAAATTCACACTTTCAGGATCAATCTGTTTCCAGATAATTGTGTCCTAGATCAAGTATCAAAGATACTTAAATGTACACAAAACTACCTAGCAACCAACAAGGTTAAATTTACAATGTCTGGCATCCAATAAAAAATTACTAGGCAGGCAAAGAAGCTGGACAAATGACCCATCATGAGAACAAAAATCAATCAATCCATTAATCAAAATGAACTTACGAAATAAATGCTAAAAATAACAGACAGAAACATTAAAACACCCATTCTAACCATATTGCACATGTTCAGAATGGCAGAACAGTGCCTGAGAATATTAATCAGAGCAGGATGGTATAAAAAATAACCCAAAGTATTCCCCAGCCAGGGCACATAACCAGGTTGCAAACCAGGTCTCCAGTCAGGTCTGTGGCTGGAGGCAGGTGAAATGCAACCATACATTGATGTCTCTTTCCCTCTCTGCCTCTCTCCCTTCCCCTCTTTCTAAAAATAATGAAATAAAATCTTTAAAAAAAAATAACCCAAAGTAAACTTTTTAAGATTAAAAGTAAAATGTCTGTAATGAAGAATAAGATCACCAGTAGATAGACATGGCAGGAAAATATTAATGAATACCTAACAATTGAAACAATCCAAAATAAAAAACTGACTGAAAAACAAAAACTAATATGAGCTATAAGACAACTTCAAGATGCTAAATATATGTGTAATTGAAATCCCTAAAGTTGGGATATTGGAAAAATATTTGAAGAAATATGGCCAAAATTTTTCTAAATTTGATGAAAACTATAAACCTAATGTAAGAATCCCAATGAATCCCAAGCACAATAAAACTACTCCAAGACAGATCATAAAAATATTAAGATCAGTGTATAAGAGAAAGCCTTTAAAACAGACAGACATACTCTAAACAGAAAAAAGAGAGAGAAAGAAAAAGACAGACAGACAGACAGACTACAGACTTCTTGTGAGAAATCGTGTCAGCCTGAAAATAGTGGGTCAACATCTTCAAAGTCTTGAAAAAAAGTTTCAACTTAAAGCTCTATGCCTGGTGAAAATATCTTTTAAAACTGGAGGTGAAATTAAAATGTGAAATAGTATAAAAGCTGAAAGAATTCATTATCAATAGACTGAAAATATACAAAATATGTTTTAAAAGTCTTTCAGGGAGAAGAAAAATGATGTCAGATAAAAGTCTGGATCTGCACAAAGACAAGGGAAACCAAAATACATAAATACATGGGTAAAGGTAAAACATTCTTTTTTAATTTTATAAACATCTCTATGAGGTAATTGACTGTTTAAAAATAATACATAAATTGTGGGATATATAACATATGTAGAAGTAATATGCATATCAACCACAGCACAAACGTCTTTAGAGAAGAAATGGGAATAAACTGTTGTAAGTTTCTCGTATTATACAAGTAGTATAATGGTACTTGAACATGGTCTGTGATATGATAAAGTTGTATCTAATAAACCCTAAAATAACTATTATAAAAACAAAACAAAGAGTTTTCACAATAGCCAATGAAGGTAAAAATGAGATGAAAAAATTATTCTAAAAGAAGGATAAAAGAACCAAAGAAAGATAAGAAAATAGAAAGAAAAAAAAACCCTCAAATTTTATATTTAAATTAGCCATATCAATGAACACATTAAATGGAAATCACCTAAACTTACCAATTAAAGAGCAGAGATTCTCAGATTGAATAAAAATGCAAGACCCAAAAATACGCTGCCTGCAAGTAATACTCTTTAAATATCATGACACCAATAGGGTGAAAGTAAAAAAGAAGTAAAAAGAGGTACTGATAAGGTTGGTTCAACAGTTCAAAAATTATCAAGTAATTCACCATGCTAAATGGCCAGAAAAGGAAAACAAAATAATTAAATTGATCTAAAAACAGAAAAAAGAAAAGAAAAAAGCTTTACACAAAATCTAACATCTGTTCATGATAAGAAATCTTAGCAAAGAAAGATTGAAGGGGACTTCCTCATCCTAAAAAGACTTTCACAAAAGATCTACAGTAACATCATACTTAATGGTGAAAGAATAAAGGCTAGAGGTCAAGAACAAGGGAGGATACCTGCTCTATTTCTGTTTAACTGAATGTTCCAGCCAATTCAATAAGACAAGTAAAAGACAGGAAAGTAAGGAGTAAAACTGTTATTATTCATAGATAACAGCCATCTATGTGGAAAATCCTAATGATTTCACACACAGACAAAAAAACTACCAATATGAAAATGGGTTTAGTAAGATTTTAGTGGGAAGTCAATATATAAAAATGTATTTATTTATATATACTAGAAGCAATCATAAAGTGGTATTAAAAGACACTGTCATTCAAAATTACATCAGAAAATAAAAATACTTGGAATAAATTTGACAAAAGAGAGATTCATCCTGTACATTGAATACTATAAAACAGTGAAGAGAAAAATAAAAGAAGGCTTTAAAAACAGTTATATCATATTCATGGATTAGAAAACTCAACATTAACATGTCAATTCTCCCCAAATTGATTTACAGATTCAATGCAATCTCAATCAAAACCGTAGTGTGTGTGTGTGTGTGTGTGTGTGTGTGTGTGTGTAAACTACCTAGATGTTTCTAAAACTAATGTGGAAATGCAAAGAACCTACATTAGCCAAAGCAGAGACCAGTAGTAGACCCACTTACATATGATGAACTGACTTTTGACACCTGTGCTAAATATATAATTAAAGGGGCAAAGATCATGTTTTCAACAAAAGGAGTTGGGATAATTTGAGAGCCAGATGCAAATAAATAAACCTCAATCCTTACTTCCACCACATATGAATATACATTTCCTCAAAATGAGCCATGGGCTAAAATTACAAAATTTCCTGAAAAAATAATTTAACATCTTAGTTACCCTGAACTTGGCAAAAATGGATTAACAGGACATGAGAAGCACAAACTATAAAAAAAAAAAACACCTCTGAATAAATTGGACTTTATCAAAACTAAATGATTTGCTCTTAAGGAGCTCATGTTACAAAACTTAAAAGCAATCATTGCAAAGATATTTGCCAAACATGCATTTGCCAAGGACTCACAATTCTTTATATAAGGATCCTTATATCTCAATACTAAGGAGGAAAACAACCCAATAAAAATAGCAAAACTACATTGAACAGGCATTTAACCAACATAAATACATGGATGGCAAATAACCCATGAAAACATGCTTAGTCCCATTACTCATTAGGTAAAATTTAAATTAAAACCACAATACACATCACAACACACCTACTTAGAACGGCTCAGACTCAAAGGGCTGGTCGTACCAAAAGTTGATGAGGAGAGAGAGCAATTACATTCTCGTACATCTCTGATGCAAATGTAAAATGATCCGTGATCACTTCTAGACACTAAACATACACCTTCCCTACAGCTCAGCCACTCCACTCCTGGGTGTTTACTCAAGAGAATGAGAGCATATGACCGCTAAAAAGGTTGCATACAATGTTCATAACAGACTTGTAACAGTAAAAATGGGAAAAAATCGCACTCACTAAGGAAGGAATGGTCAAATTGTGATCTATCGGTGCAATGGACTATTACTCAGCAATCAAAGAAAATGAACCACTGATACATACAACACGGATGAATCTCAAAACAAGTATGCTGAATGAAAAAATGCCAGACAGAAAACTAGCATCCTCTAATATAAAATTCTAGAAAATTCGAACTAATCTATCCTGACAGATCCCTGTTGGCTTGGTGGTGGGACAGGGGAAGGAACTAGATGACAAAGTCAGCCAAGGAACATTTTCAAGTGATAGATTTGCTCATTTTCTTGATTGTGTTGATGGTTTTGTAGGCATGTACATATCTGAAACTCCTAAAACTGTACAGTTGAAATATATGCAGTTTATTTTATACCAAGTATACTTCAATAAAGCTGTTAAAATTTTAAAAAGCATTTCATGAAAAAGAAATGGCTTGCTGGGCATAGACCACCATGATCACCAACAGTTATTTTGTGCACCCAGTGGGTGCACAATTCAGTGGCATTTGGCTCCTGTCTCCCCTGCTTACAGTTTTCTATAGCCAACTCACTGAGCTCAGTCAAACAAATCAATAACATGTGGCAGAAGAGATGAGTATCACTTCCAAGGTTGAGCCATAAAAATGAAAGAAAAAAGAAAAACAAAAGCCCTTTCGAATAACTACACACTCTCACTCATAAGCCATGTATTGACCGAGTCCTGACTACTTAGAGAACTCCGAATGTGACAGAAAAACAAAACAGTCGGAGACCGGAACCCTGGGTTCGGTTAGAAACAGCCCTGCCTATGATACCCATGGGACTAGATCCACCCTCTTTGAATGCTTTCAAGAGTGAAAAAGAAAGGGTGGTTTGTTAAGGAATTAGGAGTTAGGTTTTTTTTTCCTCCTGTAATAGAAGCTAGGTTGATTTAAACCTTAGAGAAACTCCTCCCTTTATTTGGGATGATGTGTTGACCAGAATAACAACAAAAACCAGACTAAAATGTATAGCTTTAGTTTAGCAGTCAGGTGATGGTGGTTAAGGGGAAAGAAAGATATAACAGATCACATATTTGGAGAACCATTAGACTTATTTGAATGTGGTAAAGGGCTCTGGCTGGTGGCTTAGTGGATAAGGTGCCCACCTGCAAACCCAGAGGTCACTGGTTTGATTCCCAGCCAGGGCACAGAACCAGGTTGCAAGCCAGGTCTCCAGCCAGGTCTGTAGCTGGAGGCAGGTGAAAGGCAACCATACATTGATGCCTCTCTCCCTCTCTGCCTCTCCCCCTTCTCCTCTCTCTAACAAAAAAAAAAAAAAAAAAAAAATCATTAAAAAACAATATGGTAAAGGGTGACATTCTGCTGCTGAGCTGTTAGGACCCTCTGCCTCATTTCCCACAGCCCTCCTCCTGTGTGGGGGCCGGCTTCCTCAGGCTTCTCTTTCCTCAGATCCCCAGTGGCTGGCTGCCTTTGGGTGAACCTGGATGGTCGAGGTGTGCTATCTCCCATTCTCTAGGTCCCTAACTTCAGCACAGCCGCATGGTCTCTTCCAGGTTTCAGGCATCAGAACCTGTTATCTTTGGGTGCCATATTCAGCATCCTGACAAAGTGATCCATTATTCAGCCCTGACAAAGCTCTTTTTTTTTAATTTTTCAAACAGTTGGAGTTTAAAAAAATATATTTTATTTATTTATTTTTAGAGAGAGGGGAAGGGAGGGAGGCAGAGAGGGAGAGAAACATCATTGTGAGAGAAATCAGTTGTCTCTCCCACACCCCAAATGGGGACCTGGCCTATGAGCTCTGGCTGGGAATTGAACCGGTGATCTTTTAGTTCACAGGTGCTCAATCCACTGAGCCATAGCGGCCAGGGCTGGCAAAGTTTTCAATGTGCTATTTTAAATATGTTCAAACAACTAAAGGAAGTGACTTCTAAAGAAGTTGCTGTAAGTCTTAGAATGATGCCTTACAAAGCAGAGAATATTGATGAAGGGCTAGAAACTGTGAAGGGGAACAAAATAGACATTTCGGAGCTGAGAAGTAAAATAAAAGAAGTGAAAACTTCATTAGATGTGCGCTTGCACAGGTGGGCAGGTAGGACGAAGAAGAGCAGAGGGTCTGAGGCAGGCACTCAGGACTTCCTTGGTAAATGTCACGAAGAACCTTCCCACCCACAGTTTAGGAAAACATGTGACTCCAATAAAAACCACACTTTGCAGAAAGAAACTTTTTCCTATGTGGAAAAGAAAGAGTAGAAAGGCTATTTATGGGCTTATTCTAGATGGCACACATTTTTATCTTTCCAAAAAGATAAAAGAATGAAGTTCATTATCAGAGCCACAGATACTCAGGGACACCACCAGGTCGACTAACAGACACCTAATGAAAGAAGAAAGAAAAGGGAGCAGCATGAATTTCTCACTGTGGGTTCTGATATAAAAAGTTCCCAAAGCACTGATTGGAGAAGATCCTGCAATTCTTTCTGAGGACAGTGATGTCCTTATAGAAGAGATAATTTATTGGTGTAAATTCCAGATCTGTGAGGTTGAAGCAAAGTTATTGCTCACGACTTAGTCAAGCTACAAATGCCATTTGTCTCCTGTGATGACTGTCCTATGGGATAAGGAACATCTGAGGCTCCTCTAGGACCAGAGTCTATTGAAGTTGCCTTAGCAACCAACATTATCAACATCAGTGACTGATGCGACTTTCTATCCATCGATCGTGTAATAAAGAAGTGTTAATGGTTTGACTCATGTAATCCACTTTGATCCTCACAAAAGCCCTCTGCGATTGGTAATATTGCTCTAGTATTACAGAGTGAGGTTCAGGACAATTTCACACTTTGTCCAGATTTGCAGGAGCTGAGCTGAGACGTGAGTGGGTTTCTTCTGCTTCCAAGTGATCCAAATGTTATCCCATAAATCACTCATCTCTCCCAGATGACACACGTGTATCTACCTTCCATATGTGGACATATTTTAAACGAGGGTAAAAGCTCTCATTTGTCTCAGTTTATCTGCAATTATTTTCATTGGTATACTCACATATCGCAGAGATATTATGGGTTAGACTTCAGACCATCACAATAAGTAAAGCAAGTTTCACACCAAAGCGAGTCATCACCTTTTGCCTTCAATTTGTAAAATACACGTCTGTGAAGTGCAATACACTGAGGTATGTCTATAATCAACCTGTAACATTATAATAGTTTCAGGTGTACAACATAAATAGTTCAATATTTGTATACTGTGCAAAATGACTAGCACAACAGATTTTGTTAACATCTATCACCATACATAGTTCCGTAATTTTAATTTTGCAATGAGTAAGAATAACATTGACTATCAAAAGTAAGTCTCATGACATTAATACAGCGAAACAAACTGGAAAATCTGTTGCCAATACCTTTCACGCAAAAAAGGGGGCATGTTCTCCAAAGATTTCTAAATATCTTTTGGTTTTATGGGAAGGTAGCCTGTCGCAGAAAGCTAATAGATGATGATGATGATGAATATTTATTGGACTAGATAAACAGATCTGGACAAGACACCCTATTAAGAATGACTCTACGCTATCAATACTTTTAACAAAGAAAATCCTATGGTTCTGTTTTCAGATTTAAAAAAAAGGAAGAACAAGATCAGGCACAGGCCAAGGCAAGTGCACCGTGAAGCAACAGCTCCTCCTACAGTCTCTGAGAAGTGTTTCTCCTTTCTTGCCGGCTCTCAGGCCTCTACCCTGATTCAAATATGTTGACTCTCTTCTCAGTTCCCAGAAATCTCCTCCTTTTATCAGAAACCCCTGTCAGGACTAGGGTCCAAACTCATCACTCTGAGTGGGAAGTGGCTTGGAAAAGTCTGAGTCCCCTTCATTCATAGCACCAGTTCAACTTTAATGAAGGTGGAAAAGAAAACAAACTAATCCTCACAAGTGCAAGGCTGGTCTCCAGAGCTCGGTGAGAGGTGCCCGAGCCTGTCAGCAGGAGGGCCTCAGAGTGACGCTGTTAGGAGGGGCACAGATTCCCGGAATTTTGCCTCAGTGCTTCAGAAGTCAGTCCCGGGCTCTCAAGTATCGCTCCTGGTTGGCCACCTCTTAATTTCTCGCTTTGCCGCTAGGTGGCACCACTGTCCAACTGTTCGTTCAGTTGCACTGGTCTGGGCGGGAAGCCTGCAAAAGCACAGGGAGTGCGCCCTCCGCCCCTCTTTTATTTTTGTACTGAACGATATAGTGAATCAACAAATTCTGCCTTTAAAGGAAGCTTCAGACATCAGAAAAAGAAAGTGCTTCAATTAGGAGCTACTTCATCCTGAATTTTAGTAAATACCTAAGCACAGATTCTTTAACGCACAGCATCAGAAACCTGCACTACTTTTTTTTTTTTTCTAATTTTTAAAAAGATTTCATTGATTATCTTCAGAGAGAAGGGTAGGGAGGGAGGCAGAGAGGGAGAGAAACATCCATGTATGGTTGCCTTTCACGTGCCTCCAGCTACAGACCTGGCTGGAGACCTGGCTTGCAACCTGGTTATGTGCCCTGGCTGGGGATCGAACCAGAGACCTCTGGGTTCGCTGGCTGGCGCCTTATTCACTGTGTCACCAGCCAGGGCTAGAAACCTGCACTATTGAAACCTGGCTGGGTGGCCGGTTGGTTGGGGCAGCGTCCTCAAGGTTGCAGGTTTGCTCCCTGGTCAGGGCAAGAACAAGAATCAACCAATGAATGCACAAATAAGTGGAACAACAAATTGATGTCTCCATCTCATGCCCGCTTTCCCTCTCTCCTATTTTCTCTCTAAAATAGCAACAAAAACAATTTTTGAAAAGGAAAATGAACAAGAACACCATTATTCTTTGTTTTTGAGACACTCTCCTACATCAATGTAAAAGCAAGCAATGATATTTTCTCTCTCGAGAAATTTCTCTGAGCTCCTGATGAATTTTATTTCTCTTTTGGGGTTGAATGGGGGGACCATTTGGCAGTTTCTACAAATGTTTAGCTGACTTGAACGAGTGATTCAGAAAACACACGCACACAAACAGCACACACACGCGCCCAGTCGCACGCCTGAGCCTCCGATAACCTGAATGATATAACACACTGTGCTGTGGTTCCCAGGCAGGGGGCCTGCCTGACCCCTCTTCTCGGAAAAGGCTTCACTGTCATCAAAGTCAATCTGATGCTACTTGCTTGCCAGCCTCCTGTTCTTGTAAGCACATTTGGTCCAAGTTACCAGCACTTAGAACTTAGTTGGTAAATGTCACACACACACACACACACCCCACCACCAGCAGCAGCAGCAACAACAAAACAAAACAACAACAACAAAAACAAAAACAACCCTTCCAACACACAGTTCAGGAAAACGTGTAACTTCAGTAAAAACCGCACATGAATGGAAGAAGCTTTTTCCTGTGTGGAAAAGCAAGAGCAGAAAGGAGCAGATGTTGGCTAGTTATGGGCTGATTCCAGATGGCAGATATTTTCTTTCAAAAGTTCACCAAAATGGTGACATTTGAGAGGAGTAGGTGTTGTGTAAAATGTCCCTCCCACACCAGATCTGGGTCTCATCTCCTTCTCGGGTTCCTGGCACTTTCCCTCGCCCCGCACCCTGACACCTGGCCACCAGCAGGCTGGGGGACGCATGGAGCACGCGCTCCGCCTACTGGCCGCTGGGGAGAATGACAGGTTCTCTCAAGCCCACCCAAGGCTTTTCAAGTTAGGAGACTTTTCTCCTGAGTTTAGTTCCACCTGTAAAAAAATTGCTGAAGTGCGCGCGTGTGCACACGCACACACGTAAATAAAAGTACACTTCATGCACTTGGAGAGGGCATCTGGTTTAACCTTGTGCAAAAATTATTTTCACTGATGGATTGATTACGCAAATATAGGATCAATCTTTCAGTTCAAGGTAGGATCAGCTTTCAGTTCAAGCTTGTATGCGTCTTCAGGAATGTAGAAAGCGGTCCTGAGACCCAGATCTGACTCTTATTTAGTGCAGGAAGTTTTCTGATCCGGTCCAGAACAAGCCAGCAGGCCTTTACTCTGCCTTGTGTCCCGGAGATGAAAGAATGGGTCCATGGGTCAGTCCGTGAGCGAGAGGCACCCACAGGGAGCCCCCCAGGAGGATAGGTCAAATTTTGCCTTTTTCCCCTGTCTATCTTGAGCTGACCCTGGGACTGTTACTTACTCTCCCTCTTGTCTTTATACAAATGGATGGTTCTGCTCTAAATTCTCACAACTTGGGAGACGTCATTCAAAATTGTCCCAATACCCCATGTTGCCTGGGACATTCCCTAGACCAACGCTGATGTGTCCGACACTGTCCTTAGATGTTCGGTTATAAAGATGGAGAAGACGTGGCTGCCATCTTCCAGGCTTTCACAGCCCACCAGGCACAGGAGGGCAGGGAGCAGGGCAGAGCTAAAAGCACAGGGGCTGGGCTGGTGGGCGGCACCAGGTGGACCAGTAATAATTCAGTAACACATAGAGTTGGGTGTTCAGTGTGCTGAGATTTGGGGTTGCCCTCTCTTCTCTTGGAGATGAAGGCAACCACCCACCCACTTTGAACTTGTCACAAGTTATATCCTTATTGTCGACCCTGGGGATGCAATACATTATGTTTAAGTAAATATCTAAGTAACTTTTTCACCGTGAGTGTTCCCTCTACTTTATCAAAAGCAAGTAATGACCTGCTCTCATCATGGTTAACATAGAGGCAATCATGTCTTTCTCTCTTTTCAGTTGTTCTTCATTTTTGTTTAACGTTTTTAAATTTACTATTTGGAGAGACAGAAAGAAACATTGGTTTGTTTGTTCCACTTATCCATGCATTCACAAGTTCCACATGTGCTCTGACCGGGGGTTAAGCTTGCAACCTTGGCACCTCAGGACGATGCTCCGACCAACCGAGTCACCTGGCCAGGTCAGCTTTCTTGTTCAATTACAGTTTGCATTCAATATGACTTTGTATTAGTTTCGGGTATATAGCATACTGATTAGACAGTCATATACTTTGCAAAGTGTTTCCCACAATATTTCCAGCACCCACCTGGCACCACACGTAGTTATTAAAATATTCTTGACCATATCCCTTATGCTGTACTTTACATCCCTGTGGCTATTCTGTAACTACTGATCTGTATTTCTTAATCCCTTCACCTTTTTTATCCAGCCCCTCCACCCCTCCACTATCAGTCTGTTCTCTGTATCGAGGAGTCTATTCCAATTTTGTTTATTTTGTTCTTTAGAGTCCATATATAAGTAAAATCATACAGTGCTTGTGTTCCTCTGACTGACTTACCTCACTTAGCGTAGTACCCTCTAGGTCCACCCACGCAGTTGCAGGTGGTAAGATCTCATTTCTTTTTGGATGCCATCATCTCTTCGGTAATTCTACAACCTCAGTAAAACCTGTCGCCCTGCCCTCTCATCCCCGTTAAAGCTATTTATCCATGTGGGGGAAGGTGGCAGCAGCACTACTAAGAACAAGGAAGTCATTTCCTAGGTTTCGGGTTTCCAAATAAAACAGTTTAAGCCTGTAGTCAGCCAGTAGTCTGAAAGCAAATGCTTCTAAATACATTGCAAAAGGAAAGGTTCTGTTGAATGATCAAAGGATTTTATAATTGCAACAAGCCAGACACTGGTGCACCGACACTAGAACAAATCACAGAGCAGGGAAGAGTTTGGAAGGTGACCCAGGAGAGCCGGCTAACCCTTTGATGTCAGGATGCAGGAGGGGCTCTGGACGAGGCCTCCCTTTCTTCTCCTGCCATCTCTGAGGCTGGAATTCAACAGCCAACCCAAAGATAATTCCCTGGGTAGGTTTTGGTCAGTGGGTGGTTTGTGTTCCAATTCTTTGAACTTGGGAGATTGTAAAAGTCTTTCGGAACAACTTAAAAGTTGGAAAGGTGCACGGCTGAGCTGACCCAGAGTGGCCACGCTGCAGGGGTCCCACAGATCACAGCAGCAGGCAGAGAGAGCCCCGGTGAGGGCCGATGGACCAATGGGGCAGGGAAAGAGCTGTGCAGGGAGCAAGGACCTTATACCTGGAGGCAGCGGCAGAGCGTCTGACTGCCGGTGTGAAATCCACCAGGTAGGTGAGTCGGGGGCACTGTGGGGACCCCAACTCTGGACACCAATGACCAAGTGGGCACATGGGAGCCGGGCATGAGTTAGAGGAAGATCCCTGCACCGGACACATGGTGTCCCTCCTCTGCTCTCTTGAAGATACTTAACTAACCCACGTTTGGACCCAGATGGTGTCTTCCAAAGGAGGAAGTGGAAGAGAACCCCTTAAAAAAAGGGGTGAAAAGTTCTATTAGGGAGTGTAAATTCTAGACTGAAATGTATATGTTTCTATCTCTGCACACACGGATAGATGTAGATATAGATGTATACACACACATATGTACGTAAATATGTATCTATATCCTCTATATCCGCATGTATATTTACCCTGGTTATTGAGCCAGTTTATGTTGGTTATTGAAGCTGAATGGAGGCATCTCTTGCCAGTTACACATCCAGTAACAGGTTGATAGCATGAAATTGGCTACAGTGAGGTATTTATACTATAGAAATTGAAAAATGCTGCAAATCAAGAATCTCTGCCCCATCAAGTTGAATGTTAATCACTGGTCAGCATATTGCCTGACGTTAAATGTGTAGGAGTGTTTTTTAAAATCAGAGTGAGTGTTTAAAACAGGTGGGAATTCAGCCAGCTTTACCCTCTCTGAGCCCTGACTGGTGTGGCTCAGTGGGTTGGGTTTTGTCCCGCAAAGCGAAAGGTCATCAGCATGATTCTCAGTCAGGGCACGTGCCTGAGTTGGGGACTCCCCCCGGGCGGGGTGTGTGCAAGAGGCAACCAATTGATGTCTCCCTCTTTTATCAATGTTTCTCTCCCCTTCTTTCTCCCTCCCTCCCCCTCTCTCTAAAAACAAATAAATAAAATCTTTAAAAAATATATTCTCTCCCACATCCATCACCATCCAAACACACTCTCGTCATCAAAAATGAGCCCTGGAGAGCAAGATGAGACCTGTTATTTAAAACAAAAAGCTGTAATGCCTGCACACAGGAGACACGAGGAGTAAATTTCAACCCCACTGCGCTTTATAAGGCAGAACATAGCCTTTGGGTCGTTATTGGAAATGGCAGCCACGCCTGTCTGCCATCATGGTTGACAACCACATCTACACTTGACTCTCAACTAACACTGACTACTATAGAATCTGGTGTAAGTTCGTCATTCAGCCTGAGTTCCTCTTTCCTCACCTGTAAATGGAGGTACAATATCCCCACCTAGTAAGGTAGTTGAAAAGGGCAGCGATGCAAGTCAACATCTAGCTTAACAAACAGTAACAACTAATAAAGGATAATGTCCTCAGTTAATTAGCACAGACACCATCTCTCGATTCACCTGCTGGTGGGCTGCAGAGAGCCCCCCGGGAATGGGTGAGGCTGAATCACAGCCTGCAACAAAGAGAGACACTCCCCCTACATTTCTACAAAACAGCGTATGAGTCTGCACGTGATTAGGTGTCCAAGTGCTCCCTCCAAGGGTGTGGGAGACTGAGCATCCCCGCCTAGGATACCTTTGACCCGAGTGGATGTGTCCCTTTCACTCTCGCAGAATGAAACCCTGTGGCTGGGCCTCGGAGAACCATCTCAGAACAAAAGCAAAGGGCCTGGCTGAAGCCTGGCTACACACACAGCTCCCTGAATGCAGGGTGTCTACGGGCTAAGTGACAGAATGTGGCTGGCCCGCACCGAGGGGACAACAGGGCAGACAGCATTAGACTGAATCCCTTCATGTGCCTCCTCCAGGAAACAGAAAGGGGGTCAAAATGTAAAAATCAGAGAGGCAAGCCAGAGCCTCTTTTATTTCTAGTTAAAGAGGCCGAAAGGATGGGTTGGTACCGAAGGGGTCAAGGCTGCTGATGGCAAAGAGGTGAGTGCTCGTGGTGGTTCAGTATTTGCTGTCCGTGCTGGGAAGGAGAAGCCTGGATAACTGTCCCAGTTTCACGACCTTTCATCACTCACATCCCTGAGGACAAAGGAAATAATGCGCCTGTGACACCTGGGACCCACGTTAGCGGTTCTAGAACTGTCTGAAGGACATTGCTGAGAAGTGGGGGATTTTCACACCCTGTGGGTGGGGGAGAGAGCAGAGGAGAGGGTCTGAGATTCCTTAAAGGCCTGCCACCCCTGTCTGGCCTCCTTCTCAGCATTTTTCTCCTCCCCAACCCCAGCTCACCCCCTACCCCAGCTCACCCCCTACCCCCCACCCCAGTTCCAAATGCAGGAACATTACAGGCAGAAATGTTTTGTTTTGTTTTTTTTTTTTGGAAAAAAATGAAAAGAGAGGCCTGAGGGTAAGATTCCAATAGTCAGGCTTGCAATGTATCTTTGGGGAGCAAAGAGAAGAGGTGCAATGGCCTGCTGTCCCACCCTTGGCATTCTTGCTTTGCTAGGATGCTTTGAAGGTGTGACCTGACTTTCCTGGGTGGGCCTCCTTTAGTTCACATTACCCAAGGTGCTTGACAAAGTGTCAGTGCCAGCAAGGGACGTCTAACATGCCTGGAATAGGAGCGGGCTGAGAAGATCCACACGGGACAGATGGCAGAGGGAGAGCTGGGACAATGGGGAACACGAACCCCTGAGTCTGCACTAGAACCAGGGCCAAAGAAGCCGCCCTCATCTGCTGGGATGTGCAAATGGCCGCAGGCTGCCCACGGGCTAGAGGCTCCCCCACGGCTCCTGAGAGAGCCAGCGTTGCTTTGCTTGTGTGAGGGGCCTGTTATAAAATTCCACCTTCATATCAAACAGGAGAGAAGGGCCTTTGAGATGCTGCTTCAAATCCATGATTAGCCAGCATGACAGGCGAGGCCGGCACCCACCACCGTGGCAAATTTCAGGCAGCTTCCACCTCAGGTCCTTCTCAGGCTCTTGGAGGCAGGAACGCCCAAGGAGAACTTGAGCTTGGACAGAGAGGGCACCGAGGGAAGGAAAGGGAGCAGCTCTTTCCTTGGAGAACGCACCTGTGTTGGGTAAACCCTGGCTGCAGGGAGCTGGATGAAGGCCAGGCCTCCTGGCTCCTCCTCCCTAGCTCTTGCATCCTAGGCCAGGTGAGGACCAGGTAAGTCAACATGGGGGACTATGGCCCATGCTTAAGGAGGCATGCGCCCGCTCTCAAGGTCATGCCTCAGTAGGGTGAAGCTGGATAGAAAGGCAGCATGCAAAGGTTGCCTTCAATAAAGAAATGCAAAAGGCCAACCCTCAGATGAGGCCATATAGTGGATTTGGGCAGCCACTTCCTCTTGGAAAGGTATGTGTTGTATGTAAGACTGGGGTTCAGATAGACTGGCTAATAGTCACCACCCCCTCTTTCTTCTGCTGTCCCTGAGTCTCTGCCATCTGTCACAGAAGACTCGCAGGATCCTGGGAGTGTCAGGGCCAGGACAATTGTTCCTCTCTGCTCAGCTGTCATGTAGAAGTGCTACAGAGCATTATCCTGCTCATTGTTAACCACAAGTCCTCTTTACCTGTATCCCATTCACCTTTAACAGTGAGAACTGGCCTCCTTTTTTGGCATAGTGACAGTGTTTAATATGTGGTGTGAAAGACTTGATAAATGATCGAATTCACTTCCTCACACATCTACTGAGGGCATGCGATTATTCTTGCCTCAGTGGGGAAATGGCTTCTTGCTCTTGTCTTTTAGATTGATCATCAGCTAATGTTCTTGGAGGAAATGTTTCCAATGAAAATAGAATATACTTAAGAATTCAAACTAGAAAACCTTAAAAAAAAAAAAAAAAAAAAAGGGAAAATACGTGTAAGCACAAAAGAGCCACCAAAGGTCTGAACTGGAATGTTTGCCATGAGGTACACAACCTAATCCAGGAATTATCCTGACAGCATTTGTTTGGTTGATTTTTATAGGCTAGCTAATTTTTAAGGAGCTGGCTAAGGTTAAAACAGCAAACATAAATATTTTTGTCTTCTTGGGAAGAACATGTGCTTGGCTTTTAAGGTGAGAATGTTGATAAAGAATGCTGAACTAGCTGATACTCTGGATGAGAAGTTGTTAATGAGAGATCCACGACTAGGTTCAGGGCCCCAGAACTACCTGAAAATATGTGGAAAATATTGTAAGAAAGCATACATGTGCTTATGTGCATGTGTGGGCATTTTATGAAAAAGGACCACGGTTGTTGGGTCAGCTTCCAAAGTCTAAAAACCACTGTGCCACATTTAAGCTTTTCAAAAATCTCTGTTAAATGAATACCACAGTTTTATAGTGGAAAGAATATTATCCAGGAGCATGAGACCCACGGACCCTGCCAATATCCACAGGAGAGACCAAGCTGAGCTTTCTTAGGTGTTTGTAGAATTTTTAAGTAGTACTATCAGGAGTTAGCATAAGATCCCCAAATTAAGAAGGATCTTGACAACAATTAACAATTCCTCCTTAACCTCCAACAAAGAACTAATGTGTAGTTCAATTCCAGGGTTCAAATGATCTTGCTCTCTTCACATATAAAATACAAAAAAGGAAATGGGCATTCCTGGGCGTAAATCCTTAGGAGTGGTCTTCCTACTTCTGCCAACATTGACACTCTCCAAAGGAGCCTTTGAACTAGTGCAAAATTTTGACAAGACAGCTACCTGGAGACTCTCACTTGCTTAGAAGTAAAATTCAAAGTGGAGCTAAGGAGCGTTAAAGATCAAGGTTTGAATCTGCAGCCCAAGAATTTCATACACCATCCTCTAGAATATACTCAGGACAAGAATGTGTCCAAAAAGACAGACATACCCCTCTCTTTGGTTTTGGATAAAACCAAGAATTAGTCAACTTTAGAAAATTTTACTTGGGAATAATGACCAACTAATAGGCAACAAATTTTTAAAAATTACAATAAGGGGCCCTGGCTGGTGGCACAGTGGATAAGGTGCTGGCCTGTGAACCCAAAGATTGCTGATTCAATTTCCCAGCCAGGGCACATACCCAGGCTGCAAGCCAGGTCTCCAGCCAGATCTGTAGCTGGAGGCAGGCAAAAGGCAACCATACATTGATATTTCTCTCCCTCTCTGCCTCTCTCCCTTCCCTGCTCTCTGAAAAATAATAAATAAAATATTTAAAAAAAAATTACAGTAAGTATGCACCATAGAAGAAAAACATTGATAAACTGCAATGCCATCAATATTAAAACCTTCTCTTCAAAAGACACTGTTTGGGAAATGAAAAGCCAAGCTGAAGACAGAGAGAAGATATTTACAACGTATATTGTAATATCTACTAGAAAGTATTTTCAGAATATGTTATGAAAAGTTTACGTCTCAGTAGTGAAATGAACCAGCCAACAAAATGTTGGCAAAAGTTGGAGCATACACTTCACGAAAGATATTCAAATGGCCAATAGGCACAGGAAAAGATGTCCAAACATCATTATTCATCAAGGACTACAGATAAAAACAAAGTAACATTCCACTAGAATGACTAAAATTTTAAGACTGACAAATATGTGCAGGCAAGGATGTTGAGCAACTTGAATGCTCACACACTTTCAGTGCAAGTGTGAAATGGTACAACTACACTGGGAAGCAACTTGGCAATTTCTCCTACAGTTAAACATTGGCTTACTATATGAGTTTTGTCCTGAAAGTATCGACCATGCAAACTTTTAATTGTATCAACATTGGCTCAATACTTTCAGAACAAATCTCACTGGCTGCAAAAATTTCACTCCAAGAGAAATGCAAGCATACGTTCACCAAAGATTTGTACACAAATGTTCACAGCAACTTTATTCATAATAGCCACAGACTGGAAACAACACACATGCACCAAGAAGGGGTATATTCATACAACTATTATTCAGCAATTAAAAGGAAAAATCTATTAATATATACAATATGGATGAATATCAGAAACACTGAGCTGGTACAACAACACTGTGCTGATTTTATTTATAGAAAATGAATTCTTAGATGCAGAAAGCAGCTCAGTTGATTGTCTGGTTTGGGTTTTATAAGGGAATTGACTGCAAAAAGGCATGAGGGGAAAATTAAGCATAATGAAAATATTTGTTATTTTTATTGTGTTGAAATAGTCAGGCACGTTTCTCAAATCTCATTAAACTGTACAAATAAATTTGGATCACTTTATCATGTATAAAATTTGCCTCGATAAAATTGATAAAAGAGATTATGTGGAAAGACTTTGTTTATAAAAGGAGAGAGTAAAAAGTTATAGAAAACCTAGTTGCTAGAGCTTCTTAGAAATTCAATCGCTGAGATATTTTACATCAGGAAAATAAAACAAATATTTATTAAACTGTCAGTGCCTTTGTTTTCTCATTGTAAAATAGGGGTCATATAAGTACTTCTTATTTAGGATTGCTCTAAGTATTAAATTAGTCAACATGGGTCAAGCATTTAGAATAAATCCTGAAATACTAAGAACTCATTAAAGGTTAATGATAGTCACCCTTGTTATCACCAAGAGCTGGAAACTATACCAGGCATGGGGAAGGCTACAATGATGAGCAATGCCAATGGTCCCACCTCTGAGGAATTTAGGTTTAGTGAGGAACAAGATCAGCCAATTCTCCACCCACAAGGGTCTATTCTGGGAGATTGGTGGACAACTTCTTTTTTATAGACATGGGAGCTCCCCAACCTTTATCACATGTTTATTTTCTGTCTTTCTCTTGGAAAATCAATAGCTGGGATTGGTACATTATATATAGTGTTATATAATTTATACATATTGCAACAAAAACAATATGTGCTCCTTAATCACTTTAATAGTTTACTTGCCTGCTATTTTTATATTGCCCTAAGAGAAAAGCAAGGGAACATTTTTTCAAAGGAAGTCACAGAATGATTAGCTGTTACTGTGGCTCATCATATCAACCTCAAGAGATAAGTTAAAAGGGTCACGACTTTGACCTCAAAGAAGTCACCTGGATGTGCCCATTGGTGTTGGGTTGAAGGTAAACATTTCTGTATCCACCTCCTAAGACCAAAGCACCACACTGTAGTAGCTTCCTGTGGCTATCACAAACTGGTGGCAGAAAACATTACAGATTATTGTCTCACAGTTCTGGAGGCCAGGCATCTTAAATGGGGGTGGAAGCAGAGCCACACCCTCTCTGCTGGCTCTGAGAAGAGAATCCATTTCATGCATCTTGCTCCTGGTAACTTCTGGTGATCATTTGAATTCTGGTTTATTACTGAATCATTCTGATCTCTGGCTCCATCTTTATGCTGCCTTCTCCTCTGTCATCTTCTTCTTTTTTTAATCTCATACAAGGACAATTATTGCTGGATTTAAGGTTTACCCGGGTAATTCATGATAATCTCATCTCAAGATCCTTAACTTAGTTATATCTGCAAAGACCCCTTTTCCAAATAAGGTAACATTCACAGTTTCTGGGGATTTGAATGTTGACACCCCTTTTTGGGAGTCACCATTCAACCATCTCCCTACAGCCATCTTTCTATAGTGCTAAGATGTTGAGATAATCCTCACATTCATCACAGGATACAAGGACAATTCTGGAAACATTGGATATTCCTTAGCATTGCCAGAATGAGAGGGAAAAAGAAAGCAGGGAACAATGACAGACCCATGAGGGTGGACACTCGATCATTCACTCTTATTCCCCAGTACTTATAATGGTGCCTGGCATGGAGAAGATTTTTGATAGATGTTTATTTACTACAAGAATGAATGGTTAACTCACGAACTGGTCTTTGTATCTTGGTGCCCTGAAAGAATCAAATTAGTCATCATTTAATCACTAAAATTTCCGTAAGGTTCCCAAGTAAAGAAACTGGACCCAGGAAAACATGGTGTGAGTCCCAGCAGCTTGGCCTGGCAGAGATGCTCTTGGTGCCCAAGGTGGGCTGGGGTTGGTGAGAAGGTGAACCCTGTTGTTGGGGTTGGGGGTTCAACAGCAGAGGCCAGGAGACCAGACAGACTTCATTCTGGGTTCTAAGGGAATAAGACTCTCATTTTTCAGCTGTCATAAATATATACCCTTCTCATGCTTCCTTTTATACAATAAAGCACCAGTTGATGATGAGAGATGAGGTCCTTTTTGTAGCTTCCAACTATAGAAAACCATACATTTAAAAAAGCAAAACAACAAAAACCTACTCTTCATGAGTTTTCCTGTCAAGAGAGAGGCTAAGGGACTTCTAGGAGCATCCATTCTTCAAATTCTCATGCCCTGTGTTTTCCCAGAGGCTCTGATGAGCAGGCTTTCGCTCAGAAATGATAAGCTACAGGGAAACCCGGGGACTGGGGTAAACAGATAACAGTCAAGAAATTCTCTGAATGACAACCTTCCAAGGGACACTTGACCGCTCTGTGTCCCAACTGTTGGCAAATCAGGGACAGTGGTAATGCTTGCTTACCCTCCAGGGATGCTGGGAGAGCTAATTACCTGTGGGCACTGTCGGTGGAGATCTAGGGGTGAGTGCCATTGTGTAGTTACAAAGCATTATTAGGGGAGTGGTGAGTGGTGAACGGGGAAGTGGAACCTGAGCAAGGAAATTCATGGGTCTGCCTCGGAGCAGCTTGCTGATAAATTGCCAGTAAAGCCTTCCTAATTGACCTCATTCTGCCTGCATGGTGACTTGCATCCAACCATCTGCAGATGGCGGAGAGGAAGAAGAGGAAGTCAAGTCAGGTACAAGACATTGACAATGTGACGTCAGGCACCACAGGGAAGGTTTCTTCTGAAGCTGAATCTTGGTCATCTTTTACGTTTCATCTAGAATGTGGATTGAGCAAGGGCCCAGGGAGGAACTTAGCATATGGTTGGAGAAGGAGGGATAAATTTTGAAGATACATTTCACTTGGAACCCCTAGAAGGTGACCTCCAGGATTTCAAGTGAAGTTCATCAGCTTGACTTCAGATCCCCTAGTCAGAAAATGGGACACAGATTGAGCTGTAAGACCAGACAGTGTAGGCTGACGGCTCTGTATGAGTATTTTAATAATGAAGGCAGCACATTTGGGAACATACCAAAGGTTGCCTTAAAAATTAAAATACAAATACATAAGCAGTTATGGGCAACAGGGTCAGGAGTATCAGAGAGGGCCTGGAAAATTAAAGATTGCCCTCAAATCTCAGCCAATACTCCAAGCTCCACCTGCGTACTTTGGTCCAATGCCAGCTGTGATGTGTTTATTACTAGCCCCCTTGTGCCGTGCAAAAGAGAAACCAAATCAACTTGCATAGGAAAATAAAGGTTTTTAAAGGCCGAAGAACCTAGACGACTAGGATGACAACACCAACACCAACAAAATCTGCTTTTGCCAATTGACCAAAGAAATTTAGGGACTAAGAAGCAAATCCAAAGATGTAGAATAGCTCAGAGTGCTAAAAAAATGTTGAAACTTATTGGAGATTAAGAAACCACTTGGGAATGGGAGGGTAGAGATACAGGGTTCGGGCAACGAACTCACCACTGTTTGAATGCCGTTCATTCTGCTTTATAATCATTATCATTATTGACCTCTAATATCAGTGTGCTAAATAGTTTAGATGTGTTTTATGTTCAGTTGTTGCAGCAGCTGTATATGTTAGAGGTTAAAATTATTCCCACTTTAGACATGAACAACCTGAGCCTCAGAGAGGTTGTGACATTTTCTCATAACCACAGAACTAATAGGTGATCATTGTGGGGCCCAAACCCTGAGCTTTTTGACTCCAAAGCTGCCGAGCAACTATACTAGTCTAGTTTTCCCTCTCCAAATACCTTCCTGGGCAAGGAAACAATTCCTGAGGTAAACAGAATTCACATTCCTACCCAGGCTTATAGCTCATAAAACGGGATAAGGGCCCTAAAAATGCTCCGAAAGAAGATGTCATGGAATTTTGTTGAATGGAGGTAAATTCCACTGGGCTGAGGAAAACAGATGGTGCAAAACCAGAGAAAAGAGGTACAGATGTAGGGGGTGAACTTGTCACAGGTCTTTTTAGCATTAGGTCATTGTCCAAAAAAATCTTAACATGAAGTCCTATGAAGTATATAATATTGTTCAGATGGGAAATTGAAGCAGATAAATGGAAAATAAGCAGTCCCTAGTCGTATACATGTGGGGAACAGTGAGAGCTGGGGTCCCACATGGAGGTCCTGAACTCTGAAGACCTCATTCTTTCCATTTCACATCACTTCACAGAGGAAGCGGTGGCCCAGATGTGACCCGCACCAGGCCTAGGGTTGCCACAGGCAGAACAGGCAAGATTGCCTAAATTAAAGATGGACATGGTGAACTTGTAGATGCAGGGGTGGGCAAGTGCAGGGAATTTTTGGAAAACTATACAATAGTCTAAACTTTAAATGAATGTGAAGGGTCAGAAGAAGCTGGAAGAGAAGGGCTTATCATGAATTTCACCTTGTTCCAGAAGCAGGAGCCTTCATTGTGAAGATAGTGCGAGTTACTGAAGAGGAACTAAACTGAATTATTGTGCAACGTATGTACGTCAGACCTTTATGGTGTACACCTTAAACTTATACAGTGCTATACACCATTTATACCTCAATAAAATGGGAAAATTCAAAATAAAAATAATAAAATATTTTTTAAAAGAAAGCCTTTTTTGCAGGAAAGAAGGTGATCAGAGCAGTTCAATGAAAAACTTTTGTAAAATGGAAAAGTTGCCACTGGCTTCTTTCCCTGAGTCCAGCCCTGGAGATACCACATACGCAAAAGAAGGATTGAGAAATTTATCAAAATTTTCTTTAAAAATAGAGAAATGTCAGAGTCGAGGGAAAACAGCAGGTTAGATCCTACAATTTCAGGGGTAGTGGGGTGGGGTCATTAACCCAGATCACCTGGACGTGGAGCAAAGAAGCAATTTCCCATGCACTATTTTCTCTTCCCAGTATAGCCCTGAGAGTATGAAACTACACAGCAGAACGAGAGCAAGCAGGTCAGCTCCTGCAGTGAGGGCAGGAAATTTGGGGTGACGCTGAAGCCTTCTGCGGGGTATAGCCGCCAACCATAGGCACAGCAGGTCAGGCTGGCCTTTCTGTGTTCCCTCCTCCCAGAGTATTCCTTCTCCCTGCTGCTAAGTGACACAACTAAGTGTACCTGTTCCGATCAAGAGCAGTGCCAAGGTCAGTATATGATAATTCACTTGTAACAAATGCTATTGCTGCATCGAAGGTCCATCAATGGATGAATGATCAAGATGTATATATTATAAACAACTGACTACTACTCAGCCATAAGAAGGTGAAATCCTGCCGGTCGAAACAGCATAAATGAACCTTGAGCATGTTATGCTAAGTGAAATAAGTCAGATGGAAAAAGACAAATACCGTATGATTTCACCTACTGGTGCAAAATATAAAAAAACCCAAATCAACAACAAAACAAAAACAAGCTCTTAGGGGCAGACGACAGATAGCTGGTTACCAGAGGGGAAGAGAATGTGGGGGAGTGTGAAACGGGCTATGGAGACCCCCTGTGGGACAACGCACGGAAGCTAGAGTTTTGGTGGCGAGCATGATGTAGTACCGACAGATGTCCAACTCTAATGTTGCGCACCTAAAACTTACATAACACTATAAATCAAAATTCAATAAAAATTAAATTATCATATAGATTTCCTCCATTCTATTAAGGGGGTGAGTTAATTTTACTGGTTTTTAAATGCTGTACCAACCCTGCGGTACTAGGATAAACTTCATTTGGTGATAATATACAATCCTCTTCATATATGGCAACTTTGACTTGCTGATATCTTGCTAAGGAATTTTATATCCATGTTCAAGAGGGGGTATTGATTTGTAGTTATTAATACATTATTCCTATTTTGTAATTTCTTGGCCAGGTTTTGGTATTAGTGTCATGAAGGCCTCAAAAGAAGTTGGGAAGTATTGTCTCCTTTTCTATTTTTTGAAAGAGACTGTATACGTTTTGTGATAATTCTTCCTTAAATGTTTGAAAGTATTTACTAAAGAACCATATGGGCTAGGAGTGTTCTGCATGTGAAGATGGCTGAAAACAGATTCAGCTTCTTTAGTAAGTGTGGATTGGTGATTATCTTTTGTTTCCTCTTGTGTTATTTGTGGTAATTTTTATTTTGAAGGAATGTGTTTGTTTCAACTGATTTGTGACCTAAGGTTATTTATAATATTCTCTTCTTGTTCACTTAATAACTGTTATTCAGCAGTGATAATGCCTCTATCACTAAAAGCATGTTAGTCCATTATGTTCTTGATGTTTTTACCTTTTTCAGTCTCACTAGGGGTTTATCAGTTCAATAGTCTTCAAAAAACCATCTTTTCACTTAATTTTTCCTCTTTTTTGTCTGCTTTCTACTTCATGGATATTTGCTTTAATACTTATTTAAAAATCTCCTTTCTTTATGCTTACTTTGCTTCTCTTTTTCCTGTTTCTTCAAGTAAAAATTAACTAACTTTAGACTTTTTGTCTTAATGTAGGTATTTAAGACTAAACATTTATTTTGAGCATGTCAAAAATGTTAATTTTGTTATTTTATCATCCAGTTTAAAATAACTTAATTTTCTTTGTACTTCCTTTCTTGCTGTGTGGAATACTTAGAAGTATGTTATTTTCAAATATTCTGAATTTTCTACATTGTTATTTTCTCCTCCAATTCTGTAATCAGAAAAAATACCCTGTATAATTTCAATAATTTTAAGTGATGTGCAGATTTATTTTATGATCCCCTACATGGTCTGTCTTGTTGAATGTGCCATATGCACTGACTAGATGTGTATTCTGCATATCTTTGGTGCATTGTAATATAAATATCTATTAAGTCAGTGCAGTTAATAGACCTTGGCAAGTTATGTATGTCTTCACTAGTTTTTGGTAGTTTACTTGTTTGTTTATTGCCAAGTGACGGGTGTTAATATCCCCAAATACTAATCAAAATGTTTTTTTTTTTTCTGCTTTTAATTTTTTACTTTGTGCTTTGCCTATTTTGAAGCTGTTCTTAAGCAGAAAAACATTTAGAGTTGTCATCTTCAGAATACATTAGGTCATTATGAAATGCCCCTCTGGATCCCTTTGTCTTGAAATCTTTTATTTGATATTAATATAGCTACTAATCCACCTATGTATACTGTTTGGAGGTTAATTTTTCTATCCATTTCAGCATACCTCTTAATATATAAATCACATCTATTATACAGCATAGAACCAAAGAGGGGTGTTAATTAATTGCTTTTCTTTTTTATTCTGGTAATTTTAGCCTTTCAATTATTTAGTTCATAATATCTAACATAACTACTAATGTGATTTTAGTTCTACCATTTTTTGTTTTCTTTATCCTTCTCTATTTTTATCTTTGTTGTTTATTCTTAACTTTTATTGTATCATTGGAATATTTCATTAGAATTTCATTTCAATTTATCTATTGGTTTTTGGTTATATCTCTTTGTAAGTTTTTAAAGTTGGTCCTCTATGAATTACAGTATACATAGAGCTTTAATTTTTCAGTCCATTTTGAGTTAATATTGTACCTTTCATGTAAAATGTGAAAATCTTAGAATTAAACAGAACCATCTACCACCCTACCCTGTTCTCTATGCTACAGTTATATGTATAACATATAGTGCTATGATAAAACTGTTAAGAAAATGTTATAATTTTTGCTTTTAATAGTCAAGTTAATAAGAATACATTTATACAGCATTTATAATTCCTAATGAGTATCCTTCAGGTATCCTTTTCCTATAGCCTGAAGTTTTGTTTTGTTTTTTTGTTTGTTTGTTTGTTTGTTGGGGGGGGCATTCTTTATAGTCTATGTCTGCTGGCAATGAATACTCTTGGTCTTATTTAATCTTAAAATGTCATTATCTTGCTTTTATTTTTGAAGTTATTTTCAAGGTACATAGATTGCTGGGTTAACAATTTTGTTTTTCTTTTTGCTTTAAAGATGTTTTCCCACTATCTTATGGCCTTGAGAGTTTAGAAGTCTTGAATTGTTACGTCTCTGTATGTTGTTGTATTTTTTTCTAGCCCTCTTTTAGATTTTTTTTTTTCATTTTAGGGTTTCAATAGTTTGACTGCTTCCTAGGCATGGTTCACTTCTTAATTATTCTGCTAGAAGTTCACTGAACTTCTTGAATTACCACATTTATGTCTTTGACCAAATTTGGAAGAATGTCCACCATTTATTCTTCAAATTTACATCAAGGGAGAAAATTCACATAACATAAAAGTAACTATCAAGTGTAGAATTTGATGGTATTTATTGTATTCTAAATGGCGTCCAACCATTACCTCTAACTAGTTCCAACATATTTGGATCACCCCCAAAGGTAATCCTGTACACATTAAGCAACTACTCAGTCTTTTCTTCACCAGCCCTAACCACCACGAATCTGCTTCTGTCTCTTTGGATTTATCTGTGTTGGATATTTCACATAAATGAACTTATACAATATGTGACCTTTGTATCTGGGCTTCTTTGTTTTTACAAAGGATAACATCCTACTATATATCTATATCATATTTTATTACCTACTCATCTATTGGTAGACATTTCAGTTGTTTCCAATTTTTGGCTACTGTGACTAGTGCTTCTATGGACATTCACGATATTTCAACAAATACCTCTTTTTAATTTTTTTCTTCAGTGACTGCACACTTTGACATTCCCACCAGCAATATACATGGGGTCCAATTTCTCTACATCCTCATCAACATTGTCTGTTTTCTGTTGTATATATATAAAACACAACCTTAGTGAGTGTGAAATGGTATATCATTATAGTTTTGATTTGCATTCCTCTAATAACTAAAGATATTAATCATCTTTCATGTGCTTGCTGACCATTAGTATGCCTTCTCTAGAGACATTCAAGTCCTTTGTTCATTTTTAAATTGAGTTATATTTATTGTGGATTTATATGGGTTATTTATATATTATAATTAGACTCATCAGATACATGATTCACAAATATTTTCTCATTCTATTGTTGACTTCATTTGCTTGATCAAGTCCTTTTGTGCACAAATGTTTTTAATTCTGATGTAATCTAATTTATATTTGTTTGTTCCTTGTGCTTCTGTGTCTTCTATTTTTTTCTGAACCATAGTATCTTTCTTATCCTTTGCAATTGCAGTTGTGCACACATAGCCTTGGCATTGGGCCTCAGACCCCAAGGTTCTCTTATCTTCAGATTCTCTCCTTTGTCAGCATCATTCAGTTAAGCCCTGCCCTGGCCCCAGTAATTTTTATTTTCCTTTACACCATTACATGTAACTGCTTTAAAATCATGCGTTCTAATTCCAGTTGGACTTAGTAGATAGTTTATTCTCTTAAGAATAGATCGTATTTTCCCAGCTTTTAAAATGTCAAGTAATTCTCTAAGGTATCTTAAAAGGTGATATTATGGACTTCCAAAGAATGGGCATTTTTGTTTGTCTTAGAACACAATTAACTTGGTTGGATTCAAGTTGCAAACTACCTCTGGGGTAACAGCTCTAATCTAAATTCAGCTCTACTATCCTTTAGCTAGACTGCTTTAGTTCTGCCCCCTATGTGTGTAGTTTCACGGTGAGCCAGAGATTTGGGTGGGATTTAGCTGCAAAATCAGGGGCTTTCTCTCTCTTGCTCTTTCTTTCTCTGGGACTCCCACCCCTTACTTTCTAGTGTGGTTCCCCTGCACTCTGTCCACTGATTCTTCATGCCAGCAAGTCTGTCTCTTTTTCATTGGAGTTTTGGGCTCTCAATAACATTTAGGCTGGCAGCTACAATAATGGGAAATGCCTCTCATTTTATTTCCGTCTTCCAAGTTTTGGCTCTCCCTTCAGAGTATGCCTGCTTTTTTCACTCTCTAGCAGCTCCAGGTATTCTTCTGTTCTGGACAGAGCTTAAAGGTGTTGCTCACTGGAGGTGCCTCCTGGCGGGGCTTCCTCTACCACAGTGGAAAAAGGAATTGTTTCATGGCTTTCTGAAAATATTTCTATCATAACACTTATTATGCTTTGCCTTTTGGTCCTGTTAAGACTACTCTTTGAGCATCAAGATTCCACCCTCTAGCAGGGAAGAGCAATGGAGGAAAAATGGGATAAATGTAATACAACAAATTAATTTTAAAAATGTAAAAAAGTAAAAATAAAAAATAAACATACTGGAAAAAAGAGAAAATATTATTGATAAACAGTTATTTGATCTTTGTTTATGACTATAAAAATTCAAATTTGCATTTGTTTTATAATACGTATACTATAATACATTAGAAAATAAATTTATAAATAAAACTTATTTTTAAAAAGATTATGTCTTCTTTTAAAGGGATAATCTTTTTTACTGTTTAACAAATTCCTTTTGGGAACTCCTGTACTCTCTCCAGAGATGGTGTCTCCACTACACAGACCCGCCTTTCACAGTTGAGCTGTGGGCATGTGTTCTGAGCACAATCTATCACAGACCCATTTTAGGGGACTTGGTCTTGAAGATGACAGTTTATTTCCTTGTGTTATTAGAATCTGAATGGCCTACGTAAACCAAATATAGACAGGGCTTTTTTTGTTTTGTTTTTGCTGTCATGTTGAGAGAAAGTTCTGGAGATACAGCCGGGCAAAGGAGAAGAAAGGCTCAGAGAAGACAACGAAGAGGATGAGGAAAGATCCTGGTGACACCATTTCACTCCGGAATTCCATCTCGCTTAAAACAAAATGAATTGCTGGGACTTCCAGATTGCGAGAGTCAAAGATATTTATGAGCAGAGAGTTCACGTTGTGTTTCTCACCCTTAAAGCATCTATAATACTGAATCCTCTATGCCTGACCCAGTAGGTACCTATTTAAGATAGAAAATAAATGCTTGGATGAGGAGTGAGTGATGATAGGCAGATATATACTGTTTCTGAAAAGGGGCAGCCCCTTGAGTGAGCATGACAGTCAAGATTATGAAATGGGTCACTGAAAGGGAAACCAAGCCAACTGAAGTTCATCTTTCAATATTGTTCAGAGCTGACCCAAATATGGAACCCAAATTAGTTCTTTTCACCTCTGCTAGCATCTAGGTATGCAATGAAGCCAACAGTCTTATGGGTAGCTTTGTTGTTAAATGCGCTTATCTTCAATAATAAGAATAGAGCAGTGATTCATATGTTTGTTTCTTTTTTATTGCTTGCTCCTAAATGTTCTGTTTCAAAAGGCAAGCAGTTTGGCAATGCTTAATGCCCTCTTCGCTAGTGTCTTCACCTTGGCATACATAGCCTGCTCTCTCTGCCAGACCTGTGAGGACAGGGACATTGTTGGGTGGCATATTGTTCACAGAGGGGGAAGCCTTGCTCACAGGACCTGTCTCTGGTAACATTTATAACATAAGGAGCACCATAGCCAGCTGAGCTTGTGAAAGCTCTTTTCTTATGTCTTGCCAAGAATTCAGTCTGTTTCTGGTTCCTGGAGTCTAACAAAAGCTGTTGCTGTTATCACTCTAAAAGATGAAGCCACACAGTCGTATGTAAGCTTCCCTTTATATGTTAAAATGTCACCAACTGGCAGGCCAAGAACTTCAAAAAGTATATTGGAATGGTTAACGTGCCTGCCAGTCTTCAGTACGAGCTGAATACCTATTCTGTATCCTTCTGGTGATATCAGCAATAGCTTCTTGAAAAATTTCAACTGTTTTTGACTGATCCAAAACTCTAACAGCAGAAACTGCAGAAATATAATTTGAAAAGAAATAAAATATAGCTATAAAATTGCAACTGTCATATGATGGATATATGTTTCTAATATATAAAGAACTCATAAAATGATTAAGAACAATCCATTAAGGATCTCAAGATAAAATGATTTAATGGATAATTCTATAAGAGGAAAAGATGGTAAATGGAATCTACATGAAAAAATTAATAAGCAAAGCAATACAAATTAGGAGATAGAATTTACTCATCCTATTAGGAGAGATGCAAAAAGAATTATCAACAGAATTAAGGTGAGAAAAATATTTTTTTCTTTACCTCAGTAGGTGAACATACAAACATGACACCTTTCTGAGAAAAAAAGGCAATCTTTTTTGCATTCTGTATATTCATGCATTAATTTTCTCTAGAAAAATTCAAATTGGTAAAAAGATACACAGATATGAAGAGAAGGAGGAGGTAGAGGAGAAGAGGGAGGAGAAGGTGAAGACGGTGAAAGAAGAGAAGGAGAAAAGACAAAAGGGCGGGTGGGATGTGGAGGGGGAGAGAGAAGAACATGCCAATGTTGGAGTCAACAAGGAACTGAAAATGGGTTTGAAAATGAACAGCCTGAGGCGCTTCATCAAACCTGGAACTTGATCTACCGGTCAACGGACCAGGAAAATTACTGTGAAGAAAAAAGTGCCTTCCTCACTGGGTCCTTTTCCTGAAATTTTGTGCAGGTGCCCGAGCCCAGACAAGCCAAGGACAACTACCCTGCTTGCTTTTGGGAACTTCGGAGGGGGCTGCTCTCCCTGCTTCCTGAAGAGATGCGCAGTAACTCTCGGGACTTGGCACCACCTTACTTTGTTGAGCAATTGAAGTTGGTACAAAGAGGTAATAGCTTCTTTTTCAGTGGAAGCAGAAAACTGTTGTTGTATTGGAGTGTGATTACGTGTAGACAGGTTGTTAATAGCCAAAAAGGCAGAGTGCGCTGACTCCTGAAATGCTGCCTCTCCGTTTCCCTCCCGTTTTCCGTTGCAGGAGTTGGAACTCTGGAAGTCACATTTCTTCTCTGTCACCTGGATGTCCATCAGGCTCTGCTCGGAGGGGTGCCCGAGGGGAGATGCAAAGACCAGAGGAGAAGCACCTGCTCCCGCTGCTCTGTGTCCTGTCCCTGCGGTGTCACTCACTGCAACAACGGTTCCTCAGTGACAGCACGTGCCAGCCACCCTGCAGGCCTCTCCCATCCTCCCCGCCAGGTTCCCAGTCACTGCGCTTTGTCTGGATGCGATGCAAACCCAGCAGGCCCCTCCACAGGGACCTCATTCAAGCTCTGAAGCTTTTTGTCTTTTTGTAATCTTCACCCAAGGACATTGTTTCCTTGCTTTTAAAAAGAGAGGGAGGGAGGGGAAGAGAGAGACAATGGTCCAGTGAACTGAGCCACACCAGCCAGGGCCAAGCCCTTAAGGTTGTTTTTGTTTGTTTGTTTTTGTTTTGTTTTTGATCTGGGAAAAGATTTAATGTGAAAATTGATTTAAGTTTGTTGGTTTAATTAAAACAGTAATGTTATAAAGTTAGCAACATTTAATATATTTTTATTTTATCTGCCTTTACAAAAAAGTAAGCCCATGCTATCTTTGTTACAGGATTTGTCAATAGGAAAACAGCTTGGGATAATAATCAAGTTTGTCCAATATCTCATAAGATTTTTGAGTAATCTAAATATAGTTACAGAAATTTAAATAGTAGATGTAAAGGAAACAAAAGGTTTATTGGTGAAACTTCTTTTAAATTTTAATTTTATTGTTGTTGTATTACATCCATCCCCTTTTTGCTCCCCTCTGTCCTCTTCCCCACCCACCCATTCCCCCCAAAGTCAATCCCACCCGTTGTCCACGTCCGTGGTTCTTCCATGCTAGGTATTTGTCTAACTGCTCCCTAACCCCCTTCCCCTTCCCTCTGAAGGCCTATTCATTGTATTCATATATCTGGTTTTGTTTCGCTTGCTGTTAGTTTCATTCATTATTGTCCTGTAATGGGTGAGACCATATGGTATTTGTTCTTCACTGACTGGCTTATTTCACTAAGCATAATACTCTCCAGTTCCATCCATGTTGTTGCAAAAGGTAGGAGTTCCTTCTTTCTTTCTGCTGTATAGTATTCCATTGTGTAAACATACCAAAGGTTTTTGATCCAATCATGCATTGATGGGCACTTAGGCTGTCTCCAGCACTTGGCTATTGTAAATAGTGCTGCTATGAACATAGGGGTACATAGGTTCTTATGAATTGGTGTTTCAGGATTCTTTGGGTATAGTCCTAGTAGTGGAATCACTGGATCAAAAGGCGGTTCCATTTTTAGTTTTTTGAGGAAACCCCATACTGTTTTCCATAGTGGCTGCACCAGCCTGCATTCCCACCAACAGTGCACGAAGTTTTTATAATCCCAAATTATTCCCTTCTCTCCTCACAGCCTGCAGGAACCCTTAGTGCCTCTGTGTCACTTCTTTGGTTTGACACCTTAAATTGTCTCTTGTCAAAATAAATAACTCTCCTGACTAAACCTAGACTGATGCAATGGAGGCAATAATAATACCTACTTCACAGAATTATTCTTGTGTGAGCATACATATGTGTGTACACACATGCATACATATATAATAAGATCTAAATCTCCAGGCCTTGTGTTTGCCACCTGTAGTCTAAGTGGTTGACGCCCTTATAGGTATTAAATGCAAGAGATAATTCTCAATCTTTTTTCTTTTCAGCATTCAACACCAGGCACACCTGCATGTTTGATTCCTGATTCTGCCTAGTTCTTCTCATGCCTTTTTAACTGCTCTTTCTTGTCTTCTTTCACTTTTTTTTTAAATTTATTTTTTATTGTAGTTTTCCATTTTGTTTGTTTGTTTCAATTTTTGTCATTAGCCTTTAACTTTTAGAGCCGTTTCAGGTTCATGACAAAGTGAAGAAGAAGGTAAAGATTCCCCATATTCTTCCTGCCCCCATGCATCATAGTCTCCTCTGTTATCAACTTCACTCACCAGATTGGTAAATTTGTTAAAATTGATAGACCTACATTGGCATCTTGGACCATTACTGAGAGTCTGAGTTTATCTTAGAGTTCACTCTTGGTTTTGTATATCCTCTGAGTGTGGACAAGTGTATAATGTATGCATTCACCACTGTGGTATCATCTAGAACAGTTTCACTGTCCAGAAAACCTCTGTGATTTGCCTATTCACCCTCCCCTCTCCTCTGTTCTCTGGCAACCACTGATCTTGGTACTGTCTCCCAAGTTTTGAGTTTTTCAGAATGTCATATAGTTGGAATCATATTATGTATACTGTTGTCTTTAGATTGGTTTCTTTCACTTAGTAATATGCATTTAAGCTTCCTTTAGGTCTTTCCTTGGCTCAATATCTATTTTTAGCTCTAAATATTATTCTATTATCCAGATGTACCACAGTTTATCCTCTCAGCTACTGAAGGATATCCTGGTTGGTTCCAAGTTTTCGCAACTAAGAATAAAGCTACTGTAAACATAAAAAAAGATCTAAATCTCCAAACAACTCTCTATATAATTGTTTTATATATACATCTCACATACATATTTTATATAATATACTTAGAACTTTATATGTCACAGAGTACATGCTCAATAAATATTGGCACTTATACTCAGTAGTAAGACTGTAAGATTAATAGCACTGCCTTGACAACTGGTATCCTGATATGGAAAAGTTCTGGCTGACTTTGGCCAATAGAGTACATCCTAACAGCAAATTGCTAGGCATCAGGCACCAAAAAAGTGAGAACCACATATAAAGGAGGTAGGTGAGTCCACCTAAATGTTCTGAAATGAGAAATATCAGTCATTTTTATTAACTGAACATACCTATGTAATTATCATTGTAGGACCACATGGAATAGGGAAGTCTGGAATCTTGATCTCCCATAAAAGCTTTCAAACAAAGAGAAAAGCAACTACTCTGCTCTGACCCTTGGCTACGTACCTGCTCACTTCCATTATCATCCCCACCACATATCCCATCATCCTAGTGAGTTAGAATTATTATTCCCATTGTATGGATGGAGCAACCATGACTCAGAGAGTCAACAGCTTCTCTTGGGTTCCTTACGTTAGCAGAGGCAAAGGTAGGATGTGAAGCAAGATTTGTATCTACAAAATGCAAACTTAATTAGAAGGAAAACCACAAGATGTGAGCATCCACGTGGGCAATTGCAAAAAGTATGAGAAAAGTTGAAGTCCACATGATGTAAAAGACTTTTTACAATCCAATGAGGAAGAAAAACCACAAGCTCCAGGTTGCTCAAAAAAGCATGAAACTTGATCTGTCACCCAGCGAGGCTGTGCTAGGTTCAGGCCTATAACCCCTCACAGAGAAGCCCACCAGTGTTCTTCTCTAAAGCAACTTTGTCACAGAATTACTACCCACTGCTCATGTGAAAGAGTGACCCAATGTCAGTCACACAATCCATTAGCTTATTATGCAAGATGTGAATTCCCTAGGATTTTAAAAAATCACCTCCTACTAGAGGAATGAAACCCATTAGTTACTAAGGATGTTTGTGGCACATAATAACTTCTTTATACTGAGAAGGAAGAAAGAAGATTAAGTCGGGCAGTGCGCGACACGCTGTTGCCGGAGAAGACATGTTGAGGAGGGCTGGGACTGGTCTTTGTGTGCAAGGAAAAATAAACGGGGTCTTCTTATATGAAGGGTTACCCCAAAGGGGTTCTAATTGTCTTACTGAAATAAAGGAATTCTGTGCAGGCAAATGTTCTATGACAACATGCTTTATGATGTTGACGGGCTGCATCAAGGAGAGTTTTGATGAAAGGGTGTCCACCAGGGTTAAGAGTAAGGAGACCTTCCTGGGCTGGGGTTGGACTGGGCGGGAGGCCCATGGGTGGAGGCATTTCTAGTCTAGAAGTCCCAAAGAATGCAAATTAGCCTCTTTTAAAACTACCAATGTTTGAGTGTTTACGCTGTCTTTAACGCCATGAAGCACTGTATTAATCATGATAGACTAGATTATTCTGTGATAGCAATTCTAGAAGCTAAAGGCCATAAAGGTTTACTTCCTGTTTACATGGAATCTTCTCTGGGCTTCTGGGTTGCCCGGGCTTCCACGCCCTCATGGTACCATCCGCAGCAACGTGTGCTGCTGCCTAGGAGAGGGCAAACTGACCAGCCCCAGCAATGGAACATTTCTGCTTAGAAGTGACACCCACTACTTGTCCTCTACACCACTGACAGCGTCACATGGCAACTCTCCGTTTCAAGGGCTTTCAAAGTGCAAACCTTCCCTGTGATTCGAAATAGAAAACTGGAAAAGGACAAAGAGAAGCAATGCCGACCCAGAGCCTCCTCCATCCATGTCTCATTTAAACTTCCCACACCCTGTGATGTATGCACAGTATTATGTTCTTTTTGCCAACAAGGAGCTTGCGTCTTAGAGTCGTTACATAAATTTTCCGGTGTCGTATCTGCAAAAGGTGGCAACACCAAGAGTCAAACACAGGTTTGCTCACCCTCGAGACTTCTGTTTATCATTGTGTCATCCTGCCTCCCTGGATGTGGCTGGGCAGATGAAGGAACTTTTCCTTTCTGCCATGATTATTTCTCTCAGAAACATATCCCCCCCCCCCCCCCCCCCCCCGCAAGAACAAAGGTGGAGAAAAGCCTAAGAAAACTTTAAACCTCTAATCTCAGCAAAAGGGAGGAACCACCTGGCTGGGCGGGCCCTCACTAAAAGTTTCAACAGACTGCTGAAGCCTTTTAATTTCTTTACGTTTTCCCCTTGTATCCCTTGTATTCTCCACCTAAGGAATAGTTAATTTGCTGTGAATTTGTCTTTGGGTGCAGCCAGGATGACAGTGTGCAGGGAGAGGACACTATTTCTTGGTGAAGTGAGAACCCCAAGGGCTGGAATGGAAGTTGGCAGGGTTAACGCAGAAATGAACGCAGACGCTGTTCCCTGTGCGCGCCCCCTGCTCCAAGGGTTGCATCAGAACTACCGCAAGGCTGCACCTGGCCCAGCAGCATTCAGATTTGGCTTTGTTTTCTGAGCATTGAAATAGGAGGGCAAGGTATCTGCTGCGCTTTCCCGACCTTTATGACTCATTTGCCAAGGCACCATCTGGGGCCTTCAGCATCAATTCAACAGCCATTAGACGCCCATTATGTCTAAGGCACAGCACCAGCTTAAAAGAATTTATAACCCCATAAAGCAGATAAGACAGCCACACAAGTAAGGATAAACCACAGATTTAAAGAAGGTCCAAGCAAAGTGAAATAAAAGAAATTGATTTCGTCGAGAAGGAAAGACCTAGAAAGAAAGACCCGAAAGAGTTCACAGAGGCATTTGTATCTAAAGTGGGGTTGGGGATAAGGGTAAGAGTTGTACTGATTGAGGGGAAAAAGCCAAAGCATAGAAAATAGAGCAAAAAGCATTTAAAAAATAATAATGGGCATGAAAAGGCCAAAGATGACTTTGAGAAAAAGTCAGTAACCCACTTTGGACAAAGCATCCAATTCATAAAAAAATGTATAAAAAGATTAGCTTGGAAAGAGATGTTGAGACTAAATCACAGAGAGGCCAGGAAGTTTGCCCCATGAGAATGTGACCCCTGGAGCTTTCGCACAGTAAGTCCCAGACCTCTGCAGTGATGTGTGCACGGAATATTCGATGCGGCCAAAGAAAAAGGAGCCAGGCCGCGAAGTCAGAGGGCCTGGCTTTAAATGATAACGCTACCACTTAATCACTATATAACCACGGGGAAAGTATTTAAATTATCTGCCCTTCACTTTCCAACGTCTGAAATGGGGGTGCTGTTAATTAGGGGCTGTGGAGCATTCAGTTATACAAGACACACGAAGCGCGGAAAACAGTCCCTGGAACACGCCAATCGATGCTCATGGCTTAACTGCTTTCGCTCCTTGACACATATGTACTACCTTCTTCTTGTGGCAATAACCGACACTATTAATTTCCCTGTGAAGGACTGGTCCTCAGAATTAATGTTAATTTGCCACAAACAACTCCCGAAAGTACAAGCCATCGCCAATCTGCCAAAGACATAGAAATCATGTAAAGGCTTGCAATGAGCAAAGATGATGAGCACAAGACCCACACCAGGAGCAGAAACGATGCTACTCACCGAAGCGCTGTGTGTCACAGCGCTGTGCCTGTACAGTGCCACCTCCAGATGGACGCAGGGGCAAATGACATGCGTCTTTGCAGGCTCCGCACAGTGGGGGCAGCCTGGGGCACCCCACAAGTAGAGCGTGGTATTAAACCATTATCATTGCTACAAGGGTTTTGACTGGGTGAAAGAGCTGGCTGCAGGTTTGGTCTCGTCTCTACAAAACACACATGCGCACACACGTTCTCATGCCCCTTTCCATTGAAGATGATTTGCTCAGTTCTCCCAAATGCTGTGACTTTTGCTAACACTAATTAATTTCTTTCTACAAAGAGCTGAGTCGTCATTAGAATGGAAAACTTTGTCTTAAATTTTTTTAGTTATGCAATTTAACAGATAGTACGACACAAGTAGTTCAGGATGAAATAGGATAATAAGAGTTGCAGAGATTTGGAAGAGCATTTAAAAGGAATTATTTATGTGAGAAAAAGTAACATTTATTGAAATTCTAATACATTTTATGCATGGTGTGATGGATGTCACATATATATTTTCCTATTATCATCATAAGAACCATATTTAATAAATGAGGGAACTGAGGTTGGGAGAAGTTACATTACCTACCTGAGATTAATTACTTGGAAGATGGCAAAGACAGAATGCAGTTGATTAAATAGGTTATTATTAGAGAAAATATATTTGATTAAAAAGTTATATTACTTCGAAAATTTGGTTGCTCTCTGGTATTTATTGTAATAGCACTTGACATTTACGAAACTGAATGAAACAGAAAACATCTTTTATCATGACATTTTAAATTGGACACAAATACATCATAAGCTAATATGAAGTCTGGAAAATAGTTCTTCAATTTTAGTTCATGATATAAAGCTGCATATGTGGGTCAGGGATACTAAACCCTGAAGTAATGGTGGCGGGGGGGTGATGGGGAGGGACCATCCTTCAGGTTGTTCCTAACATGCTGCTGAAAGAATTGTTCACATTGAAATTTCAAAATCTCTGTGGTTTTGGCTCACTCCATTGACTCTTTTCAATTTTGTACTCATTCACCGAAGATAGCATGTCAAACAAAACTAGCAAAAAATCCATTCTCCATGTTTATATGAAATTTCATTGATTCTCTTCCCACTACCACATTCCCAAGTGCCTGAACCACAGAACGGAGGAAGTTCCAACATGGTTTCCTATCAAGGAGAAAGTGGCGCAGGCCCAATTAAGCCCTACACAGACATATTGCTTAAGCAAGAGTATATAGTCTTAGCTGTAAAATATTAGAATTACAAGTGGCCTTAAAAAGTAATGAGTCAGGGAGCCTGACTCTGAGGCTGGTCCCAATCCAGATCAACTAACTTCATGGTTTGGGGCCCTTTCCATCGAATTTCCTCCTGCTTTCCACTGCCTCCTGATCTGCGCCTCTGGAAAGCAGTCCAGCTCTGTCGCATTGAAAGGAAGACCTTGAGGCACACACATAATTAGAAAGCTGCACTTGAAATCCCTAAATAAATGTGGCTGCTTCCCACAGCTCAAGAGAATTAATGAGTTCGCTTCAGGGTCCTCCAGCCAAGGGCAAGAGAGAAGGGATCTTGTTGATGGCTAAATAGTCTTTTTAGAATGTATTAATATTTATTTGGAAGCTGTTACTTGGGGTGGGGAAAGTAAAGAATGTATCCACCAGGTTGGCTCTCTGCTGCAAGGCGCATCTGGTATCCCAGGTATGCATGCCAAATGACGTGATTAAAATAACCCCAGCAAAGGCCTGCTCCTTTTATAAGTTGAAAATCTGTCTGATTTTTTCACATTCTCACAAATCAATGTCTAGAGAATAATTTTATAAATTTAAAAAATATGTTCTCTGCTGTGCTTCAAGTTATGATTAAATTAGTCCTAAATCTCATTTGGGAGCTTTGAAATTCTCCCAGATCGGATTCTACAGACAACGAGAGCTGAGTCTGCCCTAAAAGTGGACAGGTCAATAAATCCCTTCCTCTACTGTTAATCCCACAACGTGTTCTCTGCTTTTAGGACTCCTCAGTCTCAAAACCATGTCCTAGCTTGTATTCCGTTTCTGGATTACTCTCTACTGTTTCACCTGTCCCAGGGTATGATTGTTCCTCCTCAGGGTCTGTGAGCTGCTGAGGAAGAGGGTCTGCTTCTTGTTCTTCCCCCTGTCCCAAGTGTCTCGCACAGTGCCCTGCACACAGAAGTCCTCCACCTGTGTTGGTCGCATTGAAATGTTGGGACACAGCTTGCCTCTCTGACCAGAAAGGACAGAAGAACCCATGAGCAATGGTTGAAGCATGGGTCAGCCTTCATAACCAGTCTTAGGAACCACAGAAGAAAGAATGACTGCGCTAATGTCACGGGATCATTGACTTGGTTTAGCTGAACTCCACTTATAAATACTAAAAATAGCCCAGGGGGAAAAAACTTTCCTTAAAATCTTTGTACATTAACGCAGGGTGTTAGGTTACTTATCAAAGATAGTTTCCATATGTACATTTGCAAGGGTAAAAGTATTCCTAGAACAGGATATATGGTTTAAGCTGAAGTAAAAGTGTAGTATCACAACTGTAAAGTTTTAGAATTTGAAGTGACCTTTAAGACTACCAAATCCAAAGTCTTCATTTTATAGTTCAGAAAACTAATATTCAAAAAAGAGTGAATAACCTTTTTTAATTTATAATTTTTAGAGAGAGGGGAAGGGAAAGAGGCAGAGAGGGAGAGAGACATCAATGCAGGGTTGCCTTTCACCTGCCTCCAGCTACAGACCTGGCTGGAGACCTGGCTTGCAACCTGGTTATGTGCCCTGGCTGGGAATCGAACCAGCAACCTTTGGGTTTGCAGGCCAGTGCCTTATCCACTGTGCCACCAGCCAGGGAAAGAGTGAATAACTTTTAAGGACACAACACCAGTTAATGAGCTATAGGACTGTCTCCCAAGCTCTCCGATATGCAGCTGAGTGGCCTTGTGCTGGCCCTAGTATGTCACTGCTACAGGAGGGTGGAAGCAGAGGGAGACCTGTCTCCCCTGCTAACCCAGCAGTCCTGGGCCTGGTCTGATAATATCGCCAGGTGTTCCCCATATCACAGGAAATGCTGTTAGCTAGGGAGGAGAAAAATCCTTGGAATTCTATGTACTGTTTCCACTATCTGGGAAGAAAAACCTTTGAGGTGTTTAAATCCCAAAGCCAGAAAGGCATCCCAAGGTCCCACAGGCAGGAAAGGGCCCATAGTGCCTGAAGGAAGAAGCCCATTCATAACTTCAAGTGTCCAGGCTCCAGTCCTGGAAAGCTGACACCACCCTTTCAGTAAGTAACTTCCTCTCTCTCATCCCAACTATAGAAGTCCTCAGCACAAAGGACTGGGACCAGTCTTTGTTTTGCGGCCTTGGTTCTGGAGCCCCTGGACCTCTGGCCCCATGCCACCAGTCTCAGGCCACACTAGGGCAGGCTTGCCACCCCAGCTTTTGGCCACCCTTGCTTTTCGCTCTCCCATTCATTAATAAATAGTGCTTGCACATTAATAGGCTTGCTGATCTGTACTTCTATACTGCATTAGTGAGAAGAACCAGGGTTTCTCCAATTACATTACCAGCACCCTAGAGGAAGCAGAGGACCATGGAGGGACAGAGCTGGCATTATGTCCCAGAATAGAAACCACTGTGATAGTGGGGAGGTTGGAGCTGGTCTACCACCCCTTCACCCTAAGTGGTTCTGGTATGAATATAGTCAGAGTGAATGAGCATGATGACCCAAATCTGTGCCCATTAGATTAGTCAAAGAACACAGGACCCAATCGGGACCAATTAAATATGGGGCAGACAGCTTTTCTTTCCTCAATAGGGTGAGCAAACATTTTTGTTTGCCTGCTTAGGGATTGCCTACAGACATTTTTTCCATCACACGCAGAGAGTCTCTCTGCAGCAGAAGAGAATGAGGCCAATAGGTTTGGAGGGAAATACAATAAGCAATGCTAGAAGATGGTGACACTACACACAATAACACAGTTTGGGCACCCAGATATCACCCTGCTGTAAGTCCATCTGACCCTTAAGCTTCCCAACCACATGAGCCAGTACATCATTTTTCAGCTTAAATGGGTCTAAGGAGGTTATTTATATTTTCAACAGAGAGGAGGTCCTCGTAGGAAAATTTAGGAGTCTGCTTAATCACTATATATGTAAATATTAGAATACAATTCTAAATTACAAATGTCTTCATGTCAGAACTGTGATTTTTACATTGGAAAGGCTCACGTTAGAGACAAATAGAACTAGTAGAGAATTTTAAAAAACATTTGGAAGAAGGTGTTTTTAAATGATACATTTTATAATGTACATTCATTTCTCCATTCTTTGATATGCAAAGCCATATTTCTGAGAACAGTTCTCAGGATTGGCTGTTCTTGCATAAACCACACCTGAGATGCATCTGCTAATGTTTCCAGTCTCCTTTAACAATGAAGGAAGAACTGGAAAGCAGTTATGAATCAATCTAAGCACAAAATTCTTCTGAAACTTTTAAAGTTTTTCCCTGTTTTCTTCCCCGACTCCAATGTTTAAATGCTGGCTTGCATCCACTTGATTTGTCATCCATTTGATTTTTAGTGACACATTTAGTTTTTTTCAGAGTGTGCACTTAGATTTTAGACAAATAATTCTGTTTCTTTGCACACTCATGGTTTGTTGGTTATATAAGGATGATAAAATTGCAATAACAAGTGGCAGAGGCATAACTGGGTGGGGCACAAACAGACCTGGCTCTTTGGCAGCTTAGTGCTCAGCCTGGGGGGACAGAAGTGGACCATCACAATAGAGAGCAGTCTCAGGCAGTGATTTTCAACCTGTGCATGGCAGGAACATTCAAAGCATGCAATACCTGCCTGTTTGATCAGGGGGCGCTGACTTCTTTTCCCTCAGATTGTTAAATAACAAAAGGACAGGAGCCAACATAACAATAGCTGTCTTGTGTAAACGAATCAAAATTATATCTATTGGTTTTTGTCAGATTGGCAAAAAATGTACATAGTTTTGGTATGCTATGGGATTTAAGTAATTAGTTTATGTGTGCCAGGAGATGAGAAAGGTTGAAAATCATTGGTCTATGGTTTAAGGAACAGAGAGTGCTAAGGGCATTTGACACCTATGGTTTTACAAGGGACAGGGAGAGTGATGGTCTGTACACCATGGTGGGTAAGCTGAGGTGGGTACATCCTTTTATTCCTCACTCTTAGCATAGTACCAGGCACATATTAAGAGCTCAATGATGTCCGTTGAATGAAATAATTCTATAAATATTCTTACAGCTCTTATTCTGTGCAAAGTTTTGTCCTAATCATAGAGGGGGAAAAACAAACAAACAAAGCATAAATTGACTTTTCTGCCTTCACTGAACTTCCATGAATTAAGGGAATATATGCATATTAAAAAAGAATAGAAAAAAAAAAAAAAAGAATCACATTTGGTTGCTGGTAATGGAGACCAGAAGTTACAATGCTTAAACAAATTAGGTGTTTATTCTCCCCATAATTTAAAGCCCCAAAATTTAGTAGTCCAGGACTAGCATGGTGAGTCTATGAAGCCAAACTTTCTTTTATCTTTTGTTTTAGTAACCCAGAGTGTGATTCCCACCTTCAAAACCACCTCATGAAATAAACAGGCTGCCAGAGCTCCAACCATCACACCAAACACCAGACCGGAACATTAGCAAATCAGTTAACGCCTATTCAAAACTTGAACTTTGTGCTTCTTTTTGTTTTTGTGTCATTGGCAAAACTAGATTTCATGACCACACTTAACTAGGAAAAAATCTGGGAAATGTCTTCTTTTAACCAAAATCATTGCCACAAAAATAAAACCTTGACTAATGAAAAGGAGCAAATAGATTTCGAGGGGCCACCAACCCCTCTCTCATACTAAAAGGCATTAGCTAAGTTATGTGAAACTCTCAATTCTTCACGAGAACACCAGCTTAACAGACAGAACAGCATTTAAAAAATAAACGCTAAGTTAGTGCAAAGGAAAATTTAATGGGGAAGAACACTGCCCTTGAACTTGAAGCAGGAGACTGAATGGGCAGAGAATAGTGAAAGATTCCTAAAAAACTCATTACTTTCTTATCTATTTCAAAAATGTCTTGGTTGGTGTTGAACTTTCAGGCATATTTCAATTAAAGTTAAGAAGCTACCTTCGTTAGAAAGGCAGGCACATGTGGTTTGGGATGAAGAGACAGCCTGTGTAATGACCTTTTCAAATGTGACGGCAACGGTATCCCCCACATTTGAATTTCTGGCTCTAGTCACACCACACACATGGCCTGGAAGGGAATTCCGAAGATTCTGAAATAGTGGAGTCTTCAAGAATGATAAGCACCATGTTCATCTGGCTGCCTCCACCTTCAAATAGCTTTTCCCTTATCAGTAAGCATTTTTTGATGTTTGACCTCACAACAGGCCATTCTCAGATCACCATTGCCCCCATCTGTGGCCACATGCTCACCAACAGTGCCTCCTGGATCTTGAACAACATGTGAAAGTGAAAACCATGACAGACTTCCTCACCAACATCATCCTGATCCTAGTGACAGATCTGAAAAGCCTGGCATATGAAATTCGGTGTTAAAAAAAAACCTTCCATTGGTGTTCAAATTGTCAGAAATAGTGTGGGGGGCCCTGACCTGTAAGAAGACGTGGTTTCTTATTTTGGCAATCCTGGTTTCTCCTGCTCCCGGGGCCTGCAGGGTTCTAGAAACATGGCTAATGTGAGAGTCAAAGATCCTTCATCTGTCCTTTGGAGAGACAATTGCCACTCTCTGGGGCATTCTTTCTCTGATTTATTCTGAGACCCACCTTCCCTTTCACCTTCTGAAGGCATTTGGTGACAGGAATTTATTGTTTTGATTTCAATTCATTTTGTTTTGACAATCTCCTGACACTGCTTTATGGCTAAAGACACTCTGGGGTGCGGCAAAACGGGAACTATGAGTTCCTGTGCACCACACTCAAAGAGCATGGAGTTGCTCCTTTATGAGGAAAAGAGGAGAATGTGGTATTGCGACAACAAACACTCCAAAGAGACCCCAAATTGGTTATCCACTCGGCCATCGTACGTGGGAAATTTAGAAGAGAACATTGCAGTTAATGGAGAAGGATGCAACAGCCTGGAACAACTCAAGGGAGTTCCTGCTTATTTTTCATCTTTAAAGACTGCTTTATTTCCTTTTTCATGACAAAAATAAAATAAAGGAAGAAAGCTCTCCAAATTTTTGGTGGGGGATGGCAGAGGGGATATTTATATCTATAATCTTGAGCCTGAATGGTGGAGTTAAGTGCATTTCGAACTGCCCTGTGGGACCACTTAGCCAAGCAGAATGTTAGGGGCTAAAATGAAGAAAGAAAAAAAATACACACACACACACACACACACACACACAGAAAGAACACAAAACCTTTGATCTTACTATTAAAACCATTCTGCCATTAACCAGCTCTATAACTATGAGCAAGTCAGTGTTTATCTGGCACATGAGGTGGTTAGCTGATCCCACGGTTCCTTTGAATTCTAAATTCTATGTTCCGATGACTCTCAGAGCGTCGGGTATCTCTAGAGGAAAGGAAAATAACCAGCTTTTGAATTCCCAGAATTATAATGATCTTGGACAAAAGCAAGTAGTCCTTCACTTTCAAATACCCTTCTGATCAAATGAGGGAATCAGAATTTGATGGATGGATTTGTTCTGCCTATTTTGCTGCCTATGGAGAAGAGATAGTTTAGTCATTCCTGTGTCCCAAATAAGACCTAGCTGCAGAGAAGAATAGGTGTGAGATCACTAAACCAAAATGCTTTATGTTCCCAGGCTCTGGGGGAGGTCTGCTCCCTGGTGATGTCTAGGGTGCTGAGAGCCAGGGATATAGGCCTTGGAAACTGTTCTGTGGAGACTTGCTGCCTCTGACCAAAACAAGTGCAGTAGATACACCTTTTCCCATAGGGTGGAGCACTGGCACTTCGAGGACAGTTACGTTCATTTCTCTTTTTGTCAATTCATTCTACTGATGCTCGTTGAGCAATTGATTACTGCATGCCAGCCTCTCTGAGACTGCAGAAATGCAAAGGGGAAGAAGGAATACTTTACAGGTGGAGGCAGACTGACTAGCAGAATAACACATCAAGGTCAGTGACTGGAAAGTGTACGGTTTGCTCTAGTGGAACAGAGGAAAGACCCATAACCCAGCTTGCAATGAGACAGAGGAGGCTTCCTGAGAGAGCTCATACTCACACAGGGCAAAATACTTAAAAGTACTTCAAGTACAGGGGAATAAGGGAGGATGCTTCAAGTGGATAATTCTCACGGGAAGGACTTGAGGAAACTGGGGGCAATATTATCCTGGCAAAACGTACTCAGGTGAGAAACTGCTCCGATGGACATGTGGACCACAGAAGTGCCATTACTCATGAAAATGCTGTGAGTGATTCCTTCAGTGCCTCGTCCTCCAGGAGCCAGGGTGACAGTGAGATGGAAGCGGGGAGTAGAGTTGGAGGCTGGAGAGCTACCTGCACCTGAGCAAAGAAGAAACCAACTCATCTTTGTCCCTGTGTGTCTGAGATCCACAGATGGGTAGTCAAGCACATTTCCGAGCTCTGTTACAGCTTTATTTTTCCAAATCCTACTTTGGACACTTCTTTTGCCTAAAATCAAATCTGATCTTTCTGTTCTGATAGGGAGTGACAGTAGGAATGACGGGTGGCCTCTTAAATCTGATTATCTTCACACACGCCCCCACCCCCCCAACTCATCTGGATAGAAAGAGCAACAAATTAAACCACCCATGATTTGAGTTTCCTGCGTATATAAGGAATATAAAATATAATATTAGAAGCTGAAAACATTGGTAAGTAGACGATATTTTTTAAATCCAGTTTTCAGGAAAAGTCAGGTGTGGATATCAAAGAGATCCAAGGGAAGACAAAAAGAGGCGTGGTGACCACAGAGTCCAAACAGACTGCCACAAAGTAATCCCCACCACAGGCTGGAAAATGCAGAGGACAAGTTTAAAATCTTGTAGATCAGAGTTCTGGTTACCCACTCCCCCCCACCCTCCCAAAAAAAAGACCTCAAAAGGAAAGAATCTGATTTAAGCAGGACCCAAAGCAAGACTTCTGCATGGAGCATGGGGCACCTTGAGAAGGGGACATGCTTCCTGGATACATGATGATAAAGGCAAATAAGAGAAGAAAACACACTTTTGGGGTGTGTGTGTGTGTGTGTGTGTGTGTGGTACCAGAGAGAGACAGAGAGAACCAGGAACTCTTTCAGACGTGAAGGATATGTTTAGTATCTTGTATGTGGAGATAGCATCCTCAGTACATACATATGTCCAAACTCATCAAAACATATATATTGAATATGTCTAACATCTTCAAGCATAACTTAATAAAGTTTAAAGACAAAGAACAGAGGAAGCATCTTATTTGTCTTTAAATCCAAAGAGGCGAGCACAGCTCCATCACTATTACGCTGAGAAGGCGGGTAAGCTACAGTGACAGGAGCACACACTGTTGCCCCAGACTCCCTGAATTCAAAGCCTGCCACTCATTGGCTGTGTGGCCGTGGGCAACCCAACTTTTCTGTGCCTCTTTCCATGGTCCATAAGTGGGGACAAAGTACCACTTGCCCCAAAGATTGTTATAAGACTTAAAAGGGACCAATATTCACAAAGCCATTCAAACAGTACATATATGTCAAATAGTTAACACTGTAAATAGTTGGTTGCATATTTGCCTTCCTGTCTCCTCCCACACTTTACCCCTTCTCTTGAGACTAGGAGCTCCTTGAGGTCAAATACTCTGCCAAAAAATTGTTTCAAGGTGAGGTACCCTGGAAGAAGCATAGATTTGGAATTACATAGACCTGGGTGCGAATCTTCATTGTTACTAACTACTCTTAACCCTAGTTTCTATGTTCACTTATTCACTCATCAATTATTTATTATTTCCTCTACTAGACTGTTCACTCAATAAAGGCAGGGGTCACATCCACCATGCACTTAGCTTTGTCCACCTCAGCCAGGGCCTATTTTGACTATTAATAGCAGACCTACTAATACTGTCATGAATTAAAGGCCAGCCAGTAGAACATCTATATATTATTGGTCAACTAGCACCTATCTTATATGTAATTATCTTACTCCTAATTTTTCATAAATGCATGTATGAATAAGCAAGCATCTAGTATTTGCCAGGCACTGAATAGGATGAGGAACAAGGCATGATCTTAGCCTTGCCACAATTTGTATTAAGGAACTAAAGAATAGTGACTTCTCATAAGGTTACTGTGGAAATGAAGGAGATCTCGTAAGCAAAGCTGAGCAGAGTACCGGCACAGACTAAGATGATCATGGTTAGGATCCCAACAATGAACAGGTAAAAGGCACATATATTTCATATTTTAATAAAACATATTCCTAGGCTGATGTTGGAAAAATATGTAAGCAGCAGAAATATATTGTTTAATTTGTGAACCCAGAATTTAGCAAAATGGCCAATCAAGTACCATTTGGTTAAGGAAAGAAGTGAAATCACCTGGAGTTGTCTCATGTTGTACTCTGACTGAGATGGTGTAAAATATGGAAGACAGCATGAAGGGATGAATGAATGAATCAGTGCACAGCATGAAGGGATGAATGAATGAATCAGTGCACAGCATGAAGGGATGAATGAATGAATCGGTGCACAGCATGAAGGGATGAATGAATGAATCAATGCACAGCATAAAGGGATGAACGAATGAATCGGTGCACAGCATGAAGGGATGAAGGAATGAATCAGTGCGCATGTGCATGCAAAGCTGCCATGGCTGGACACCAGGGCAAAGAACGAAGCTGTTTAAGTGGTGCTTTCTCAGCTAAAGCTAAATCATTTTCACGGCTTGCACAACCTGCTCCTCGGCCAGAAACAGCTTTCCCTGGAGGGTTCACAGCCTCTGAGAGCAGATATTCTCAGAGGAAGTAAGATGATTCATGAGATGACCCGTAGGGAGACTGTCAGAAATAACATCTCTCAGGGAAAAAAAGAGAAAGGGAGAGAGAGAGGGAGGGAGATCAAAGTGATTCATCAGATTTATTTGCTGTTGATCATACATTTGTTGCTATTTGTGGGTAACGTAGAGTCTAACGGGAGGTAAAGTGATGTTGAAATGAGTTTACAAAGATGGTGTGCTGAGCAAACTGAAAGGGAGTTTGTCTTGAGGTGATACCGGGGGAAGCAGGCTTGGAATCAATAATCCCTGAGGTTTTGGGTGTGGGGCCTTCTAGCGTCCACCTCTTGGCAAAAATTGCTGTGGCTGCACCATTGGAAGAGCTCTGGGCTGTCTCTTTTCGAACCATTCCACAGATATTTTCCCAGCATCACAATTTACTCCAGAACAAGTAAGATGGCCTCTCCTGTCCTGGTGTGAATCATTAAAGTACAGTTTTATCTGGTGGAAGGAATCACCAAATCATAGAATTTCAGAGGTGGAAGGGCCCATGCAGGCAGGCAGTCCTTGTTCTGCACTGAGCACCGAGGGGAGTGAGGAATGGCATGCATCCCTGAACCTGTGAGGCTAGTCAGACAGCCCAGGAGAACAGACTGGGGACGGAGAGTACATTTAGTAGCTGGGTGGTTCATTGATGAACTATTAAGAGCATTATGAGTGGGTCACAGGCTGACTTTAACAGTTGTCTCCTAGAGTTCTTAGCACTTTCCTGCAACTGTTTTTCATATTTCAAGCAGAAGCATTTCCTAAGAGTAGATCCAAGATCCTGTCTTTATGTTCAGGGCTGGCATTTCTTTTACAGAATATCTTAGCAATGTTAAAACTTTGATTTTCCAGTTGAACACTGAGATCTCTTGTCACCCTACAAAGCCCAGGTAGCGAATAGAATTGGTCAACGGATAGAGTGTGACGGCTTTTCTGGACACTTCTGACACCAATAAAACAGTAATTTCCCTAATAATTCAGAGGTGCAGAACCTTCCTTTGCAATGAGCTGTTGCTGAATGCACATGAGGTCAGGGTAATGTGCAAAGGGCATGCATTTATTCAATAAGGATTTATTGAAAAACTATCATGGGTTAGTTCTCTAACACAGACATGAATAACAATCTCATCAGTAATATAGAAACATGAGCAATGGTGTCACAATGAAGAGGGTGACTACAGGCAATTTGTGAGGGAAGCAGAGCAAAACAATTTTAAACAGTTTTGAAGAATGAAAGGAAGGTTTCCTGGTGGAGGAATAGAGAAAGGTATTCCAGGAAGATTCCCATTGTTATCCCTAACAGCTAACATCTATCGAGTGCTTCCTAAGGCCACATGGTGCGCGAAAGGCTTTCTGTGCATTTGTTCAGTTCATTCACATAACCTCAGGAGGTTAGGTACTATTTTTATTCTGTTCTTTAAATAGACGATGAAACTGAAAATTCAAGAGGTTAAGGCCTATATTCAAGTTCACATAGCTAATGAGTGGCAGTCTGGATTGGAACTCTTGACCTTTTGACACTGAATAAAATATTCTCCCCAAATGATAACTATAACAATCCCTTTTCCAAATTAATATTTACTCAACAATTCAATGACTGTTTAACTTCCTAAGTTTATCATTAGTGGGACAATATTGTCTCTGAGTGTAACCATCAGTATTCCAGCCACTACATGGGTATTACAAATTTAAAATGAGTATCTACTTATCAGGACAAACTACATTTCTATTCTATGAAACCAAGAGCCACAGGCTGGACTGAGAGTCCAGCTAGATTAGAAGACTTGAGATCACTCCTCATTGAAGACTTTTCTATGGGATTTCAACAGCAGTCATGAAGCACAGTCTAAAGCCAAGTCAAAGCAAGAATGGAAGAGAAAACCAATCAAGAAAGCTAATAAGATCAAATAACTTCAAGCAAGAAATGTCAAAGCAGGTGGTTTTAAAAAGTAAGGCGCAATGAACACTCTGAACCCCTTAGCATGCAACACAATTTTGTGTCTTCTATAGCCAAGGACAATGACATCACTGTTCATGGACACCACCACCTCAACACTTTCCCAGATGAAGGAACAAGTAAGAGCTGGTGTTGCATTTCTGAAAGGCTGCTGTTCACTATTAAGTCTCTGAACTTCGGTGTCTACAGTTGGTGATGCTGTCATTGGTCTAACTGCTTAATACTTTGTCATATTTGGATAGAAGAGCACATAGTGGAGAATGAAGTCTGTTTTGCGTTCTGCGCCATGTGCTGGTGATGCCCGCCTTGCTCACTGATGTTATCATGCTTCCATGGCCTCTAAGTGATTTAGTAATTTCTGGAAAGCCATGCATAAACATCAGGAAATAACCCTAACTGTTTGTTTAACAGCTTTCATCCCTTTTCCCAGCAAAAATTTCTGGAATGTGTTCTATGTGTGAGGCACAATGTAACAACAAAGGACACAATGGTAAATACAATAGACTGTTCTCAGATGCTTGTATTCTAGCAAGGGAGTCAAAGCATAAACTCATAAACAAATACCAAATAGTTGGAGCCTGTGATAGTGCTATGAAGAACAAGATCAGCCCTGGCTTGGTTGAAGCATCCTCCCATAACCAAAAAGTTATGCATTCAATCCCCAGTCAGGGCATGTATAGTTGGCAACCAACCAATGTATCTCTCTTGCATGGATGTTTCTCTCCTTCTTTCCTCTCTCTCTAAAAGTAATGAAAAAATAAAGTACTCTAATGAAGATTAAAAAAGAAAAAGAACAAGGTCAGGGTGATAGTGTGGAAAGAGGTGGTGTGTTCTCCTTTAGATGATGTGGTCAGGGGCAGCCTGCATGAGGAGATGACATTGAGCTGATCCTTGAAGAAAAAGGAGTGTGCCATGCTAAGGAGCAGAAAAGAAAGTTGCTAGAACAATTAATCACTGGAACAAAGACTCCGGAGTAGTAGAAAGTGCAGTGTTAAAGAACACATACTTAGGCTTGATTAGGGAAGGCTGGAAGGCTGCAAAGACCATAAAGCTCCTTGGGGAATTCACCATATTAGCTAAGTGCTTATCAGGCTATGAATTTCCAGAAGGCACTGTGACTTTGGATCAGTAGCTTTCTAGGCAACTGTATTTTTGGAAGCTAAAGGTGAAGCATTCACAGATGGCTGCTGAGCTAGGCTCTGCCCTCCTCCTTGAATGTCAACATGTTCATTGTCTAATTTGCCCAGAAAAAAATAACAGTAGCTAAGGGAAGGTGTTTGGAGTCAGAGAGGCTAGCTTTTAATACCAACTTTATACCAGGTACTAATTATAGCCTCTTGGACAATTAACTTAGGCCAATCTTCCTGTTTCTTCTTTTTCTTCTTCCTCTTTATTCCACACCTCTGTGCATTGTCTCACATTCTTTTTGCGTCTTTGCTAACTCTAACTATGGTCACAGCAAATAGTTCATATGGTCTTTGACTTACTGGCAGTACTCACATTAAGCACACATCACCCCTTTTTTTCTGTGTTGTCCCAGGGCTTCTCTAGCACAGTGTCATGGTGAATTGAAGGCAGCACACTCTGCACTCATGCAAAGCCTGGAAGTGAAGGAAAATCAATCTCCCCCAACCTAAGTATCTGAAACCTCTAGGTTCTCCTAAAGGCACTATGCTATCAGAAAGAACTTCCCCTTACTAGAGAAGACCAACTTCCCATTGTCTAAACACCTGAAAAAGATGATGCTTTCCAAGGTGTTGCTTTTTCTCTTCAAGATCCGCTACCACTCAACCTTATCTGCCAAAACCAATAACTTCTGTCTTATTGCTGCACAGCCTGAACAAAGATTCAAGATTTACTGTTGTGGCACAGAGACCTGGAATCAGTTCCAATGTTGGCTCCCTTGAAGGCTGTACACAATGATGGTACACCATAAACGAGGTGGAAGTGCCAGAACTGTCTAGGCAGAAAACTGAAGGAGCCAGAAGGCTAAGGGAGGTGAGGTTGTTAGGGTGGGTATATTATATAAGACCAGAAAAACCCACTCACTGTTTATTCACTGGAAGGACCCATAAATACTTCTTTACTAAGGCCATACTGAAGGTTCTATGGAAAAGCAGAGTTTTAGAAGCTCAGCAGAAATTTGCATTTGTTGGTATGGTGGTAGAACATGCTATTTTGGTACTGGACTGCTTTGCACCAGTGGATTATGACATAATCTCAGAATAGCAAAAGCCAAGTTGCTGCTCTTAACCTTTATAAACAAGGTAGAGGTGGTTATCATAATGGGAAGGGGCTAGAATAGCAATCAAGGTGCCTTGACCTGAAGGGTTCTATGGTAATGGTTCAAAAATTAGAATGTTTCATGCAAGAAGATAGATGACTAGCTCCCAAAGATGTTATTCAATTTAAATTAATGTAACCTCTGCCCCCAAGCAAAGAAAATCAAGAGCTGGCTGATATCAGCCAACACCATACAAAACTGTAGCCCTTCACCCAAATTCCAGATCTAAATTGGTTTACAGGCCCAGAGGTTAGTTATTGAAGGGAGGTTTGTTTCCTCTTAAGGAAGGACCTTATCATACCATTGTTTGTCTATACAATAAGTATTCTCCAAAGCTGATGCACTGGAGTAACTGCGTAAAGAAAAGAGCCTTTCAAGGACAGTTGATTACAGAGTCTAAGTTGACACTGATACACAGGCCCCAAAATATCCAAAAGCTCCAGATGGGGGCAAATGGGGGCCAGATGATAAGCAGAGTTCTGACCTAAGCCCATTCCACCGAGGGTTCACAGAGCCTACAGATCCATTCCCCAATTCCCAAGTGTATAACTGGGGTAGATGTGCTTAATAGTTGGCACACTAATTATTCTCTGACTTATGGAGAGTGAATAAAAAATGAGATTACCTCCATCCCCTTTCCAAGAAATGTGAGCATAAGTAGTACTGCAATGCAGCAGGAAATTTGAAGATGAGCCTTATCACCAGACTTAAATGATATGGGGAACATGGTTCCTACATTACCTTATTAAATTCATCTATACAGACCCTGAAACAATAAAGCCTGAGAGTCGTGGTGGAAGACAGTGGACTCATAAACTTCACTAAGTGTTATTATGGTCATCACAACTTACTTGCTATGCTGGATGTGACCCTTAATGAAATAGAACACTGCAGATTTTTGGTGCTGGGTTTGAGGATATTGATCTTGTGATGTGTCCTCTAATTCAGGAGAGGATTAAAGGCAGTTTCCTTTTATGTGAGAAGGATATTATACATTCAGTTTCTTTTTCCTGGGGCTATATTACGTCTCCCTGTCATGATGTAGTCAGCAGGAATCTTGATCATACTGACATTATTCAGGAATCACACTGATCCACAATATTGATGATATCATGCAAATAAGACTTGGTGAACAGAATGTAGCAAGTACTCTGGATCCCTAGCAAGACAAATACATGTCAAAAGGCTGGAGGTGAGTCCCAAGAAACATGAACTGCTTACCATATCAGGGATGTTTTTAGGGGTCCAACGGTCTAAGGCATGGTGGGACATCCCTTCTAGGATGAGGGCAATTTGTGCATTTTGTGCCTTCCACTGCTAAGAAGGAGGCTCGGCATTTACTGGCCCCTTTAGATTTTAGATCTCTGACTGCACTGCAGTCTAGTTTTCCAGTGCATTTATCTGGTGACTTGAAGGACTGGTGGTTTGGAATGGGGCCAGAGCAAGAGAAGGCTCTGTCGCTGGTCCAGGCTGTGGAGCTGGCTGCTTGATTACCTGAGCCATTTAACAGGGCAGAACTGATGGCTCTTACACTACCTGTGATAGAGAAAGATGCTATCAGGAACCTCTGTCAAACTCGAGTTGGAGAGACACAGCGCAGACCCCTTCCGCAGAAGAGAATGACTTACAAAGCACCTGCTGGCATGCTGCTGGGCCCTAGTCAAGACTGAGCACCTCACAACAGGTCACAGCTAAGTGAAGCTGTCAGACAGGAACTGGGTGTTATCAGGTTCCCCAAAGCATAATGTTGGGTGGACACAGCGGCAATCTATTAGCCACTGAATAATAGAAGTTGTGTATTCAGGATCGATCCCAGCCAGGTAGAGATATGAGTAAATTACATGAAGACAGGCCTCATGAGTGACGCTTCTCCCACAGCTGAGATCTACAATCTCACTGAGCAGATGGAATCAGGCTTTCTTCATTGGAGAGCCTTCTCTGCCCCACCCTGCGGTGGCCTTGGCACTGTGACTCAGCGCTCAGCCCTCACCTGGGCACCCTGCTGTCATCCAGCCCGGAGAACACCCTCACCATGCACCACCACAGTGACACAGGCTCAAGCTTCTCCCTTCTGAGATAATTACAGTCATGAACCATGTCTTTCAAACAAAGCAATTGAAACAATTCCTGGTTTGTGGCCTGAAGGGTTTTGCTTGTTTTTCGTGCTGTCTCACACAGAAGTTCGCAGCTAAAATAGTAATAATAATAATTAATAAAAATAAATATACATTTTTTAAATCTAAAAATTAAATATTCAAGAATTTGTGATTTTAGAAAACCAAGGGCATAAAAAATTACTTCCTCACCTCGTTTGGGTTTGCGGGGCCAGGATTCAACTCATAAACATGCTTGAGTGATAAGCCTTTCCTGCCTATTCTGGCTGCACACCCTGTACTTGGACATCAGTCCAACTGCAGTGCAGTCTGGACAAATCAGTGTTGTCACACACAAGGTGAGGGCGAATGCAAGTTGGGCCACTGATACATCTTTTATGGGGAGGAGAGACACCAGATTTCTATGCCATTGATGTCACCAGAATACAGTGTGGTGGGAGTGGGGACATCTCAGCCTCACAGATTCCCAACAGCATTGAAAACAGATGATTTAAGCCCGTTTCAGCACCTGTCAGCCAGTAGCATGAGGAATGCAGATCCTGGAGGTGGATGCTACCTTGGAAACCAGTGGACTCCAGATTTGCCCACAAAGATGTCGATTAGGTAGAAATATGAGGGGAACAGATTTCAGCTTTGGGAAAGAATGCTTCCAAGAGTAGGCAAGATGCTGCCTGGAATTCAGATATTTCTATCTGAATTCTACTGAAAGCTGAATAGGGGTATGAAACAGAAAGACTGAGCAGAAACTATGAAGGCGGAAATAACAATAACGAAGCCATGGCTAGGATCGATAATATACTAGAGAAAGAGAAAAGACTAAAGGAAAGGGCTCTCCAGATACTCAGAGCCCCTTCCTGGGACATGGGTCCTGGATCAGACTGGCATTAAGGTGATTGAAGGGCATAAGTCACCCTATTGATCATGGCTCTGACACTGGATTTGAGTTCTGAGAAATGAAGCTAAGTTCCAAGGGCCATGGGCTTCAGCAACTGGGGTTTAGTAGTCCCTATTTATTGGAAATATACTATATATTAGGCACTGGGTTAAATACTTTATATCCATTAGCTTTTGAGGGGATAGAAGTGGGAACCTATAGAAGACTATGGAATTTCTGGGTCAAGCTTTGGAAAGTTAGCTATGAAAATGTTATAATATGCATAAGGTAATACTATGGTAGGATGATTTTCACCTAATTAAGAGAACAGGAATTTCGTTTATGTAACCAAATACAAGCCTACCTCATTTTATTGTGTTTCACAGATTTTTTTTTTTTTTTCCAGCAAAGAAAAGGTAAGATCCTCCACCAGCAAAAAGATTACAACTTGCTTTGCTGTGGTGATCTGGAACCAAATTTGCAATATCTCCCAGGAATGCCTGCAGACAGACTGTAACTACATGGCACATGCATTTCCTGAATCGAACAGAAGAGCGAACAATGGCATCAAGAGGTATGGCAATGCCCTTATAATGACAGTCCTGTTATGTATAACTGTGTGTCTTTTCTTCTGTCCACTCCTTCTGAATAAGTAATAAAACTATCTTGGAGAAGAATAATTTCTTCCCTGATGGTGATATTTCCCTGGGACCTCATATTGCTCTCAGACATCATGCCTGTGATTTTGTTACACTTGACACGTTGGTTTGCTAGTGCTTTAAATCTACTAAATTTTTCATGCTTCTTTTTCTGCATGCCCTCCCTCTCTTTTATCCTCTATTATACTACAAAAGGCTATTTTTATATGTAAAAGAAAGTGGGGGGCATGCCATCCTTGGAGACAGACCTTCACGGTACTAAAGAGTGGGTCACTTTCCATGGTCACAGCCTCGGATTTATAATGTTGATTGTTCAGAGATGGCTCAACCAAATGAGAGAGAACACTGGTATTACCTAGAAAATACAGGTGTGTCCACCTTCCATCTGGTTTGATGTCCTGATTTAGGATTTTGTTGATGTGGTTTTGGTGTCAAAGTAGAAAAGGGTGTTTCCCGAAAAAAAGCAGAAATCAGACTCCTTGATACCATTTTTCCTTATAGTCACGTTCAGATTGGGAGAATGTGATATAATATGGAGGGTGGTGGTGTGTCCCTCTCCCCTGACTGCAGTTTTTGGATGGTCCATGAAGAAAGCTCCCAATCTCACCCCTGAGCCAAATTTTGCTAAGGTTCTCTGATGCTACCATGGCATGCAAATGAAGTAATGTATGTGGTGCATACAACTGCAAACAAGGATTTTGCCTGTTGCAGAGTCACTAAAAGTGGAGAGGTTTACTCAGTATACTTATGTTCTCAGAAATTAGTGCAATTGTATGAGAAAATAGCCCTCAACTTTTTGTCCTAAATAAATGCTTGATTCTAGGCCATCTGCATGTGTCCTTGGATGAGAAGGACAGAGTCAGGAATGCTGTTGATGTAAATGTTGATCATACCCTTCCTCTTATTGTTTTAGGACCATGTATTATTGAATGATACAGACTTTAACCTTGATTTATGTTGCTATAAAGAGAGACATCAATCAGTGTAATATTCTTGACTTCCTCTTGTACCCTCACTAACTTTTCCTAATGGAAACAGGATTAAATTATCTGATTCATAAATTTAGGAGCCAAAACAGGGCTTGTGTGTCTGAGTCCCTTCCCTTCTTCTCTTTGGATATACCTGATTTCAGAAACATACACCCCACTCTGTTTTGGTCATTCGAAATTTTACAATAGCAGCCCTGACCTTTTGTGTGGAAGTCTTGCGGTTGACCAACACTACTTGACATTGAGTGACTAAGTCTATGTATTCATGGGGTTAAGTATTAGGAAGCCCATTGCTGCCTTATGCCTCAACTTCATTTATCAATAACTACATTAGTAATAACCAGGCATTTTAATCTCCATCTTCCTGATCCCTTGTTTCTTTTGGCATAGAACTCAGGCAAAGAAAGAAAGAAAGAAACTCTATTAGTCTGTCTAACTCCCCTCACCCACATAATATATAAATAATTTTCACATTGTATAGATTTATCAAGTCCCCCCTTCCCCACCAATCATCACCTGAGGACATGCTTATTGATTTCAAAGCAAAGGGGAGGGAGGGAGAGAAACATCAATTGTTTGCCTCTCTAACGCACCCCAGCTGGGACCAAACCCACAACCCTGGCCTACGTCCTGACCATAAACTTGGGACCTTTAGGTTTACCTGATGATACTCCAGCCAACTGAACCACCCCAGCCAGGGCTACCAAGTTTTCTCTTTAGTGAACCCCAAATAGCACCATTAAACACTGCTCTAAAGGGTTATCATTACATTTCTTTTATGGAGGTAACGTAACAGAATTACTTTATTTTATTTTATTTTTGAATTTAAGTCTTTTGTGCATGTGTCTCAACTTAAAAATTTTTTTTCAATTACTATTTACATTCACCATTGGTCTCTATTAGTTTCAGGTGTATGGCATAGTAGTTAGACAATCATATACTTCACAAAGTGTTCCCCTTGATATTTTCAGTACCCAACTGTCACCATAGTTACAGTATTATTGACTATATTTTATATGCTATACTATACATCCCAATGACTTTTGTAACTATCAGTCTGTATATCTCAATCCCTTCACCTTTTTCACTCACCCCCTAACCCCCTCTCTTCTCTGGCAACTGTCCATTTATTGTCTATATCTATGAGTCTGTTTCTGTTTTGTTTATTCATTTATATTGTTCTTCAGATTCCACATGTAAGTGAAATCATATGGTATTTGTCTTTCTCTGACTCACTTATTTCACTGAGCATAAATACCCTCTAGATCCATCCATGGTGTCACAAATGGTAAATTTTTGTTCTTTCCTTTTTTTCTAAGACATATGCCATTGTATTTATGTACCACGGCTTTTTTTATCCACTTGTCTATTGTTGGGTACTTGGATTGCTTCCGTAGCTTGACTATTATAAATAATGCTGCAATAAACATAGGGGTGCGTATATTCTTTTGAATTATTGTTTTGGGTTTCTTTGTATATATATACAGAAATGGAATCATCAGGTAATAAGGAATTTCCATTTTTTCATTAGAGGAACCTCCATACTGTTTTCCCCAGTGGCTACATCAATTTATATTCCTACCAACAAAAGAGTGTTGTTCTCTTTTTTCCACATTCTTTCTAACACTTGTTGTTTGTTGATTTCTTAATGATAGCCACTCAGACGGGTTGTGGTGATATCTCATGTGGTTTTAATACGTATTTCTCTGATGATTAGTGACATTGAGCATCTTTTATATATCTATTAACCATCTGTATGTCCTCTTTGGAGACATATTTATTCAGATCTTGTGCCCATTTTTATTTTATTTTATTTTAAAAGATTTTATTCATTATTTTCAGACAGAAGGGCAGGAAGGGAGGAAGAAAGGGAGAGAAACATCAGTGTATGGTTGCCTTTCACCTGCCTCCAGCTGGGGGCCTGATTGGAGACCTGGCTTGTAACCTGGTTATATGCCCTGAATGGGAATTGAACTAATGACCCTTGGGTTTGCAGGCTAGCACCAATCCACTGAGCCACACTAGCCAGGGCTTTTTGCCCATTTTAAAAGTTGCATTGTGTGTTTTATCACATGTATCATTGGCAAATATACTTCTATTCAGTGTGTTGTTTTTTCATTTTGTTGGTTTCCTTTGCTGTGCAAGATGTTTTTTAGTTTGATGTAATTCCACTTCTTTATTTTTTCTTTTCTTTTCCTTGTCCAAGGAGATATTTCTTTAAAAAATATCACTAAGAGAAATGTCTGGGATTTTACTGCCTGTGTTTTCTTCTAGGATTTTTATGGTATTGAGTCTTACATTTAAGTCTTTAATCTATTTTGAGTTTATTTTTGTATATGGTGTAAGAAGGTAGTCTAGTTTTACTTGTTTTATGGCCTAGAATCAATTTTTCCAACACTATTTACCAAATAAACTATCTTTACACAATTTTATGTTCAATATTAATTGATCCATGGGCATGGGTTTATCTCTGGGCTCTCTATTCTGTTCCATTGATTTATATGTCTATTTTAATGCCAGTACCATGCTGTTTTGTTTACTATGGCCTTATAGTATAGCTTGATATCAGGTTGTATAATTCTTCTAACTTTGTTCTTTTTTCTCAAGATTGCTGTGGCTACTTAGGGTCTTTTGTAGTTTCATATAATTTTTTTGATTATTTGTTCTAGCTCTGTGAAATGCATCACTGGTATTTTAATAGAAATTTTATGAATCCATATATTGCTTTGAGTAGTATGGATATTTTAATGATGTTAATTCTTCCTATTCATGGGCATGATATATTCTTCAATTTATTTGTATCTTCTTCAATTTCTTTCTTCAGTATCTTATAATTTCCTGAGAACAGGTCTCTTACCTTCTTGGTTAAATTTATTCCTAGGCATTTTATTTCTTTTATGACATTGTAAATGGTATTATACTCTTTGCTTCCATTTCTGATCATTCATTATTGGCATATAAAAATGCAACTTATTTCTGGATATTCATTTTGTATTCTGCTATTTCACTGAATTCATTTATGAGTTCCAGTAGTTTTTCAGTGGAATCTTTAGGGTTCTCTCTATACAGTATCATGTCATCTGCAAACAATGATGGTTTTAGTTCTTCTAACTTGGTAAAGGGTGATAATTACATTTCTAATGAAGTTGTCCTATTATTGCCTCTCCCTCACAATACCCCTTTATTTCTGTTAGTGATAAGGCATCTTTCATCCTTGAAGTATTAATGTTAGACACCTTTGAGGCATGTCAGATGTATGATCACAAAGTAACTCTAAGTATTCTCTAAATTGGAGAAATTGACCAAAGGTAAATTAATAGAAAATAATTGAAGAGTGCTCCACTACTTTACAAGATAAAATTCAGATGGTTAAATCTCTGAGATTTTACAAATGCAAGAGAAAGCCCTTAAGTAGCAAGTAAATAGAGCAACTAGAAGGCCTGGTACAGGGGCAGGGAGGGAAGGAGGCTGAAATGAAAGCAAGCATTCTGGAATGAAAGCCCTCCCATACCAAATTTCATGAGGCTGGGGAACGCTCCCTTTGGCATCCAGCACGGAAACCACAGCTCAGGTGCACAAAAAGCAACATCAGTGGGCTTTAATTCAGCTGTGAAGTGATAACGCAGCAAACACTACAGTGATCCAAAAGTTGACCACCATGTTTTCACAGACTTAATTTTGCTTGGCAACATTTTAAATGGCCCCTTTGTGTCATTTCTCCTTGAGCAGAAACAGAAATCATGTAACCAAAATGACACAGGTTTTAATGGTTTGTTTTCAAAGAAAGCCTTCAGCTCTATGCATGTACAGTTGAGAAATGTCATTAAAACTTAGGCTAAAACAAATCCCATCAGGATAGAAATCAAACAACCTTTATGAATCAATTCTTAATGAAGTTTGCTCAAGTGTAACGTACTTTCTTCAAAGAGCTTATCATTAAATTTCTAGTCTTTCATGTTTGAGTCCAAACCATGTTCCAAAAATAGTTTGTCTTATAGGATATCCTTAAAAATATTCCAGAGTGGGGGCATATAAGGGGGTTAAATAGTAATGGAAACAAAAAATACTATAAAAAATTTAATTTAGGAAAGGAAACCACTTATAAAAATAGTTCAGGATATAAAAAGTCAGATGCCAAACTGTTACCATTGGTCGCTACCCCAGCGGGCTGAGACTGGAGAAAAATAGTGGGGAGATTATTGGAATTTTTCTCTTCTAGTTAAAAACGTATAAGAAACATATTTTTCAAAACAGCACACACTGAAATAATGCTTTGAAAACAACAAAAAGTTTCCCAAGAAATGTTAACTGTGTTTTGATGGGTAGAAGGAATCAGTATTAATCCCTGTATTATCATTCCATAACTCTAAATAATAATAATACACATAGATGTACCTTCTGACATTCTGAGGCAATTGTTTTAGAATTTGTCAATTTTAGGCTGGGAATGTGGTACATAGACCAAATAATATAAAATGACCCCTTTAGGGTCTGGAATAGCACCTTGTAATTAAGCACATAAATATTTCTTCAGTGAAACAGATGAAGTTCGTATGAAGATGAGGACAAAAGTGACCATTCATACATACTATGTGTGGTGCAGAGAGACTCTGAATAACAGGTCTTGCCACCAAATGAGTTACAAAACAACTTGGAATTTTCAGTGATTTTTAAATTTCAGAATCAGGAATAAGAGACTTACTGTCCTATAGTAATATTGGTAAGCACTGATGGTAGATAACTATGCTAAGCACCCTTCATATATTTAATTTAATTTTTTCAAGATGTTAAGAGACGATGATCATTGTCCTCATTTAAAAGTGAGGAAACTGAGACGTGCTAGCTGGTAAGGGTAATGAAAACCAGGCATTCTGGTCCCCAGACCACAGGTTTAGCTATTATATGTTACTGTCTTTCCTCCTGAAGGGGCAGGGTTGGCCTCAATAAAGAAGGAGCCCAACCCCATACATCGTTTTCATCATCATCAGGAATGACTACAGCTGATGGCTGGCTGTGTCCTTACAGAACCGTTGCTCCCAAGTTCCACCCAAAACTAGTAGTTTGTTCCCAACTATGCCCTTTTCTTCCCCCAGTGCCCAGGACAGGGAACAGCAGCCAGTGAGCCGTAACTATTCACGTGATCTAGGGACCCTCACTTTCTCTGCAGCTTCAGGCAGAGGCGAGGCCATGGCAGGACAGAGGAGGACAGTGTGTTTATGATCAATGGCAGGACTGCCTCCTTCTCTCCACCCACCTGCTGGTTCAATTTTCTCTCATGGACAGAGGGTGCGGCTTTTGAGCTTTTGCCTACTCAGGCACTAGACCACAAAATGAGAAGGAGGTTTATTGACCTATATAGGGGTAGTCTGAATAAGTGCCTTATTACTATGGTTTTAAAACTGAAAGCCCTTCACTATTAAACCCTTGTGCTGCTTAGAAAGGGACCCTACTGAGAGCCATTCTGTCATCTCCGGCAAGGCATGTGAATCTATTCAACCTCCCCCAGAAAGGAAGATGGTTCACAATGGTGGGCTAGGGAGGGGCCCATTGGCCCACTCCAAAGGTCTGGACCACAGAACAGAGCAGCTTGATCCTTTCTGCCAAGACTTTTTTAACTCAGAGTCCTGCTTTCAATTTCTATTCCTTCTAAATCCATTTTACATACAACTTCTGGATTAAGTTCCACCTGAAAACATATACCTTTGGTCATATCATCTCCAGCTGGAAAACCTTCCATTGTTTCCCACCTGCTAATTGATTAATTACATGGTCCATATCCAACAGCTAATGCCTTCCATGCAGTGTTCCAACTTTCCGGGCCTTCTCTCCATTAGTGCCCTATCCACTACTCCAGACAAGTAATGTGATGCTCCCTACTTTGGACTCAGTTTACATATCACCATAAATCTGCCCACTGGCTTTCTGGCTGGAGTGGCCCTAGGAAAGCTCTGCACTGTCTCCAAGGTCATGGAGCCAGGTCACTACTCTTCACACTACTGATTCAGACAGAGATGCTCTGCCTGTGGCATTAAGCATCAAGGAGAGACAGACAAACAGGCACCCTGCCCAGATCAAGCACATGGCCAGGTTGGGGGAGGAATGGAATTGCTTTCCCTGTAGCTGTCTAGGAGGTCTGGAGTAACACAGTGAGTGGAGCATATTCCCCAGAGAGTGAATTGGCCAATAGACAAGGGAGATTATGGATAAATTCTACCTTACCCTATGGACTGTCCTGAGACATGGAAACTCGTCCAGCCTCTAGGAAGCTGTACCACAAGCCTACACAGCTGTGGGCAGCCTGGGAGAGGCTCCTCGTGTTAGCTCTCTCTCTGTCCCTGTCTCAGTCCTTTCTATCCCTGCCTTCTGCTTCCCTGGGAGCGTGCTGCCCAATAACGTGTGAGCACAAAGCTTTGACCTCATTCTGTTTTCAAGGGAATCTGGGCTAAGACACACCCCAAACCTTTTAATATTTCTTTTTGCCTGTATCTCTCTATGCTGTTTCATCTGCCTGTGCCCACCTGTCCCAATGCCACTCCCAACAGTTATAGCCATTCTTCCAGGTGCATTATGACCATTAACAGAAATGACCTGATCTCACCAAAGCATATGTAACTTCTTCCTACTAAAAAGAAAAGCCCCATTGTATTTTGTTTGGACTTCTCTAAAACATGGATCTCATTCTGTCATGGGCTTTATTTAATGTCTTACCGACATTGGAGGTTAAGCTTCATGAGAACCAAGATTGTGTGCTATTGATTTTGGGTTCTTGCTGAGCGTGTGCTTGTGAAGCTCCCAATATGAGATGGTCTCATATATGAATTGGATCCTACTGGCCCCTCTGGCCTTAAAACTCCCATTCTTCATCACCCACCCCAACCTATCCTTCAGTCAGAACAAAGAGTGGGCAGATTCCTAATATTTACAAGTTATTGCAAAGTACTATCTTTGTCACTGCTGTTCCCAAAACACTACTCTTATTTCTCCATGCCCAGAAACTCCTTTATGTCCTTCAACAAAATCAAAAGTCACATATCAACCTTTCATTGAAGCTTTCATGACCATCCCTGGCTCCTTCTATAATTTACTAGACTCTACTCTAACTCCAATGCAACAATTCTAATTTATCCAGCAGTCAGCAAATGTTTTAAAGAGCCTGATAATAAACATGTTTTACTCTTACGAGCTATAAAGTCCCTGTTCTGATTCCTCAACTCTGCCACATAACACAAAGGCAACCATAGACCATATGGAAATGAATGGGCTGCTACACTCAACACAAGTGGGCAAGCGGGTAGATTTAGCTCATAGGCCATAGAGGGTTGACTCCTGAATTAGCCCACTGTGGTTCCTTAAATATCAACAAGCTCTTCATTCTTAGCATCTAGAACAGTGCTAAACACTTCTTAGGTGTTCAGTAAGTATTCCTTATATAAGTGAATTCAATAACAAATAAAAAAACAAGTGTTCACATCATGATTCTCGGATTATTCCTTCTAGTTCCAATATGCAGCAGTCATTTCTTGCCTCTCTTTATGAGCCCAGAATTCGCCTGGCAAAATATGATAGACAGAGGGAGCCGCGAAAGTGGCAGAGTTTCACGCCAAGGCCGCAGAACTGTTATTGCTTTGCTAGACGATTTTCTGCCAAACTCTGGGATCAATCTTTTCATTAAAGGAGCCAGAGCCGCTATTGGAGTCACAGCATTTATCTAGTCAGCAAACACCATTTCGGTCCGATTCACTCCCCTCTCCCTCATACAGCTTTCTGGCTGTGAAAGCACTTGTGAAATCACAAGGAGCTGCTGGAAGCAGAGGGGAGTTTAGAGGTGGGAGAGCTATGTGGCCTCTTCTTTCCATTCTGTAGTTTTATTCTTCTGTTAATGACTTTTCATTCTGGTGTTCACCTTCCTCTCTGCCAACTGTTTCGCCATCAGCCCTTCTTCCATCAGCTTTTCTGAACCTTTCTGTAGCTTCTAAGGTTTCTTTTCCATTTTTGGCTCTTCTGGTCCTTGGCCCCCTGCCCCCTGTGGTGCTTTTACTTCTTAATGTCTGTTAGGTTAAGATTACCGTAAACCCAAAGGTACTCCAGCTTCAAATTTTCTTCCCCTCCGTTTTTCCTTTCTCAAATCCTCTAGCCTGTTTCTATATCCCCACCTACCTCTGGGCCCTATAATTTCTGCATTACACATTAGTTTTCCTTAAGTGGGGATTTCAAAAGGCAAGTTGGTAACTTCTAGTGACAGTAAAGTAGAAAAAAAAAAATTATAAGATCAAATGGATCCACAAATTTAATGGCAAATGGAATATTTGTGTTTGTGGTTTAAGGACATATGTACTTGATTTATTAGGGCTTATTAATATGCCAAAGAATTTTTGACTATAAAAGCTGTGTTGATACAAAAGGAAAAAAACATATGGTCATCTGTGAAATACAGACTATGCTGCAAACGACATTCACATGAATCACAGTGCAGGCTGATGGGGGAACCAAGCACTTTGGCCTCATTTGGAGACTGGGAGATGCAACACGGGCTACTTTTCATTATCTGACAGGATTTTTCCAGCCACAGGAAATTCAGTAACTTTAGGCTGATCAAAGTACTAGTAATCAAGGTTCTAGTAGATTGCCAGTTAATTGCAATCACCCCAAAGCACTCTCATGGCAAAAGATTCTGAGCTCACCTATAGGATTCTAGGAACTTCTAGTTGGAAGTGTGATGAAACATTTTCATGAGGAAACTCAATGACTCCTGAACTTCCTTCAAAAATATCATGATGACTGAAGTCACACAAACCCACCTAGGGAGAAGCCCAGGAATGGGACAGCCACTTGGTCTATGCCTGAATGCCTAGGGGAGTTCTGACTGCTTCTAACAGGCCATCCCACACAGCTTGGAGAAAGGTAGCAAGTGCCCAAATTTTTAAAATATGCTTAAAGTGAGCAGGGAATAAGAAAGATGTACGAGGAGTAAGTGACATTACGCTTATTAAAGATTCATTAAAGGAATAACATGATGAATTGCTAAATTAGATTTTAAAAACCCACTGTGACAGTATATATTACACAGAATCAATCCTTTAGGGGAGTCTGGAAGGGGAGGACTCAGTATTGGAGGGGGGCAATAGTAAGAGCAAAGGTTTCATAGTAGGCAATATTTGAGACTGATCTGGAGAATTGGGAATTAGATCGTGGGAGAGAAAGAGGTGGGAGGACATACCAGATTAGTGAGGGGATCAGTATTTCTAGACTGAGGCTCTGTATTAAGAACGTGTGGGAATTGAAGCAAAGTAGCCCCTGAGACTGCACGTCACAGTGCTCTTTTGGACAAAAGCCATATTGAGATTCTACTATGTACGTATATGACACAGTGGTAGGTGTGACTGAAAAGACAAACAAGACTTGATTTTGCTCTCAAAGCTTTCACAGTATATATAGCAAGACAGACTAAACACAAATAAGCACAGATAATGTGATAGGTGCTCCAGTTAGAGTATCTAGGAAAAAAGGTTTAGGACATGTATGACTGAGGGTTCCATGTCTCTCTCAGGGAAAGGGGGTAGGCTCGCATACTGCTTACACTGCATATAAATCAGTATAATATTTTTGAAAAGCAATTTGACAATAGAAAGTTTCTTCATATCCTTTGATTCAGTAATACCTCCATATTTTCTTCACTAGAAATTATTAAAACTGTGAAAAATGAATTCTATATTAGGAGACTTAACCATGATCATCTTCATAATGGTTAGCATGGGTTTTTGGGCCAGATCACCTGGGTTAGAATTTCGGCTTTATCACTTACCAGCTCTATGATGAAGAAACCAATCTTGGTGGTCATTAGTTTACTCACCTGAAAATGGATATAGTAAAGTACGTTGCACAAAAGGCTGTTATGAATTTTTAATGTATCACTGAATGTAAAAAACTTAGCAGAATATCTGGCCCATAGGAGTACTCAATAATTCTTGGCTCACTAATTTATAGCAATGAAAAATTAGAAATACCTAAGTGTTCCAAAACAGGTGACTAAAAAGATTATGAAACATCTCACGTGATGGAATATTATTCACTCCTTCTCATGCCATTGTTCACACTCAATGACTCAAACCAAAATCCTGGGACTTACTCGGAATAATCTCTGTCAGCTTGTTAGCAAATCTCAAATCTGATGACTCCTCACCACCTCCACTGTGGCCACTCTAGTCTAAGCTATGAATTTTCTCTAGACTCTAAAATCACAATCTCAGGATCTATTAATAATAAATTCTATGTTGCTATAATAAATTACCACACACTTAGTGGCTTAAATAATACAAACGTATCATGTTACTCTGCTATAAATCCAACATGACTCTCACTGGGCTGAAATCAAAGTGTTATTCTTTAGCACCCCTTTTGGAGATTCTAGTGAAGAATTCATTTCCTTCCCTTGTCCAGCTTCTGCAGGTGGCCTACACCTTGGGGCTTGTGACCCCACCTCTCCATCTCAAAGCTAGGAATGGTGGATTGAGAACTTCTCACATCATGTCACTGACCTCATCTCCTAACTTCTTCCTCCACTTTTAAGAACCCTTCTGATTACACTGGGACTTGCAACCGCCTAGATACACTGAAGTTCTCTCTGTTTAGCAACCTTAATTCAATGTGCAACTTTAATTTCTGTTTGTCATGTAAGCTAACATACAGGTTCCAAGGATTAGGACATGGACATACTTGGAGGGGCAATATCATGCCTGCCACACAGCATACTCATTAAATACGAAATTAGATTTTCTTTCTCCCTTTTAAATTTTCCCCTCTATTGACTCCTTATTCATACTTCGGCCAAATTGAAAATCTATACCCCAGCCAACATGCTTCTTTATTCTGGCCCCCATTGCATCTCCCACTCAATTCTGTGCATTCTCACCAATCTTCTTGCTGTCTCTGGAATGCCACGTTTATTTCCACCGAAAGAATTTGATCATTCTCTTTTTCTGCCAGGGTTCCCTTCCCTATGTATCTACGTGGTTCCCTCCCTCATTGCATTCATATTTCTGCCCAAAGCACTTCCTCAGAAAAGCCACTGCTGGTCATTATCTGTCACTGTCATTGTAATACTGGGGTTGGACAAAAAGTCCATTCAGTTTTTTCCATGAAATCAAAGACACATTTTTCATTTTCACCAATGATTGTATTGATTTGGACAGTTTGAATATATCAGCTCTTTCCTGCAGAGTATGACATTGATTTTTCTCAATTAATGTCTTGATTTGATTGCTATCAGCTTCAACTGGTCTACCCAATCGTAGGGCATTGTCCAGCAAGAAATCTCCAGCATGAAACTTCACAAACCTCTTTTGACATATTTGATCAGTCACGGCACCTTCTCCATACATTGCAAAAATCCATTTTGGCATTTCAGTTGCATTTTTACCTTTCTTGAAATAACAAAGTATAATATGCCAAAAATGTTGCATATTTTCTTCCATCTTCAATATTAAAATGGCTATACAAATATTAACCAATTTTGATAAATGTTTTTTAAATGCACACTGATATGATAGCTGTCACAATACAATCTAACAAAATTGTTTTGAAGGAACTTAAAGACAACTAAATACTACTAGAGCTATTGTATAGAAACAAACAAACTTTTTGGCCAACCCAATTTTTGGTACCAGACATTATGGTACCACCATATTGGCTTACTCTGGCCTACTGTTATTCATTGCTGACATTAGGTGACATATTTATGTGTTCATTTCTACCTGAAGGTAAGCTCCACGAGGATGGAGGATTTGTTTGTCCTATTCTCTGCTTCATCTGTAGTACATAACAGGGGTCCAATAGATATTAGGCAATTGAGTGAATGAGTGGTTAAATAGAAGAATAAAGTAGCTGACACTTGATTTTTCTACCTGGTCACAAATATCAAAATAACTCAATCACTCTCTTGCAATTTAGATTCAGAACAACCCAAGCAGAATTCTACACTTAAGCCTCATTCAGTCCTATTTGCAATGCAACAGAAAGAAGGAATTTGCTTCATTTCCTTCCATGTGTGTCTTGGTTTTCAAATAAGGTATTGAATTCCAGCCAGCATGCTAAGCATGTGCAGACTCTGTGTTGAGCCTCCTGTTCTATCTTGGGGATCCTCAGACAAAGCCAGACAGAGCTATTAATCTGCTCTGTACAGATGCTGCAGTCACACCTTACAGATTATCAAAGAGAAGCAATAGATGTGCAATGCCCAGCAGCCCTGAGAGCCACTCTCTGGGGTTCTGGACTAATGGCTCTCAGAAAAGTCATTATCGATTAAGTCAAGTTTCCAACTCAAGGAAAGTGATGGCTTAAGGAAAACAACATTGTTCGATAATAGAAAGTGGCTTGATCTGATTTGCTTTTAACAGTATGAAAGTAAACACCCCAATTCAGAAAAATGTATACAAAATGTCTGTTGTTAGCCAGGGTCTATCTATATAGGTCTATGGCAGGGGCCATGCCATTCAAAAGAGAAAGAAATGACATTTTTGTTCTCAGGATTCTCTCATTCATTTTTGATAATGATTTACACTAAAGTCCATGAATGTGCCAAAGATGTGTCTCTTCGAAACAGGAAAATGGCCATTTTCTGTCTTTGGATGACTATCTAAAATGTGAGTTAAGGGGACAAAGGAGAGTAAAAAGGGGATGGATGTAATACAACAACAATAAAATTAAAAAAAAAATATGTCAGTTATATTTGACATTTTCTGTAGAAAGCAAACCGAAAAATAGCCATTACCAGGAGCTACTATTATTTTGTACTATGGTTATGGAGTAGGGTTAAATTCCCTAATCATGTGAGCAAAAAGGAGGAATTAATGGCAAAGGTGGTTGTCAGATATACTCAGATTAAAGCAGCTTCCTAAACATGGTAGATTCAGACTCTGTACTCTGGTCAGCTGGATTTTGACCTAATGTGTCTAAAATTTAACTTCTCCAATTTGACCTCGTCCTCTTAGATTTATCTGCCCCTCCAATTGTTAATGCCCCTTTCTACTCTTGACCACTTTTAGGTTTCTGGTAACTATCCCAAACCTTGAAGACAAGCAGCTTCCAAAACTACTCAATTATCAGATGAGAGTCACCTGCCTGACTTTTCACCTCACTCCTGCTGGGAGGACCCCGCTGTGCTGCTGTGAGAGTCACAGAATGACAGTGATGCAGACAGCAAAGTGCCATGAGGTGCTCTTGGAGTT
>PVIW01002040.1:163069-245133 GCA_004026585.1 Noctilio leporinus
AAAACACAATAATATTTGACATCAGTGGTAGGTATAGTTATAGGTAGGTAGATAGACAGATAGATGGAAAGTTAAAAAGATAGATAGGTAGATAGAGAGATGACAGATAAATAGATGATAGGTAGGTAGGTAGGTAGACAGATAATAGATATATAGGTATTGGTGATAGATAAAATTTACCTTGGTCTGTCTGAAAGAGGTGAGATAATGTAATACTAATAAAATCCTTTAAAACGCAGAGCTGACCCCTTGAATTGTTTTTGGCAATAAAAACGCCAAGCTTTCTGAGATTAGCAAGAGCCAACCAATGGTCTGAAGGTCAAGGTCACTAAAAAGATGCTGAGTTAAATGTAAACACATTAGTGCTTTGTTTAAGGGCTTCCTAGTGGATGCACATATGACTGATGAGTCTCAAGATTTGCCCCTTTAAATAAGCATTGCATAGGCATTTTAGCTTATTTCACTGGATACCTTATTGTTTTCTCCTAACCATTTGCATGTCTATGTTCTCCTGTTGAAGGGAGTATGGTGACGCTATGGCAAATGTGTTTTATATCCTTTGTGTTTGAAGAAGGTGGAGGGGAACGGAGGGAACAGGGGCTTATTGACTTTTGCCTTTATACCAAATATTTCAGGTATTATAGTAGCCCTCCCCACACCACCTTACCCACCATTTCACTTTCTAGGGTTTCTGCCACCTGTGGTCTGAAAATGTTGAATGAAAAATTCAAGAAGTAAGCAGTTCATAAGTTTTAAATTGCGTGCTATTGTAATTAGAGAGGGAAAATCTCATGTCATCCCATTCTGTCCTGCCCAGGATGTGAATCATCCCATTGCCCAGCACATCCACTCTGTACAGGCTACCTGACAACTAGTCAGAAAATGTCAACTGTTGAGGCCCCTCGACCACCAATAGCACCTACTCCTGATATCCAACCATGGATACCATCATGACTCAATGATCCAAGATCACCCAGGGTCATCCAGATGACCCTCCTTCAAGTGCAGCCTGACTCTGTCACAATGACTACATCACCTCACTTCATCTCATCATCTCACACTCTCTTAAGGAAAAAAAGGTGAATACAATAAGATATTTTGAGAGGGAGAGAAAGACCATATTCACATAACTTATTATAGTATATTATTATAATTATACAATACTATTATTAGTTATTATTGTTAAACTCTTATTGAGCTGAAGTTATAAATTTTATCATAGCTATGCATATATAGGAAAAGCACAGTGTATATAGGGCATACTATCCACAGCTTCAGGCATTGACTGGGCATCTTGGAACTGTATCCCCATTAGATAAGGGGGGGTGGCTACTATATGTAAACTATATGTAAACATTTAATCCATACTAGTAGCCACTATTTTCTAATATTCCAATATTAAGATAAGAGACTGAAACTGGGAGTTTTCTAACTACACTGGGCTGGGATTTCAACCCACATATATCTGATTTGAGGCTATGTTCTTGCTGCTAGATGAGGTTTAAAGAAAGGGAGAAGGAGAATTACAAGGAAAAGGAAAGGAGTGGGCTGCAGTACCACTCCCCTTCTGTTAGACCTTAGTGTTCAAGTTCACAGCAACACAGATAGCCTGCCTGGCGTGTAGGGAATTACAGGTGGTAGGCAGACTTTCGGGATTGTGACAAGGAAAAGGCTTTAGGATAGATGAGTTCAGGATCTTTATCTTAAAGTTAAGACAACCAAGACTCAGAATGAAAAAGGACCTTGCTCAAGGTCAGGCTTGATTTTTTTTTTTTTAATTTTATTGTTGTTGTATTACATCCATCCCCTTTTTGCTCCCCTCTGTCCCCCTCCCCAAGGCTTGATTTTTGACAATTCACTATTGCTAGAGCTAAACCTAGAACCCATAAATCTTGATTCTCAGGTCAAAACTCTTTCCATTATTTCATTCAGTCTTTCCAAGAGGAAGAATTGCTTATCTACATGATCATTCATTTCCTATGGGGGCCAAACCCAACTGAAGAACCAACATGATTCTGGAAACTACAACTACTCAGAATCCTAACATCTATGTAAAGTGATTAATAATGTCAAGAGAGTTTTTATTACAATAAAGCACGAATCCAGATTGTTACCAACCAAGAGGAAATACTTACTAAACCCTAATTTTATCTGTTCCTTTGCATAAAGAACATGAATTAAGAAAGATTATTTACTTACTTTGTTGCCTTCAGTCACTCAACTTCTCTGAGCTGCATTTTAATCATTTATAAAACAAATCTAGTAATAATACAGGAGTGCCTTATTATCTCAATTTTATTAGCCAAGTCTGCACAACAATGAAACAGTACAGGAAAGCAGAAGTCATGATTATATGAAAATATTCCCTAATGGTCTAAATGAGTTGATCATTTTTAAAATTAGACGGCTCGAGCCCTGGCTGGTTGCACAGGGTAAGGTGCCAGCCTGTGAACCCAAAGGTCTCTGGTTCAATTCCCAGCCAGGGCACATAACCAGGTTGCAAGCCAGTCTCCCGCCAGATCCGTAGCTAGAGGCAGGTGAAGGGCAACCATACATTGATGTCTCTCTTCCTCTCCGCCTCTCTCCCTTTCCCTCTCTCTAAAAATAATAAATAATTTATTTTTAATTTAAAAAATAAATAAAATTAGACTGCTCACCACATCCCTTCTCTCTGAAGATTTGTATCTACCCCTAACCATTAAATCAATGTCTTTGATCATTAGTCTATAAATAGAATGCAAATCCTTTGCCAAGCAAAGCTATGAATTTCAGGAAACATTCGAAATGCCAAGCCATGAATGAGAGAGGGACTATGGCTCACACAAAGCCACAGGTGGTGGGGGTGGGGGGAATCTGTCCTGTGCAGGCAGCGTGAACCTGGGGGCAGAGAGAAAAACCAAGGCTGGTGACAAGGCAGGCATTTTGAAGGAGAAACACTCGAATATCAAGGTATTAATAAAGTTCCTTGGGAAACTGATAAAACCTTGAAAGACCTTCTTTTTAATGATGCCTTGAAAATTAATTACTCATGAAAGGATAGTACATTGTGCTCTCCTATAGTTTTGCCAGAGATCATATTAAAAAAATTACTTCCCTATTTTCAATAATTATCCCTAGCTGTCACTATAACCAACATTATTATATGTATTAGGAAAGCATTGTCTTCATGACTTGAACTCCATTTTTTCAAGAGGAAATCTCAATTGAAACCTTTCCCCTTGTACCCCCTTGTACACTATGAATATTTGTTGCAGCTCTAAGTGGGTTCCTTTGTTGTAAATAATTATCCTTGCACAATAAGGCTTCCTTTTACCTGCACTGCTTTGTATTGTTGAAGGGAACAAAGGAGATGAAACTTGCAAATTCATTTTGTGAATTCTAAAGTGCTGTCTTAATGTTAGGATTTACCTTGTTTCCAAAAATATGTTCATTGAATGAGCAAGTTATTTCCAAATATATTTCATTCCCGTAACACCTTGGCAAATGGGTGTATATCATCTCCAAACTGCAAATCACAGCCATGAAGAAGCCTGATCAAGGTCACAAAGCTATTATGTCGCATGGTTACATTGAGAGCCAAAATTGACTGCCCCAAAGTCTACGGCATTCATTCTATTCATTTGAACCACAAAGCCACTATTTTATAGTTCGATAATGGCTGAATATCTGCATTTCATATGGTTCTATCTAACTCATTCATACAACAATTTTTTGACCATATACTTATTCTCCATTAGGCATTAGTGTCAATTCTGGATGTATAGTGGTGATTAATACAAAGTCCCTGCACTCCTCAAAGTTACATTCTAGTGGAATATATCATATAGACCACAATGAAGCAAATAATTTTTAAAAATGGGATATCTTACTGTATTATGTGTTATGCAGAGTTAATATCAAGTAACATACGGAGAGTGTTTGCTATGAACCTGATAATTCAGCACTTTGCCTAGGTTAATTCATTTAATTCTCATAATAGCTCTACTTGGTGGGGAATATCAGTACCCTCATTTTCCCGATGGGAACACTGAGGCATGCAGAAGTTAAGCTACTTGCCCTGAGTCATAACAGTAGCTGGTAGTTGGGGAACCAACCTTTCAGCGTAGGCATTTCAGCTCTCAGAGGTTCTCTGAGTGCTATGCTTGATGCGATAGAAAGTAATGGGATAGCTGAACAGGTAACTAAGATTGCTCATCAACATGAGATTTTCCGTAATATCATGTTCAGAGTCTTCCTACACATATTTACAATATAATAAATTATATCAAATAACAAGTTCTTCCTTGTAATTTTTTGCTACATCGGAAGAACTTTCTAAGACTTGGAGGGCATCCATTAAGAGCAATTTCACCCCATCTACACAACTGTTTTGGGGCCTCAGCATCTCCACAGGGCCTCTTGCAAGGTTCTTACTAACATGCCCAAAGAACTGACAGTCTCTAGGACAACAGTTTACTATTCAATGATACTGGAACTACATTAATACTAATACCAATGCTGCCCTGTGGCTATTGCTTTCACGAAAGCATGAACTTGGGAAGGAGCGTGGAACACACTGATAATAGCCCACTTCAGGATGGTCTCACTTCTCTCCAGTTGCCTCTTTACCTACTGTTAAGCTGTGATCCTTGCTCATCCCCAGATCCCAAGATCAGAGGAAACGATGATCCTATTTCCAATCAGAACAAATAGTAGCTATCTTGAGCTCTATCATTAATCCAGTCAGGGACATTTGTATTGTGTTACTTATTCTGTAGCCTAATGAGGCATAAAAGAAGAATCTCTTTCCTTTCCTTGTCTCTAAATGCAGGTCCAAATAATTGCTCCTGCTGCTAGAGACTAAAGTTAATTTGAAGTAAAGACATAGCTGGGGAAATTTTCACTTGTCTAAGTAATAGAATCAAGTGTGTGAAGCCACTGTCATAACACTATCACCTTGCGACTTCCCCTTGTACAGTTTGAGTCTCAAATTTGTAATCTGGTTGCTTGGTAGGTATTTGCTGTTCATGAATGGATGCCAAGAATATTTCATCTTAGGCACCAAAGTGTTTTTATAACTGTTTGACATAACAATTTTAGTATACATTAAATCATTCATTTATTCAATCATCAATATACCAAACCTCATGTTAGGGCTGGAGATGACTAGATGACTAGTGACCTATCTCTACCCTGAAAGAGTTTAGAGAATAATGGGGGAAACAATGAAGAAATGCTCAATTTAACAGTGATTTTTCAAAATGAATGTCATGAAAAAAAATATGGAGGATAATTTTCCTCACTAGTCTCTAGTGTTTTTTTAAGCTCTTTCCAATACTAATCATATTCAGTAAAGACTAACATCCTAGATTTTTCTCCCAAAACACAGGAGGGATATGGTATATCCAACTAGTCATAGTGGTTTGCTTAGGTATAGTGGAAATGTATTAGTATCTGGTTTGAGGGGTAATCTACTTACAGGGGACACACCCAAAAGATTCTGATGCACCTTTCACTCTTAAAGTGTATTAAAAATTTGCCTTATGATAAGAATTAGCTGGAATGCTTTGCCAAAACAGATTCCTGGGCCCTTTCCCTGGAAAGGCTGATTCAAGAGGTCAGAACTCCAAAATCTGCACATTTAATGAATACCTGGGTGATTTTTAGCACCACGCCTACTTAGGAAATGGAGCTTTCGAAAAACTTTTTAAACTAGTCTTGAATTTTAAGCATTTGTGCTACTTATTTCTTGGCTGCCAGTATGAGGTTTTTTAACTACTTCTCAAATCTTGGTAGAAAAATATTAGGCTTTTATTTTTTTTTAATCTCGTTGATTAGTTAAAAATTTCCAAAGCTGTTTGCTGTATCTTGGTTTTTCTCATCTAATCTCTACATATATTAAAAAACAAAGAGATGCAACCGAGAAACTGGGAAGTAAACTAAAACTTGCTGAAGTATGTTATAAATTCACTAATCTTTTCCTCCATTCAGAAGAAAACATTTTCCCCCCTTCTGTTTAGGACAGGATTAGAAAAGTATTCTCCTGTCAGCATTTGCAGACACAGCAAGTGTTGCCTAGGTAGCTGATAGGTACTTTTGGGCATTACTCTTCTAATCTTCTTAGGAACTCTCTTAGGGGTTTGCTATGTCTGCATCCAAATTGTTGATCATGGATCAAACTGTGACATGCAAAAATAAAAGAACATGTTAATCAAAAGTAACTGAGTAAAGTTGTAACTCAGATTTATGTTTGAAAACTTGTATTATCAGAAGTAATAAATAAAATCTTAAAAAAAAAAAAAAAAGAAGTAAATGAACTAGAGTTTAACCCACCCAAAAATGGTACCAAATTGGATGAAGGCAGCCTTCAGATAAATGGTAGGAGAATTTTGTCCTGTTTTGTCTAATGTCTTCCTTAACTCACTTTTCACTCAATGGCATATTTTCTGTTCAAGAATTCAGAGTTCTTATAGTTCACTCATGTATTTCCTGATCAAAACCTACTCTTACAGAAAGATCATATAATGTATTTTCCTTAGAGATGTCTGTCTGAAAACCACTTCCATGTAAGATAAATAATTCTAGGTGTAATTGTAATAGAAGTGTCAAGAATATTAAAGCAGGTGATGTAAATTTTTGTTTTGTCCCATAAGGATGAAGTGTCTTGGTTCACTGAGATCATACAATGTAGGCTAGCAATGTAATTACAATTAGACAAGTAATTATATTCCTATGGAGATTTTAGGGGCTTATGATTACATTTATGAAATTATAGAGCTATTGCTAATTTTGTGCAAGTGGAAATTACAACCCTTTTATTTTTATTTTTTAAAGATTTTATTCATTACTTTTTAGAGAGAATGGCAGGGAGGAAGAAAGGCAGAGAAACATCAATATACAGTTGCCTTTCATCTGCCTTCAACTATGGACCTGGCTGGAGACCTGATTTGCAATCTGGTTATGTGCCCTGGCTGGGAATCGAACCAGCAATTTTTGGGTTCACAGGCTGGTGCCTATCCACTGAGTACAACCCTTTTATAATGGATAGAAAGATAGAGCCATATATATCCAAAAATACATCTAATAAAGTTGTAAATAACACTTAAACCAAAGCAGGTAGAATCTGAATCTATCTACTTATGGTATAGCTCACGTCACTAGGGAAATAAATCTTGAAATAAATTATGGCCATCAGCTCTTACATCCTTACAGAGGTTTAGAGAAATAAGACCACTAAGGGGTGGTCCCTGGCTTTGATTTTGATGGCAGGGGAATGAGTTTCAGAATGGGAGCTGGAGAAAAACACATGAAAAAATTAAGTAATTTGGGGATGGGTTAGAGTTTATTCCTTGGGGACAGTAGGGAGAGACAAAAGGGAAAGGAAGAGAGGAGAAAAGAAAGTAACAGTGTTGATAAATGTTTTACAAAAAGAGAGCAAATATTTTATTAGTTTATTTTTATGACTATATAAGCTATCCACTTCTTCCTGAACTTGCAGACAAGCATCTATGACTAAATCCACAAAAATACCTCATGAGAATGTTTTCATTTTCATAGTTTTGTTGGAGATGGCAGAAAAAAGTTGTACTCAATGTCCATCGTATGACATGGGGACAGCATACTTGTTGAACAAGGTAATGAAGACAGTAAACTGATTAATGAGAAACAAGATCTTAACATCAGAGGAGACTAGAATGATGCAGACATTATGCCTCCAACATCACCACCGAACCATATACAAGGTTCATCCTGAAAGTATCAGCTGTGCAAACTGGTTTAATTATATTGACGAATTTTACTGACATTGGCTCAATACTTTCAGGATAGACCTCGTATGCACATGGGCAGAATCTCAGCCATTGTTCATCAGATGGGGTTCCAGCCAACTTCATTTGAAGCTCACATCTGGGTTACATATTTAACATGTAGAACATATAATAGGGTTTTAGAATTAATATATGATATATGTATCACATATATCATAGAGTTTTAAAGATTTTATTCATTTATTTTTAGAGAGGTGGGAAGAGAGGGAGAAAGAGGGAGAAAAAACATCAATGTACAGTTGCCTCTTATACACCCCTAACTGGGGATCTGGCCCACAATGCAGGCATGTGACCTAACTGGGGATTGAAGAAGCAACCCTTTGGTTCACAGGCCAGCATTCATTCCAAGCCACACCAACCAGGGCTATAATACAAGGTCTGTCCTGAAAGTATCAAGCCAATGTCAATATAATTAAAAGTTTGTGCGGTAGTATATATTTAAATCTATCCAAATATGGAATGTAATATAGACATTAGTATTTTTATATTTGATGGTGCCATTTGGTTGTTAATCAATTTATTCTAAGTTCTCTTAGTTGTTTGAATTCTATTAGGCAGTAGCAGGGATAAATCTATGGGAAGTGGAGAAGTAGACAAGAAAATATAATACTCTGTCCTAAAAGAAAAATCTTATCCTACATCGTATAAAGTATTGTCCTCACAGCCCAACTTACTACTTTGACCCTAAAGTAAAAACTGACATCAGTATTTGATAAAGAAACCAAACAGAAGTGACTCAAGTGCCACCTCATTCTTTATTTATACCCCTGCCCATGGGGCATGAACTGTGCTCTGCTCCTGCATTCTTGAAATAAGCACAGAGAAGTCAAGACCAAGAAATTTCTTTTAGATGCAATCTGTAGGCTCCTCTCCCTACCTCACTCCCAGTCACCACTCATAAGACTCAATAAATGTAGGGCAACAATTCTAGGGAAGTGAACCTATTTGGCAGATCCAAGTTCTCCTTCAACAATGCTGTTCTAGTTGGGATCATAATAGTAGAAAGCCTAGTTGTGACCATAGATCCAGGTAGCTCTTCTCAACTGTATTTACTAAAGATAAGGCTAGAGTTCAGACCCTTGTTCATCTTTCTCTTAGCCAATTTTCTCATGTGATTCCAAACTTGTCTTGGGGGCAGGATATGTATGATTAATTTTCACCCTAAACCCTAAACGTGTAACCTATTTCCAGTGAGAATTATACTATAACTAAAATAGAAGTAATCAGGTAATTGATGGTGACTGCCTTACAGCTATGTCTTGGGTGCCATTTCTAAAAAGGAAACCAATTTTCTGAAAATGCATGTTAAATGCTGCACACAATTGATTCTGTATGTCATTAAACCAAGGAGGATATTGCTTAGGGGATTTTCATTTTTATTTTACTTTCATGAATGTTAAGAACCTCTAAATCACTCACAATAACTAAGACAATTAGCTTTGTGTAGAACTGTGAATTTGAACCTCACTGCACTCATTCAATTTCTGATATTTTCTTCCTTTACTGGTAGAATTCACTTTGATAAACCATAAGTCAGAATAGCAGTGTATTTGTGCCCCCTCCTTGTTTTCATACATTGCATATGTCCTCACTGAATTTTAGTTTTCTGGGGAAGAGAAGAAACAGGTCATATTTAGAAACAGATGACAAACAAATTATAAATACAAACAGTATGCTTATACCATACACACTCTTAATTGGTCCCCATCCAAAATGATTCTGGAGTCTTCTGTGGACTCAGTCCCTCACATTCTTGCCTGTTTTACAAAGCATTCCTTTGATGTGTTTCCTCTTGAATTGTTTTTCATTCTTTTGGCCTTTCTCTTCTCATTCTCCCTTCGTTCATTTCCATTTCCTCTACTCTTTGTTCTTTCAAGTCATTGGGTGTCTTAGTGGAGGAGAAATAACTTTTCAAAATTGTAAAATGTTCCCAAACCTGCTCATTCACCATCTAGGTCAGTTCATTACTTGTTGCTTAGTGAACATTTCCAAAGCAGGAGATTGATGCTAGGAATGTGGATTTGTGTGCAGTGTGGAACTATCTTATCTCTGACCTGATAAACTGTGTTCTGGTTTAATTTTGTTTTTTTAATGTCATCGGGCTGTATCTATGATCATACTTTAGATTCAAAGTAATTGGGCCCTCGGTGAGTGTATATAATGCCCATTAATCACCTAGGAGTTTTGCAGATTTGATCATGACAAAAGACTAGGGAGAATTCTTACTTCCGACCCTGGTGGTAATGCAATTCCTCCCTACCAGTTGCTCTGTCTCTTGACCAGAAAAATACAGTCCATCAGAGGAATGAAAAATTTACAGCTGGTTCCCTCTTCTTCAATTTCTTGCTTCAATTTCTGGCCCAGGACCCAATTCTCGTAATTTCGCCCCAGGCAATATTTCTGAAAGCCAGAACTTGCCAACTAGACCACCACCGTTTGTGCTGAAACTGAATTGTTGAAAGGGTGGCCTCTCATGGCCACTCCTCTTCCTTTCTAAGAGAATGAACGTGTCCCTGAAGTGGGTTCAGAGCAAAGGCTTAGGTGGGCAATGGGATGTGACATTAACTGAGAAATGTTCAGTGTTTCCTGTAAATTCTGCCCAACCCCTAGCACACTGCCACAGCTCTGACCACTGTGCCTTAATGGTTTGTGTGAAGGTGGAGGGCTAGGGGTGTGAGCAGAAGCCTGTCAGTAGAGAGGCTCACTGTACTGTTGCCTCCCTAAGAGGGATGAGGAAGAGTGTAAATGGGAGGCTGGAATCATTTATGAAAACTGTGAATAGCAAGCATGGTGGTCAAGGGAAGATAAATAATCTCAACCTAATAAGTGAATTTGGAAAAATGGATACAAAGTCAATATCCAACTACAACTTTCTCTTGTATTCTTTTGTTAATTCTAGTGATTTTTTCAACCTTCCCTTTTTGGTGATAGGTCCCTAAAGATGTGTGTGGTTAATGTCATAGGAAAAACCTGCAAACACTTCCAATAAAACTGAAACAGAAGTGTCTTATAAACGAGAGCTCGGGTGGGAGTAGAAGCTGTTTTCTGGACTGACAGTAGAAGAAATGAGGGACTTGGGACCTGCGTTTAAAGGAATGTCAAATGATTGCACCTATGCGCTTGGCTTTACAGCTGTGATGTCACCCCAGGGGAGACTGATACCCCTCAGAAGAAATGTGAGGAACACAAGAGACCTACTTAAGCAAAGGGTGAGTCCTCCTTTGTCGCTCTGTATGCAAGTGGAAATAAATGCAAATATCAGGCTCTTCCCTCACAGGGGTATTGTGAACATGCAAAATTGCAACAAGCATAAATATTATACATTGATCTTATTATTTAGTCACGTGCTACATCATGACATTTTCGTCAGGGAAGAACCACATGTATGATGGTAGTCCCCCTAAGGTTACAATGGAGCTAAAAAATTCCTGTCACCTAGCGACATCATAGCTGCCCTAGGGTTGTAGCACAACACATCACTCACATGTTTGCAGTGACACAGGTGTAGACAAACCCGCCATGCTGTCAGCTGGGTAAAGGTATAATACACACAATTATGTGCAGTACATAATACTTGTTAGTGATGAGAAATGACTGTGTTACTGGTATATGTATATATTTACTACACTATAATTTTTATCATTACTTGAGAGTGCGCTCTTTCTATGTATTAAACATGTTTGAGGTAAAACAATATGCGGGGTCCCACCAGCGGCAGCCTCAACCATTTTTACCGTGTCTCCTGATTGCATGGTTTTTCCCTTGTGCCTGGCTCCATCTCATGTTGTACTGTACAGGACCAGGCTTACAACCCAGGATAATTGGCCGTATCACACAACCCCGGTGAGCAGTAAGCAATTCCTTCGCAACCTAGGCTGTAGCAGGCCTGTGTGAGCGCACTCTATGAAGTCTGCCCGATGATCGCATCCGCTAACAAGTCATTTCTCAGGATGTATCCTTGTCGGTGAGCTGCGCATGACTGTACTTTGGTCAGAGGCATCTTTTCAAGATGCACATCTGATCATCGCATCTCTCTCCTGGTTGGAAACATTTCAGTGATTCCTGTTTCTCTGGGACTGAAGATGAGAATTGATCCCAGGCCAGGCCAGCCAGTCCCTGCATGGTCTGTCTCCGAGGCCACTCCTGGCCCCTGTCCTCCAACCACACTGCCGACCCTCAGCTCCTTGTGAGCACTGTGCTTGCCCCAGGGTCACCACAGAGCAGTTCTCTTTGGTGACTTCCCCTCTGACATGCTTTTATAGCTCATATTCTTGACAATACCTGTTCACCTACAGTTATTTGTGTACTTGTGTGCTTAATGCCTATTTCCTTACAATTGTCTAAACTTGGTTTTGTTCACTATTTCATCTCCAGAACCCACCAGTGTTCCTGGTTATGTGCTAGATATTTAAGGTATAGCAAGTAAAGGTGGGGGGTGGGGGTGGGGGTGGATAATAACATTAGTGAAAGAATGAAACAATGAAGGAGAGAAAGCAGGAAAAGAAAGTAGAAAAGAAAGGAAGAAACACCTAATTGGAGAAGAAACATTGAGGTAAACGATTATTGATGTAAAAATACCTACCAGCACAGTTAAAACTGCTTGTTAGGCATATAAAGTTGTTTTCTTTTGTCTTTCCCTTTTAAAGCTCATCTTACCATGGCCGCCTCCTCCACACTACTCACCAGCAAGCCATGTCTTGTTTACCGTGCCACTGTCGTAAAATTCTAGGGTGTAAGATGAAGCAGGCCCTGAACACAGTCAATGAGATAGTTTCATACAAACTAACCCAACGCTCATTACATAATGTCAGGAGTTTACACATCCCATGAATTAGGAGACTCTGCTTTTTGTAAAACAGCCAATTCTGTGATGTAAATTACCCCACATACGACTGGTGAACAGGGAAAGATGATCTTGCATCTCAGAAGTAGTGTGGATCTTATAAATTATTTTCTAGTAGCTTGATGTTTTAAAGTTACCCAGAGAAAACTTTGTCACAGAGAAAAATCATTTATGACTATCTTTAGAAAAAAGCTTAAAAATCTATAAGAGTGCTTTCCTTCAATGCTTCAAGAATATTGAAGCATTACATGTGTCAACTATGTTATGCTTGCTGGTGAAGCTGCCTGCACAGATTAAGAAGCTGCAAAAACATTAATCCCTGTATTAAAACAATAGGTTAACGGAAAAGGTTTTTTCCATTAGATTAGATTTTGAGGGTTTTTTTTTATTTTTTATTTTTGAAATTTTATTGTTGTTGTATTACATCCATCCCCATTTTGCTCCCCTCGGTCCCCCTATAAAAATTGTTCATATTGGAGAACCTATTCTCAAAGCAGCACGTAGCTCCAGGAGTTAAGGCTGCTAACGACCAACTTACATTGAAGCCAGGCACAAATGCGAATGAGTGGGTTAAGAATGCCAGAATAACAATAAAAAATGATGTAAAAAAAAACGAATGCCAGTGTGTGTGTGTGTGTGTGTGTGCGCGCGTGTGTGGGTGTGTACCAAAGGAACAGTAATTGTTTTGTACTTTTTAGTGCTCTCCTCTCCAAATCCCACAGTTCTAAGTGGTCTCTCTGTTTTATTTTCCCCACAGGCCCAGTTATTTTTAGTGCTCAGTTTTGCAGAATGTAAGGGTTTCCAATAGTGCAAACAGTGGCATTATAACAGAAATACCCATATCTCTATTTTACAGCACTGTCTCTGACTAAAAAGGAACTAATATTTTGTCTGGCCACACGATTATGTTGGAAAAATTTGAAAGCAAGGAAATTATGTGTTGCTTCAATATTTGAACTGACTTCTATAAAGTCTAATCAGGTGGGACTTTAAGATTTCTTCTAGCTTTAAATGGACATATAATTTTTCTCTGGCAGAAAAAAATTCTTCAACCACCTCCATACCTCTATATATCTCATAGGCATTTGCCTGTCTCCCCAATTTCATATTGGAGTCTGTCATAATTACAAATCTTTTCTTGCTACTATGTAATCCATTCTCTCTTTTAGAATTACAATCCTAATTCTCTAAGGCCCTGAGCATTGGTTTTCCGGCCCCATTCTCTGTTTCCCCAAAGTGTTCTGTGTCCTTGGGGATTTTATATACAATGTTTTCCTGTTGAATATGTGTGTGTGTGTCCTACGTAGACAGGTATGCATATCCTACAGACATATGCGTATTAGGTCCTACCATGACCTTGGTACCCAGAGATACCTGTGCATAGACATTTGTTTACTTAAAGAAGTGTGTTTTTCCTTCTGCTATTGAACCAAATTATTCACGTGTGGATTTTCACTGGTTTATGCAAATATGGTATTAACGGCATTAACTTTGGGTTTCCTCTTTGTCTCCCTCACAATTACACCACACACACACACACACACACACACACAGGTCAATACAGGAAACCCTGTAATTTTCATTCAGTAGTAGTATAAAAGAAGGAAAATCAGCTTCAAATTCTGGTTTGCTCTTTCTGTGTGACCTTGAGCAGGTTGCTCAGCCTCTTTGAGCCTCAGGGTTGTTTTTGTTTTGTTTTGTTTTTAATCTCTAAAGGGGAATAATATTAAAATCATAAGAGAGGATTATTCTGAAAATTAAATAGCATGGTAAGAATCACTCCTTTATAGTGCCCGGCCCATAGTAGGTGTTTGCTATTTATATGATAATAAATGTTTGATATTTATATGATCAGCAAACATTTATGGAACAATTACTATGCAGCAATTATTAGGCTGTATTCTAGGAACAAAGACATGAAAGATAAAATTCCTGCACTGGATGGGTTCAAATCTTAACAGTGGATATTGGTAAGTAAATAAACAAACTCAAGTTATTGTACTATGATTGAAGGACGTATGTGAAGACTAGGGGTGCCCAAGAAGGATCATCCAAACCAAACTCCGAAATTCAAAGGTTCCCTAAGTAATTCTTGATCTATATCTTACAGACTATGTAAATACTTGCTAGATGAAGAACAGGGCAAATCTTATTTTGGGCAGGGGAGCATGTTCAAAGACTTGGAAACAATGCAGGGGCACACGACAAATTCAAAGAAATTGAAATAATCAGCAATCTCCCTAAAATATTAATAAAGGTGACTGACTGTACATGATCCTGGAACTTAGGCTTCCACTCGTTGTTCTTTCACTGTTTTATAATTGCCTATTTATCTTTCTCCTCTACCACACAAAAGGCAGGGACATTGTCTTGTTCCATGTAACTCAAACACAAAGCAGAGTATCTACAATATAAAAGGAATACAATAAATATTTGAAGAAATAAATTTTGGTTGCCCCAACTATTCATTTAAAAAAGTAATAAAAGCTCAGACTCAGGGAGTGTAATTCACTTGTCTAAAGACATATGATAAGTCTGATATCAGATTGAACTACAGTCACCCGCTGCCAGGTCTCCTTGCTGACTGCTTCCATCACAAATGAGCAAGACCTGCCAATAGGTCAGATCAGCGATGAGGGAGAAGAAGCCAAAGGCCGGAATTCACTGCAGCTCTAGGCATTTAACTGACCTAAAATCTCCTCATGAAACATGCAGTTTAAACTTTTCTCAGGTAACCTGGTAATCAAATTGGGGCATGGGAGCAAACAAACAGTAACATTTTTAAATTCTAGCCTGACAACTAGGAAGAATTAATATACTTCCTAAAAGTAAGCAGTTAGGGGGTCAAAGGCATAAACTCCCTGTTGTACAATGAATAAGTTCTGGGGCCCTAACAGGCAGCATGCTCGCTACAGTTAATAACACTGTATTGTGTACTTGAAATTTGCTAAAGGAATAGATCTTAAGTATTAGCATCACATGAAAAAGCAAATAAACAAGAAATCTCTCATACCAAAAAAAAAAAAAAAAAAATGTCCTAAACACTTTGACAAGCCATGATGCTAGAAAACAGCAAGGTATTCTTCTTCTGTCCTACTCTCTCCTTTCCCTGCCTCTGTTTTTCTTACAGAAACGATTCTCCAGGGCATGAGACAAATGAGCCACTCCAGAAGTTATTACAAAGATTGTCTGGGCTCTACTTTTCCTTGAAATAACAGATCAGCTTAGCGGGGAAAATGCCCTTTGCACATTCACTGATAGAATCTTGATAAGAGTCAGCCTCATCCACTAAAACAAGCATGTAGAAAAAGTTGCCCTACATTTATGCTCTTTTCTCTGATGTTTGTCTATGTGTCTGATGAGACATCCACATTCTACTTGCCTCAAAATAAATATTGTGATAACTGGATCATTCCCTAACTGTTGGGGACCCCCCATCCCCTGCTATTTCTTACCTGGGAGTGCCTCTCACCAGTCTACACATTTGCCCTGGTATCTGGAGCTCAATTCAAGAGAATATTTACCTATTTCCTCAGCTGTTTAGGAACAAGACAGGATCCAGTTTACAAACAAGTCTTTATATGACCTTACTTAGGAATATGTTTCTGTTGTATAAAATGCACTTAAATCAATCCATTTCTTAAGGGTGGTAAACTCTGGACACAATTTATATTCCATGACGGTTCTTCCCAATAGGCTGAAGAGACTTTCATTATCTTGGTTTGGGACTACTTCAGAAGTGACATGATCTATATTGTCAGTCTTATAGCCTTTATTGTCATAAAGGGCTATGTCACGGTGTAATAGCAAAAGTGGCTGGCATTAAAATGACTTGTTTGTGCAAACTCCATCCTAAACAGCTCCTGAGACCAACAGGCACAGAATCTATTCTAAAGCATCACAAATTAAAGCAACAGAGGTACCCTAGACACACTGCTGCATTGCATGCCCACACACCACACATACACTCATGCTCACAAACATTTAAATAGTCACTCATTGCAGCACAAGTTCATGTGTGTGCTCACTCTATCAGAGGATGATGATACAGCTATTGATAAGAAACTATTACTTCATAGCAGGTGTCACTGCCACATTTACTTACAAGTTACTGGGCTGTGAGCAAATGGCTCTCTAATGATGGATAAGCAAAAGTTAAAGAAAGCTCCACATCAAATGGTGGGTGAAAACAGAAGGGAAAGGGAAGGTGAGTCAAGTCCAGAGGTAAGGACAGACTGACAAATGAATAAGGGACCATTAGAATGCAACAGTAATCCAAGGAGACATTTATTCATAAGATATCTGGGTAAAGTGTTTAAACATTAGGAAAAAATGTTCCACCTGTCCATTCAGTGTACAGTTTAATATTATGTCATGTTGGGGAGTCCTAACTGTAAGCATTTGTAATCTAATGGTTACTTTCACAGAGCCTAAGTGTAAATGACATTTTTATAACCTAAATGTAAGAACTGTGATGTGTATGTGTTGATTTTGTTGTCTTTAGGCTTAGGAGTGCCCACTGCAACCTGTTCTTACTCCCTGAGCTTTGGAAAAACTGGTATTAGTAACACACTTGTGGTAAGTACATGAGTGGGAACTGTAAGGTCACACAGGGACAGGACCTCACATAGGATATCAGCCATAAAATCCCTCCTGAGCCCTGGCTGGTAGCACAGTGGATAAGGCACCAGCCTGCGAACCCAAAGGTCGCAGGTTTGATTCCCCAGCCAGGGCACATAACAAGGTTGCAAACCAGGTGGTCTCCAGTCAGGTCTGTGGCTGGAGGCAGGTGAAAGGCAACCATACATTGATGTCTCTCTGCCTCTCTGCCTCTCTGCCTCTCTGCCTCTCTCCCTCTCTCCCTTCCCCTCTTTCTGAAAATAATGAAATAAAATCTTTAAAAAAAAAAATCCCTCCTGAAATCCAACACAGAATAGGTACCTATTGAACTGCCTCTAGAATACAGAGGCTTAGCAGAGTGGAATAGGGGAGTGAGAATTTAAGCAGTGATGAGAGTCTTACATCAACAAGTAAAATGATATGTAGATGGAGAAATCTCCTTATAAACATCAAAGTTTGAAAATGACTGATTGACACTAAAGAGAGAAAAGAAAACTTGAACTCCAGCGGTCAAGGCATAAAAGCCATTCTGCTTTTAAAATAACTGTGAGATCTTTAGGTAAATAAAGAATCAATAGAGAATTTTTAAATATTCTATTTTGCTAAATGGTTTACCCCATTCTATTTAAAAATGAAATTAAAACCTTAACATATAACAGTGGGCCTGTGGATTTGTCATTGCTAGGAGGACTCAGGTGGAAGGATGTTGGACATTAAATACAAGTATAAAAAGACTCCATGCGAAAGGGGAAGATGCTGAGGTTGACTTAATATCCTTACCTTATATCTCCCATAGACACAACAGTGATCCCCAGGGGCTTATAAGGAGGAATATTTCAATCCCCCTTACTTCTTCTATGGCTTCTTACTCTATTCATTGACTCAAAAAATGAACATATTGAAGTCAGTAGCCTTATCCTTATTCTCAGAGAAAAAATGTGTAGCTCCAGCAGCTCGATTTAGCCATTTCCTCAATGGGGAGGATAGCCAGGGTCATGTAGAATGACTTCTGTGCTTTTTCTTTTCCCACCTGCATCTGGGATGCTGTGACAAGCACATGTGTGTTACACACACACACACACACACCCCAGAGTAAGGGTCAACTTCACTATTCTAAGGGGAGGGATGATGTCTCTTTTTCATTGTATATATCCAAGATTAACCACCTACCTGCCATTGGGGAGTGGAGTTGAATAAATGTTACATGATCAGGATGGTCATTATGTTCTCAAAGAGTCCATTAAGAACATCATTCCCCCATAAAACCCAGGGAGAGATATCAATTCCAGATGTTAAGTTATAATAATCAGGAACTTCTTTATCATGACATCTCAAATTAATTTCTTTTTGTCATCATTGAATTTGTCTTTTAAGAAGAGGTAAATATTCCCAAATTAACTAACTTTCAATAAGGAAACAAATTTTTACCTAAACAATCATTAACCTTTATTGTTAATTTAATGGAAATAGTACAATTAGAGTAAGGGAGGAAATTGCAATCACCAACCCTTCTCTGCTGTTCACTCTTCCTGGGTTTAAAAGTAAAAGTTATCCCTCCAGCAGATGTTCTTTACACAGATATGAGATGCAGGGTGAGATTATTTTATGATCTCAAGTAAGTTATCTTACTCCAAGAAAACACTTCCCAAAGTTTCCTGAAGTTAGTCGAACTACATGATATATAAGCAGTTTAAATATGACCAAGATAGTATCTTCCCCTCTCAGCTAACCTTCTATTATAAACCACGTACTTTATTTCAACATTCTGAGCAGATTCTAGACAATTCTGTGCACACAAGTCCCAGAGCAGACATAAAAACCAGATGGGAAAGAGATTTACAAGAACCAATCTCAAAAGAATATTCGCAAGCAGAATGTCAACTCAACATTGATTTTGGCAACATATTTTGATTTACAATACAAATGTCTTTTCAGAATTTTCATTTCTTCTTATGTATGAAAGAGGATATAGGCCCAGCTGCTTGCTTCAAATGTTCTAGCCCTAAACAACAACAAAATTATCATTTACTTTTATCCCCTGGGAAGTTCAGATGTTTTCAGTAGACTTTACAGGAAAATAGTTAAGTCAAGCAAGCAGTTGCCCCTATACTTGAGAATATTTTCCTGAGGATACCACCTTGTCATATCTCAAGAATCTTAACAAGGCAAAGAATGAAAAAGTGTTTTTCCTTCATAATTCTCTTATTACAGAATAACAGCATACTGAGATTCTTTTCACGGTGGTAACACCAAGTGCTGTACTAGAGATATGAAAAACACCTTCAAGGAGTTCAGAGTCCTTGAAGACCTTGAAAGAAGTGCAAAACAAACAAAAAAAGCAATGTGTTGTGAAATATAGAGAGAATTATTTGAGCACTGGAAAGGAAGCACATAACTCTAACAGAAAAGACCAGGTAAGAAGGAAAAGATGGGTTAACTAGATGCAGTTGTCATAAGGACATAAATATAACTAAATTTAAATTGCTAAGGATAGATTGTTTCTATCTTTGGTCACAGGAAACAAAATTAATTTGAAAATAATTCAATATCAGAATCATCGGCAAACATTTATTGAGCCAAATACATACTGATTCCCAGTTGATGGAAAAACACCTAGAGTATACTTTGGTGGGTCATGTGCAAAATGCCTCTGATATTTTTCAATGTTTGAAAAATTATAGTATTTAACTTCAACATTCTTGCAGGGAGCTTAATGTTCTTAGCGTAGGTGGGTATAATGACTAGCTTCAACCAACGCCAATTGGGCTCCGATGGTATAATTGGATTTGTGACATGGGGAGAGGGAAATCTGGTCAGGAATAGATAGTGGTAAAGCTGAACATAGTTAAGTATATACACACATTCATGAGCACTGTGACCACACAACCTATTGTATTGTGGAGGATGGTGTGTACCAGTTGGTTCATGTTGACTTTGACAGTGTCATTTATGCAAATAAATAGTCTACTTTCGCTACCTTATCAAACTATGGAAAATTAGAAATACTTGCTCACACAAAACAGGAATCCCCAATAACTCCTCAAAGATGAAATTTTACTTTTTCTGGGTTTTTTTTTTCAGATGGAAAAGAACATAATTTAGAAAAAAAATAACATAAGAAAAAATATCATTAATGTTTCTATTGTATGAAAAGATAATGCTGTCTATTGAGCCAAATGTTATTTGGTTAGCTAGGTCCATATATTAATCAATCTTGTACATTCTATAAAATGTAGTGTGTGTCTATAGTATGATATTAATCCTACATATGATACTCACAGCTTTTATTATAAATTTCAGCCAGTCACTCTGAAAAGCTCTATTTCATGTCCTCATAGCTATATCTCCTATAATTTCATGGTTTGCAAAGCCCTTTCACATTCATTATTCCTTTTGATATTTGTAACAAACCCCTGAGGTAGGTAAAGTGTTAACAGCCCCATTTTTTATAAATAAATATTCAAAATGCTTATGTAATGTAATAAAGATTACACAGTAATGAATATTCATAACAGTGAACCTAGACCTCACAAGATGGCTTGAACATGACCTATAGAGTTTGTGCTAATTATCTGGCCTTATTTTATTCTAATTTGTTGAAAATATGCAATCCAAGTTTGACAAAAGGGGTCACTCAAGATTACTAGACTATTTGATTCACCCAAATGCCTTAAAATAATATTAAATATCCTAAGTTTTCATTCGGAAAATATAGCCCAAATTTGTAAACTCTCCTAAAGAAAACAGTGACCCTGGAGTAGGGGTTTAGGAACGTAAATCTTCACCTTTTCCTTGAAAGCAATAACTCACGAAAAGCTGCATTGGATGAAAAACTGGGCTGAGACCTTGAAGGCGTGTGATTACAGTCAGTTTATGCTCTGAGCTTCCAAGAACATATTCTGAGCAGTCAATGTGATTGGAGGGTGATGGGGGTTGCTGTACGCATTTTTCTCCCCAGTTCAGCCTCCTTGGATTGATAAATGGGTTTACCTGCAGCGTTGCTGAAGGATATTATTCAATGTTCTGTTAGTTTCATCTGCCAGCTCTAGGTGGGTGCAGGAAAGGGGAGCTTCTTGAAGGTAGTTTTAAAAAGGTTTAAAGCTTTGACTTCGGTGGAGGGAGCCCTTACTCAAGTGCTAACTTGGCCTTGAACGGAGAATAGATACATCGAAACCTATAAAGTTCTGCCTCTTAATTACCCACACTGAAGAAAAGTACAAGCAGCACCAAGTATAAGGTCACCACCGCTAGACCTGTTATATTCTTCAAGGTACGAGTCTTACTAAATGAAGGGAGGGTTGGAGCGCAAAGTGGAATCTCTCTCTATCTCTCTTCAAAGTTGGCAAATTGTGTTAGTGTTTTCTAATATGAATTATATGGCTAATATATTAACTGCACAAGTATTTATTATTGCAAGTGAAGTAAAGAATTAACTCAATTATCCTGCTCATGAAAGCAACATTTTGCACTACAAGATCTCATTTGCTTTGATTATCTTGATTATTACAAGCATTTCTGTTGGCTTTTTTTTTTTTTTTAACACCCATAAACAGTTTCACTACATTGTCTGTTAGAAAACATTATAAATCTGCTGGAAGTCAAATACTTTTAAACAGTTTTAAGATGTTCTTTGCAAAATACGTAAGTAAATGGCATTATTCTTCTAAGTAAATCAAGAGTCCTGTAGAGGCAATGTAGTTCTTACAATATACAGGTAAAAGCTAGCTGTAATGAATTCCCCAAGACATGCAGTTTGGTGGTAATGGATCTATGTAGTAATGAAGGCATTGACAGAAATGACTGTCCTAGGCTTCTGGAGCTATGAATGAAACAGAATGAAACAGCCACTCCGTAGCCAGCTAACAAGTAAAAATTCACCCTGAATTGAGCAGGGACAACATGGAACATGTTATGCACCTGTCTCATACTCCTGCCACTTCTCCCAAGCCCTTGTTCCCATGGATGTTTTGGATGAGCTTGTCTGCTGTGAGATGGGATGGGGGGTGGGGGGTAAGAAACTGTAAAAGGCCGCATTATCCTCTTTATAGACCAGCATCCTTTAGTCCATTGTGTACAGGGGACCTTATCAAAGTTTCTATAGAAATTCCTATTGTTAAGCTATTCTGTTACAAAAACAAACAAAATGAATGGTCCTCTAGCCTATAAGAGAAGAATATATTTCTTAGAAGAGCACTGAAGGCCTCAGCCCCTAACTCTGCCTCAGTCACTTGCCTCTCCTACACCCCCTGTCCTTTCTGCTCCAACTGAAGGGCCTGTTGCCCAAATGCAGCCTGGCCCTGCTGCATGGTCCTTTCCTGCTGAGGCCTCATTCAATGTGGGAAGGAAGCCTTTCTTGTCTCACTTAAGGGTCAGGACATACTCCTAGGTGCAGAGTGCATTGCCTCCAGAGCATGAAGTGGCTGATGAGGCACTGTGCTTCCTTGGTGGTGGACGTGATGGATGTGATGGGTGCAGCTTGCAGCAATTTACCTGGAAGGAGGTGACCCAGGACGCCCATCGTCCCCAACCCTTAAACTCACCAGTGCATGGCAGATCCTTCTGCGTTCCAAGAATCCGTCTCCTGTCCTCTGGAATGCACACGCTGCTTAAGCCTGGTTACAGGCCTGGAGTGAGGGAAGCAGCAGGACCAGCCTCCGAGGGGTGATACCTGTGGTTGTATTTGCTGGCTTGGCAGGCGTTGGGGGAGGCAGGTGCTATCTCTTAAAGGGGGCAGCGGGCAATTTCTTCAGACCCAGAAAGTCAGATAAATCTGAAAAATCCAATCTTCCGGCCAAATATCCCCATCCCCTGTATCAGGGTCTTAGGTTTTCCCAGCTAGAGTTTCAACTTTGGGTACACCTAAGCTGTCTCACTTGAACATTCAATCACCTTTGCAGTTCAGCTATTCTAGCAAATCTTGCACTTGCTCAGCTTTTTCTGCTCCTCAGCTGCGGAAGATGAGGGCCTCCTTGTAAGTGAGTGAAGAGATTCAATGCAACTTCGTAATAACCATCTGATTCCCTTTGTTTCAATCTTTATTATTCCTCAGTATATTTTAACCCCTGAACTATCACACTGGTTGGTACATGCCCTGCCCCCAAGACACCATCCCAGCTCAACCTTCCAGCTTACTGTGAGTGGATAATTTAACGACTGGACCATCTCTTTGTGCCAGGGGCTACCTGGGAGAGGCAGGATCTTCATTACCAATAAGCCAGTAAGTGGTTCACTTTCAAAATCCTATTTTACCAGCTACTTTTCTAGATGTCTCCGTAACCAAGTAGAAGCTTCCTTTCTCTAATATTACCTCTACTTCTTTCCCCCCATTTGACTCAAACTGGCCTCAAGCAGCACCTGCCTCCTTCCCCCTGGCAGGACCATTCCCTTAATCATTAAGTCCTCAGGGCATTAGGTTCTAATTAGCATCAGATAATCACAGGAAAGAAGACTCTGGTCTGTTGACCCCAGAGACAGAGTTTTTTTTATTTTTTATTTTATTGTTGTTGTATTACATCCATCCCCTTTTTGCTCGCCTCTGTCCCCCTCCCCACCCATTCCCCCCGAAGTCAACCCCACCTGTTGTCCATGTCCATGGTTCCTTTATACTAGGTTCTTGTCTAAGCTGCTCCCCTTTCTTGCCTCTGCCTCCCCTCTCCCCTCAACCCCTTTCCCCCTGACCACTGAAGGCCTATTCACTGTATTCATATATTTGGTTCTGTTTTGCTTGTTGTTAGTTTTGTTCATTATTGCAGAGACAGAGTTTTGGTTAAACTAGATATAACATCTAGGCTTCAGTTGTGTTTCGGCTCCAGACCCAAAAAAGCAGAAAGAGACACCAGCAAAGTGACACCATGGCTGATGTCAGGATCAGATGCAGCCATGGCATCACTTTGTACCATGGTGCTGACCAGTCAGCAGAGGCCAGGACCTAACTCCCCTTGCCACCATAATTAATGACTTGGGAACTATATCTTTGATTGTTGAATGAGCAAATGTTGTTCCTTCTTAACTATATTGAGCTTTAGTCTGAGACACAAAAAATTAAATACTAGGAAGAGAGAAAATATGAATGGTTATTGATCAAAATGGACAGTTCTCCAGTGAAAGGAACTGAAATATACTCAGGAGGAGGATCTTGGAATTCAATTAAAGTCTAAACTTGGAAAAATAAATTTGGAGGGATACCAGGGCTGATTTAGAGGCAAGCAAATTAAAATTAGTGAATTTTAAATTAATTTCACAGATGGTATCCAATTCTGGTATGGCTGGCAGGGTTCCAGATTATATTGAAAACAAAGAAAAAGCAAAAATCCTCAATTTTTTTTAGAGATGTGACATCCTGATCTTTATAATTGTGTATTTATATATATATATATATAGATAGATAGATAGATATAGATATAGATACACACACACACACACATATATATACATATACTATATATATGTACATATACATACTATATATATATATATATATATATATATATATCTGTGTGTGTTTATGTATATAAGTATGTCTTTTGTGTGTGTTTAGTCAATATGATATAAAAATTAACAAAGGGAAAAAGTAACCCAGTCTGCTAGGTAATAAATTCTCAGACACTTGTCAAGGGAAATACCAAATAAATATTGGGTCTGGTTTTAAGAACTTCCAGGTACCTTTGTTATGACACTGAAATTAAACTTGATCCTTACTCAAGGGGCAAGGGATTATATGTTAGTGACTTATATTGATAGCTGAACTCTTGATTCCATACTTATTTACAGACATAAAAAAATTGCAGCTGCCTGAAATATACATATAATGTCTGACACTTAATATCCAATATTATATATGCATGCATTTTTACTATTGCAGAGAACTACAGGATCTTATTTACTGATAGTTATATACATGGAGATTATTCTCCTTTTGATTCATTGTTGTCCCCGGAGATACTCTGCTCTTTTGAGATATTAGCAAACAGATTCAGAGCTGCTAGGAGACCATCATGGTCCCCCAGCATTCTCAAGTTTGGAGGCTCCCACCCTCCGTCATTCCAGACATACAAAAATATGCTCATGTCATGTGTTAAATATAGCTTCTCTAAAAAAATTTTAAAGGTTTTTATAATTTTTTTTAAATTTGAATTTTCTTCAATATACATTTCTTATTTTATTCTTACAGTAGAAACTTGTGCTTATATTTAAGTAAAGTTGGATTCAATTACGCTTAACTGTTTGACATTAATATTACATTCTGCAGATGTTTAACTATATACCTTTATTGATTCTGATATTCCAGACATTATTTTTTCACTTTTAAGCCTATGAATTTTTCCAGATCCTAAAAATGCCGTTGACAAGCTCATAGACTAGTCTAGACAGTAAGCCTATAGCACCTAATGAATAAAACTGCTGTTTAGTCACCACTAATGAGCTGTCCTCTCACTGTATTTGGTATAAAACCAAGTTCTGCATCATGACCCATAATGGTCACTTAGACTCTATGTGAATTGTTCCACGCCTTCTCCTCTGGCCCCCACCTCACACACTCTTCTCTTTTCCACTCCGTGAAAATCATACTGGAGGTCTAAGCATCCATCAAGAGCAAAGATAATAGTTTAAGCAAGTATTGAGACTACGAGAAGGGTTTTTAGGGTTTTCATGTTTATGTGTAAAGGATAAGGAAGGCCTCAGTACGCTTGTAGACAGACAGGAGAAAAAGCCAGGAAAGGAACAAAAGGTCCCTGGATTTTTTGTTTTTTTTTTAATTGAACTACTGCCCCACTCAGTGCCTGGGTAGGCCAAGACCTCAGATAAGTCTTTCTTGAAGGGCTGTTGCTGGTTATTGATAGGATTCAGTTCCTCACAAGCCATTGGACTGAGGCTTCACTTCCTCACCACCTGTTTGCTAGGGGTCACCCTGGGTTGCTTGTCATGTGAACCTCTCCACAGGGCAACTCACAACAAGGCAAGCAAGTGAGAGAAGCAAGAGAGGGAGAACTACTAAGACAGAAACCAAGGTCTTTGTGTAAGTGACCTCCCATTACTTCTGCCACACTGTGTCCATGAGAAGTAAATCAGAAGTGTGGCCCACACTCAAGGAGGGTAACCACGCATGGCCTGGACAGCTGGAGGGGAGTGTCCCTGGAAGCCTTCTCAGAGACTTAAACATAGGCATTACCTAGAAGAGTTGACCATCTAAATAATAGAATGCTGAATAATACTTCAAAAAGACAGAAAACCTACAATATTTATCCCCATCTGGCGTAGAAAAAAAATCTTCAAGATAATAATGTTCAAAACAAGAACAGAAATTCACCAGGCAGAGGAAACATTATGAACAAAAGAACAGATGCATAGACACTTCCAGCATGTTTCTGGGGCTTCAAGAACTTCTTTAGAAGTGAGCCTAAAGGAAGTGTTGGAGAAGTGGCTACAGACTGAAGTGTAATAGGTAGACCATGGCAGACGGTGGAGTTTCTGATTTGTCATGCTGAAGAGTGTTAGACTCCATCTGATACTTGAGAAAATTCCCAAAGCAGGAGAATGAAAACCATTATCTTAGGAAAATAACTCTAGTAACAGGGTGTAGCATGACTAAGAACAGGAAATAAAGAAGTCAAGTAGATGATTAAGGAATATGTCATGCCAGCCTACACAAAGACATGGTGCAGTAAATGAAGACAGTGGCCCTGCAGCTGAAGTGGGATCAAATTTGGCAGCCATAGGCCAGGGTTGCAGAAAGACAGTAGAGAAAGAATGACTTCCGGTTCCTGCCTTGGATGACTGGGCACATGTTGACACTATGAACCATAGATGGGCAGATGAAAGAGAATGAATTTTTTCTGGGTTTGTTGAATTTTGAGTATTCTACAGGACATCGTAGATACAATACATATAGGCCTTACTTCATACATATATAGAACAATCATCACTTAGATGGAGACAAGTGAGATCAAGTTTAAGTACACAAGTATTTACTGACTAGCTACTATATTCTTGGCACCATACTAAATGAGATATGGTAATCAGTTATGTCAAAGTAGTAATAGAAGGATAATATTATTTTGGACTTTCAAAATAAAACCAGGAGTCAAAGTGAACATGAAGAAAGTACATGATCAACGCACATATCAAGAAGCCATATTTGCATCATGTACCCTGTTTCCCAGAGTTTGCTTTTAATTGATATTTATTTTCTCTTGATTCAATTAGTAGCAGGGTAGCCTGTAATTTTGAAGCAATTCTACATTTATGTGGCTGAGTTTCACACAAACCATTAATAAAAATGCAGAAAAGAATAATACTCAATGAATTTCTTATGCATTAACATGATTACTAGAATTAAGTTGGCTAGTTCCACTCTGAAGTTGTGTTTGACACGTGATGCTTATATAGCTTGCGACAGTTTGCATTTTGCAGCTTGGTTAATTAAAGTTTTTAGCTACTTGTTAAATTATAATTGCACAGTGCCATGACAGGGGTCCTTTAAAAATCAAATTATTATTTACCCAAGTGGAACTGTGTGTGTGTGTGTGTGTGCGCACATATGTACATGTTTTAACAACACCATTAAAGCCTTTTTCCCTCATTAATCTGTTCTTAGAAAAAAAAGTGCTGCAGCTGCTTAGTTTTGATGGCAGGTTTGTGTGTCCATCTCCAAATTCTCCCCTTCTTGCTTTTTCTCACTTTTCTGAAGCATGTCTACTAGGCTTTTGTTCATCTTCATGGGATCCCAGACAACACACATTTTGCAAATGCCATTGACTTCAATGGCATCTATCCACTTCAAGCTCACAGTTTGAACTAAAGATATTTAATTCCTAAAAAAGAACAAAATCAAACAACCCCCCCACCCCCAACACATACACGCTCTCTCCTGATTTCTGTATCCAGGAAGACATTGTGACAAGCCTACAATGCTTCTAGCATGATAATAATCCGGGGGATGGGGAACTGTCCATTTTTAAAATTGTCCCCAGCATACATGGAATTTCTCTTCCCCACAAATGAGAAAAGAAGGCAAACATAGGTATATTTTCAACCATAGGAAAGTAACACCCTAAAAATCAAGTCAACACCTTAAACTGTGTGGAGTAGGAAAACCACTGGATGGCAAGTAGAAGTTAAATTCAAGCAGTTCTCTGGCATTTACACTCTGTCCAAAGCAGATATGCCAACAGCAGTTTGCATTTACACTTTATACATTTAGATGTCAAAAAACATATAACAAGCTCAAAAATACATTTACTTAACTAGCTTTTCCTTTCCCTTCAATTCCTGTTTGGTTGGATTTTTTACATAAATGTCTTTATGATTGAATTTTTATTCCTTAAGATTCCCTGGTAATAGTTAAAATACACCAATATATATTTTTATTCTGATGCAACCAGATTAGAGCACTATAAAAGCCATAGATTTTCATTAAAAAATGCAAGTATGTCCATAACCTCTCAACACTGGAAGTATCTATTTTATTCACCAATACATACCTAGCACAGAACAAAAGGCCTGACACCTAGAAAATACTCCAAAAAGTTTTGTTGATTTAAATAAACGAAGAGTTGAATAAATGAATGAATGAATGAATGTGAATGAATGAATGAATGGGCTGCTTAAATAAAACATGATCCTGTGTTTATTATTTTTAAAGATTTTATTTATTATTTTTATAGAGAAGAACAGGGAGAGAGGCAGAGAGGGAGAGAGACATCAATGTATCGTTGTCTTCCACCTGCCTCCAGCCATAGAACTGTCTGGAGACCTGGTTTGCAACCTGGTTAGTGCCCTGGCTGGGGAATCAAACCAGCAACCTTTGGGTTTCCAGGCCGGTGCCTTATCCACTGTGCCACCAGCCAGGGCCTGATCCTGTGTTTAAAACAAGGGTCCCTGAAGAGAAAGTAGGTAGGCACTGGAATTAGATCTACCCACTAAGGCTCAGGTCTAGACATCTGTTCAGAAGGGAGGGCCAAGTGAAGTGATTTAAGTGTTGAGATGTAGTGTGGGGAACCAACCTATTAATCTGTCAGATCAGGATCCTTTGGAAGAAACTTCAAGATGCGATAAGCAGATGTAAGGCAGGGCTGCAGTGCCAGGGAATTAGAAGGGATAAAGGAAGCCAGAAACAGCACATAGTGATGGGGGACTCAAATGCTGGAAATTTTTAGTTTCAGGGAACAGCTAATAGGCTTAATAATCAATGTATGTAAAAAGCCCTTGTTTTAGGAACTGGAGCCATGACCCACCTTGACTCCAGGAGACCATAAGCAGGTCCACCTCTGTGTCTGAAGAGGACCACAGGACATCAAACTGGTATCTGAGCCACCATACTCCAGGGTGAGAGGCCCTCCACCAAGGACACACATGGAAGAATGCTGCAGCTTTTATCTGGTTAACTTTTTCCTTGAATTCCAAACCCCTTACTTACACTTTTCTTCTCCTTATACAAAGGGCCCATTTGTAATGGAATTTTAGACAGTCTGTTAGAGTACAACCCGTCTATCTTCTCAGATCACCAACCATCTGAATAAGGCTCCAGTAAAGATTCAATCCTTTTCTCTGCTTATTGGGTCTTGTAAATGACAAGCAGCATGAACACCGGCTTTTAAGTTTTTTTTTTTTTAAGACAAGTTTTTTAACTAATTTGAGATGCCAATTTTCTTGACTGCAAAATTGGTAACAATAATGTGTAACTTGTGGTGGTTGTAATAGTTGAAAGACCAAAGTGTATTATTTTCTATTAGTATATGTTTACTTAGTATATACTAAATTTTTTTTTAAGGAAGAATTTTTAAAAAGATTTTATTAATTATTTTTAGAAAGAGGGGAAGGGAGAGAGGCAGAGAGGGAGAGATACATCAATGTATGGTTGCCTTTCACCTGCCTCCAGCTACAGACCTGGCTTGTAACCTGGTTATCTGCCCTGACTGGGAATCGAACCAGCAACCTTTGAGTTCGCAGGCTGGTGCCTTTATTCCACTTACTGATACGAACTTTTTTCACAGAGATATATTCCATATAAAGTATTATATTAACTGGGATGGTAAGTTTTTAAATAACCAAGCAGCATAATGCAGTGAACTAAACATGGGATTGAGATTGAATCAATCGTACAAACAATTAGTTGTTAACTTCTAGGCCTTAGCTTCCTCATCTGGAAAAACAAAAGACTGTATGAACAAGCTGACCATTTTTAGCTTTGATTTTTCCCAGTAAAATTGATATTTATGTCTTTATATTATGAGTATATACCAACATAGCTTACATTTTTTAATCTTCCTTTTACCAACCACAGGTTCTGGCAATCAGAAGGAAAATCCCACGTGCACCAGTATCTCTGCCAAGATACTCAGTCTTCCTCTGCCTTGTTCAGCAGGAACTGCCCACCTGAATGTCTAAGCCCCGCCCCCTGCACTTGGGCCCCGGGCCCCACCCCTCTCCTTTTGTCTGCAATTTTCCCCCTCTTGCTAATATATCACCATTTTCCCCCTCTTCATTGGATCATTTTCAGGAATAGACAAACATTTTGTGACATTTCTATTGTATTAACTTTTAAAAAAATCTCTAGACCCTACATCTGCTACAGGAACTACACACTGTTCCTGTCCTCTTTTTAGAGAAAAATTTCTGAAAAGCATTCTTAATATACTCACTGTTCCTCTATTAAATATTTTGCAATGAGTCTTTTGGCTCCTTCACTCTAATAAAACTTTTAAAATGTGATCATGATATCTGCATTGTTTTTCCTCACCTTTTTTTTTTTTTATCTCTTAGTAGTATTTGACATGTTGATTGCTCACTTTCTTGAAATAATTTATTTTAAATTATATTTTTATTGATTATGTTATTACAGTTCTCCCAATTTCTCTCCTCCACCCTCCACCCGGCAACCCCCACTCCCTCAAGCAATCCCCCCAGCCTTATTCATGTCAAGGGCCACATGTATAAGTTCTTTGGCTCCTCCATTTCCTACACTGTACTTTACATCTCCATTTGCTATTCTGTAACCACCTATTCATACTTCTTAATCCTCTCCCCTCTTCATCCCTTTCCCCACACTCCACCTCCCATCTGGCAATCATCAAAACACTGTCCATATCCATTATTTTCTCTCTGTTTTTCTTGTTTGCTTAGTTTGTTTTTTAGATTCACTTGTTAATAATTTGTTTTTTGGGGTTTTGGCATTTTATTGTTCCTAGTTGTGATCTTTTTCTGGAATAAGTCCCTTACACATTTCCTCTAACAAGGCTCAGTGGTGATGAACTCCTTTAGTTTTTTTCTTATCTGGGAAGTTCTTTATCTGCCCTTCAATTCTAAGTAATAGCTTTGCTGGGTACAGCAATATTGGTTGTAGCTCCCTGCCCTTCATGACTTTGAATATTTCTTGCCAATTGCTTCTAGCCTGCAAAGTTTCTTTAGAGAAGTCAGCTGATGCTCTTATGGGAACTCCCCTATAGGTAACTAACTTTTCTCTTGCTGCTTGTAAGATTCTGTCTTTAACCTTTGGTATTTTAATTATGATGTGTCTTGGAGTGGGCCTTTTGCATCCATCTTGTTTGGGATTTTCTGTGCTTCCTGGACCTGCATGTCTATTGCCTTCACAAAATAAGGGAATTTTTCTTTCATTACTTTTTCAAATAGATTTCCAATATTTTGCTCTTTCTCTTCTCTGGTACCCTGATAATGTGAATGTTGGACCTCTTGAAATTGTCCCAGGGGCTGCTTATAGTATCCTCATTTCTTTAAATTCTTTTTTCTTCTTGTTTTGATTGGTCGGTTTTAGGGGTTTTTTTTTTTTTTTTTTCTCCCTTCTTTTCTTCCTTATGTCCCAAATCATCAATTTGATTCTTGGCTTTATCCACTCTACTGTTGTTGCCCTGCAAATTATTTTTTAAATTCAATTAATGTATCCTTCATTTCTAACTGGATCTTTTTATGCTGCTGAGGTTCTCACTATGTTCCTTATAACCAGTGTTTTGAACTCTGCTTCTGATAGATTATTTATCTCCATTTTGTTTAGTTCCTCTTCTGGAGTTTTGTTGTGTTCTTTCATTTGAGCGATGTTTCTTTGTCTCCTCATTTTGGCAGCCTCCCTGTGTTTGTTTCTATGTATTAGGTAGAGTTGCTATAACTGCCCATCTTGGTAGCATGGCCTACTGTAGAAAGAGTCCTGTACAGTCCAGTGGCACAGTCTCCCCTGTTACCCAAGCTGGGTACTTGACCTTCATGTGGGCTGAGTACACCCTCCTCTTGTAGTTGAGCCTCAATTGCTATTGCCAGGCCAGTCAGCTGCAAGGATTGGCTATGACCACTGACCTCCACCCTTCGAGGGGGATCAGCTGTGCAGGGGAGAGTGGTGTGGTGCTCCATGTGGTCTGTAGCTGTCCCCTGGGTGCACGGGCTCCTCTCACGGCCTTCTCCCTCACAGCTAATGACCACAGCGTTGTTTCTGGCACTCATACCATGCTTTTGGCTTCATCCTTGACTTTTCTTTTCCTCTCATTCCACTCAGCAAATCCTTTTGCCTCTCCCCTCAAAATGTACCCCGAGTGTGACCATTTGCCATTTCTTCCCCTATCACTGTGCTAGTCCAAATTTCAGGATCTTGCCTCAATGATTTTACTTGACTCCACTGTTTCTTCCCCCTGACCTTGGTCTCCTACAGTCTGTTCTATTCAGAGAAATCCTGTTGAAAGACCATTTCTCTCTAACCCTCCATCTCTGTGTCTTATTTAAAATAAGCACTTTACATAATGATACAGCAACCTCACTCCACCTGCCCCTCCCATTCCACCCCCTTCCTTGCTTTGTGGTAACTTTACTGGTCTGCTTGCTGTGCCCAGCAGCCCCTTCCTTCGGACCTCCCTGCTCAGGGCCCTCAACCACTGGCCATGTAGAAGATATAACAAGCCATGAGAAAGCTCTGGAATGCTCTTTACACAGGTACTCCAGAGCCTGCTCCCTCACCTCCCTTTGGTCCTGGCTCAAATATTGTCTTTCATGATTATCTTATTCAAAACAACACAATCTTCTTTTTCTAATTTGTTTTTCTCCATAGGTCATGTTACCACCAGCACAATATATATAGGGTGGAGTAAAAGTAGGTTTATAGTTATTTATATGGAAAATAATGTAGTAATTATTAAATAATAATACAAGAATGAACTCTGTGTTTTTCATACTGAAAACTGCAAACCTTGCTGGTGGCTCAGTGGATAAGGCGCCAGCCTGTGAACCCAAAAGTCTCAGGTTCAATTCCCCACCCAGGGCACATAACCAGGTTGCAAGCCAGGACTCCAGCCAGGTCTGTAGCTGGAGGCAGGTGAAAAAGACAACCATACATTGATGTCTCTCTCCCTCTCTGCCTCTCTCTTTTCCCCTCTCTCTAAAAATAATAAATAAAATCTTAAAAAAGAAAAAAGATTTTTTAAACTTACTTATGCTTCACCTTGTAATTTACCCTTTTCTTTATTATTTTACTAAGTTATGTGCTTATTGTCTGTCTTACCCACCATAAGCTCATACAAGTAACAGTGTTGTTTTCTTTACCACCTTAGACCAAAGCCCAGAAGAGTGTCTGGACCATATTAGGTATTAAATAAAAGTTTGCAAATGAACATTCTGTGAGTCACAGGAAGAAAATATGGCTAGCTTTTCAGAATAACTGAGTTTATAGACACAAACAGAACTATTTTGTTATGGATAGAAAATAATTTATGGATAAAACCCTCATGTCAACTGGTCTTCTTAAGAATATATAAAATTTCCCTGATTTGGGTATGTTTATCCATTAGTCTTCATTTCTTCTTTTGTAAAACAGCAAGAAAAAAGTCTTGTAAAGTGAAAGCAAATTATTGATCATAAAAGCAAGCAAGCTGTTAATGAGCTTTAACTTGTTGCAATTTATTTTATGTGCTAAGGTATAATTGAAGGTGCTAATAGATCTCTTAAATTCGATATGATTTTGAACTGACATGGTTATTTCAACAATTCACTTGATCTCACTAAACACTTTCCTGGGGACTCCATTCATTTCAACAAGCATTTATTGAAGGCTTGTGTGAGCAAATACCTGGAGTATACTTTTTGATTAAAGAGAACTACCTAGGTAAATGAGACTGGGTTTCCTTTTGTAATGCAAATACAATTATTCAGTTTCCAATTTTTGTCATATCAGGAAATATATTGCATAGATGGTAACCCCTTCATGAAGGACCAACAGCCCCATAAGTCAGCAAAATTTGTAATACCCATGTCAAAGGGAGAGACATCAGCGTAGAATTGGAGCCTGAAAGGTAGGGTGATCAAGGGAGAAGGGACAAGGCTTTGGTGACAGAAAGAAAAAGATCTATGCCCACAGCTCCACTACTTATAAACTATGTGACATTGCACATGTATTTAACCTTCTTGGGATCCATTTTCAAACACAGGAATAGATTGAAAAAGCCTTTAGTCCCTGTGGACATAAGGATTAAACATAATATATGTAAAGCACCAAGTACAATGTCCAACACTGTAGGTATTCAATAATGGTAGGTATTATAAACAAGCTAGAAAAAAAATTAGATATAGTCTATTTATTGATAACCCACTTAAGACCCAAAATGTTATTCTGTGATGCTTAGGAAAACTTTGACACTTTTCATCTCTTTCCCAACCACATCCCCAACCTCCTAAGTTTTGACTCCTCAGTGCCCTTGCACATGTCTTGATTACACACACAGTCATGAAGAAGCAGAAAGAAAAATGGTTACCAGATCTCTAGACCCCTGCTCTGGCTCTAAAGAAACTAGAGTGAGGAATGAAAGGGCAGATAGACTGTAGGGTGAACATCTACTTCTGGAATGATGGTGTAACTCCCCAACAGACTAGCGTCCTCCCCTCATTACAACTATGGGCCCCAGGAGGACTTTGACTAGTAAATAACAGCAGGCAGATTATGTCAAGTAGAAATTTGAAGCAACAGTAACCATGGCGTTAGTGTTGTTTCCCATGGCATTGTGCTAAAGCAGGCCTGCAGTTGCAGAGCTTAAATGCAGCACAGAAACTAAAACTGTAAGAGATCCCTGCCGCCACCACCACCAGCACCGGCATCTTTCTGGCTGGAAGGATCAGTGGAAGAGTCTGGGCAACAAGAAGCACCACTAGGGAGAGAAAAGGGAAGCCCAGAGGGAGAAAGCCAGAGGACTCTACCTTCCTTCTGTGCAGAGAAACAAAAAAATGGTTCATGTTGATCCTGTAATCTTGTATATGTGGGAAAGGCTTAAAGCAACAGTACATTTATCTCCATTTTTATAAGTCTACAAAATGTAAATTCACCTATAACAACAGAGGTGGATCTGTGATTGCAAGGTGTAAGAATGAAGTGGGGCATGTAGGGCAGAGGGCAGCTGGAGCTTTGAGAGGTGCTAAAGATGTTCACTTTCTTGATGGTGATGATAGTATTGGGGTGCAAACATGTGTCAAAACTCATCAAATCAGGCCCTGGCTGGTGGCAGAGTGGATGAGGTGCTGGCCTGCGAACCCAAAGGTCACTGGTTTGATTCCCCAATCAGGGCACATAACCAGGTTGCAAGCCAGGTCTCCAGCCAGGTCTGTAGCTGGAGGCAGGTGAAAGGCAACCATACATTGATGTCTCTCTCCCTCTCTGACCCTCTTCCTTCCCCTCTCTCTAAAAATAATAAATAAAATAATTGGAAAAAAACCCAAAAGATGTTTAAAAAAATAATAACATCAAGAAAAGTTTTAGCAGAGTAGGGTGCTTGAAATTCTGCCTGGTGACTTATTTGCTTTATTCTGCTTCATTAGTCATTTGGAAGTATCCGTAATCACAAAGGCCTTATAATAAGTTTATACTAGTTTGTTTGATGACAATAAATCTTAAAAAGGAGGAGAGAAATATTTACTTCTAGCACCAGGAAGGAACATCCATCACCAGGATGTGTGGTCATGAAAAAAACCAACCACAGATAATAGACAATTTCATACACAACCTGATTCCTTTCATCCCCAACCATGCTTGTCTAATTAAAGCCTTGTGCCCTCATTAATGATGTTTACAAATACCTCCTGATCCCACTAAGCCTTTCTGAATACTGGACTTTGGTTGCCAATGACTGTGACACTTATGGAAAGGAGACATTGGATGCTTAAATAGTCCTAAAACAGTGGACTGGGGCAAACAATTTCTCTGGGGGAGGAACAATTCTTGAACATGAGGTGGTGATTTAATTCTGAATTTCTTAAGTATGGAATTCTAAGTGAGCATTTGTGAAGTAAAGGAAACCTTTACTAATGAATCTTTGGGGACAAATTAGCACAGTTTGTTAAATTGGAATACTAATTAGGTAGGCAACAGTCTAAATCAACCCAAATGCTTGTTAGTTTGACCAATTATAGGTGCCCAATAAGTGTTTGTTTAAATTCAATAATTCTGTGTCCAGAAGGATTATGCCTGACATGAGTGGCTGAATTGAAAAATATGGGCTACTAGTCATGAATGATTGTGCATAACCTGGGGCATTTCAACACAACAGGAATTTTTCCTGTTTGAAATTTTTCCATGATATGTGTAATATAATGAAAAGTGTAAGAATCTTAGAGTGAAATGCTAGTGTTACAAGGCAGTTCTGGACCCCAAACTAATAAAAGATAAAGCAAGCCTGGTCCCACTGTGTTCTCTTAAGGTGGGGGGGGGGGTCTTTCTCCCATTGTATATTTCTGTAATCTATATGTCTTCCTTCCTTTCCCACTCAAAAAGCCCATGGCTTTCCACTCAGTGTAATCTGAAATATTTATTTTTAGGTTCGGACTAACAATTGTGGGTGATAGCCTTTGACTCAACTACCGCTCAGTCCTGACTCCTGAAGACCATCCCAAAATTGTTCACACGCCTCCCAGGTGCTAGAAGATGCAAAGGCCAGCATTTTTCAAGACAACGTAAAGAAAGCAGCTCCGATCCTGCAACAACATGAGAGCCTGGGGTGGTGAACAAGTAGAGAGGGATTCCAGTTTTCCTTCTGGGTCTTGAAAGCAGAGGTGGCAGAATCCTTGCGTTAGGAGAACCTATTCTAGTATCAGAGAGAACCACATGTAGCTCAGGGCAAATTCCATATTTGCCACTTCAGCAATTGTTATTAGCTTTGGCTGCATGTGACAGAAAATCCCTAAATAAGAGCTTATTTGAGGTGCAGCATGATAGCTGCATCTAAGCTAGTTGTTTTTTTTCTTTTCCCCAGGTTCATTGCAGCATAATTAGTACACGAAAAGCTGCATATAATTAGTGTATACATTTTGGACACACGTATACACTTATTTTACCATCACCACAATCAAGGAAATAAATATATTTATCACCTCCAAGTTTCCTTCTGTCCCTTTGTGTGTGTGTGTGTGTTAAAAACACTTAACATGAGATCAACCCCCTTAATACTTTTTTAAAAAGATTTTATTTATCATTATTTTCAGAGAGAAGGGAAGAGAAAGAGGCAGAGAGGGAGAGAGACATCAATGTATGGTTGCCTTTTTCACCTGCCTCCAGTTGGATCTGGCTGGAGACCTGGCTTGCAACCTGGTTATGTGCCCTGGCTGGGGAACCCTTAATAAATTTTTAGGTACACAAACCTCTGATTGTTAAATATTTGCACTGGGTTGTACAGAAGATCTGTGGAACTTACTCCTCTTGGAGTCATGGGTATAACTAACTTTACCCATTGAACAATAGCTCTGGATATCACCCTTCCTCCACCTCCCAGTAATCACCATTTTATTACCTATTTCTATGCATTTGACTATTTTAGATGCCTCATGTAAGAGGGGCCACGAGCATTTCTTTATCTCCATGTTTTTACAACATTTGTATGTCTTTTTTTTTTTAAGATTTTATTTTATTATTTTTAGAAAGAGGGGAAGAGAGGGAGGCAAAGGGGGAGAGAGACATCAATGTATGGTTGCTTTTCACCTGCCTCCAGCCACAGACATGATTGGAGACCTGGCTTGCAACCTAGTTATGTTGCCCTGGCTGGGAATTGAACCTGCGACCTTTGGGTTCACAGGCCGGCATCTTATCCACTGTGCTACCAGCCAGGGCCTGTATGTCTTTTTAATAATAGCTATTCTAAATGCGTGAGGTGATATCTCATTGTGGTTTTGATTTGTATTTCCCTGATGACTATCAATGTTTAACATTTTTTCATGTACCTGTTGGATATTTCAACATCCTTTAAAAAAAAAATCTATTCTGGACCTGTGCCCATAATTTTTAAATTGAATTATTCATCTTCTTGCTATTGAGTATAATGAATTCCTTCTATGTTTTGGACATGGACTCCTTATGTGATATATGGTTTGCAATTTGTTTTCATTCTACAGGCTGCTTCTTTATTTTGTTGATGTTTCCTTTCGCTTTCTAGAGAGCCCTCTTCTTTTCAAGACAACCACCAATAAACTCCCATGTCACTCAAATGTATAGCCCACTGGCTAGAATCTAGCACAGTGGCCTTGTCAAGGTGCAAGGAAGGCTGAGACAGGAAGGCTGAGACAGGAAGCCTTCACCCTGGGTGCCCTGGTAAATACCAGGTTTCCATCACTAAGGAAGAAGACAGAGAAGACCCTGGATAGAAATCACAGTGTTTCACTGCCGTACTCTCTCTGGGATTTGGGTGAGACTATTAAGCAGAATATTCCTATTCTTGAAATTAAAAGAACACCTCCTTGGTTTGGGTTATTTTGCTTAACCCCTTCAGCAGTACCTGACACTGTTCACCATGAGCTTCTCCCTGAAACAGTGTCTGCTTCCTGTGACTTCCAAGGCACAACACTGTCCAGATTCTCCTCCAGCCTCTCTGGCTATTATCAGTTTTTGTCGCAATTGTTGTCTACTCTTTCTCTCTCTGTCCCTTAGAATTCCTGTTAGTTTTGTGCCTATTTCCTAACACCCTTTTCAACATTCTGGACTTTTTGGTCCCCTTTGAAAATGGGCAGTAAGGGGTAGTAGGAGAATGGCTTCAATTTTCTTACCCTTACATTACTCAGCATGTATTTATTAATCACTTTCTATGTGCCAACCACTAAGCATGGAGAATACAGTTAGCGAACAAAATAGACAATTATCTGTTTTCATGGCGTTTGCATACTAGAATGTGTGTGTAGAAAGTGAGGGGGAGTCAGGAAATAACAACCAAAAATTACACAGAATATACTACATAAGAGTCAGGAAGGGAGGGGAGAGTTCATATTATACTTTAGGTAATCGGGGAAGTTTCTCGAATAAGCTGTTTTGAGCAGGGACCCATAGCAATGCGGGTGTCAGGATCAGGTCACAGGAAGCCTGCAAGATCTGGATTTCATTTTCTAAATTCAAATCGCGGGTTACCAGCTGCAAGCGATCTGCGACTAAGCAAGGCAAACTGGACCTGCCTCCTACTTGTAAAAGAGCAGTACTACTACAAACCTCCTGGGATGTCAGAGAAAATGTTCAGCAAGGAAACTAACACTAGGGAGGTCTAAGAAGAATTCTAATGAAGGGCTGGAATCCCGAGAAACAAGCACTGGGAAAGCCCGCCTACCTCCCACCGTACACAACACCGCCTCTGGCAGGAGAGCAGCTGATGATTGGCTACTCGGCTTGTCTGTCTTGTCTTGCCCCGCCCCAACCGGGTGTCCGGTCCAATCCTGGCCGGCTTTGCGCCGAGACCCTTCCCAGGGTCCACAGAGGAGGCGGTACCCATGACGTTTGATGATGCGTTACGTCGCGGTCCGCGGAAGTCACCGCCGTTGTTTTGAAATTAGGCCGCCGGAGGTTTACAAGCTCCATCCACGCGCCAGTGGACCAAGTCTTGACACCCAGGGGGTTCCCCCCCTGACGTTTTTGGCCGGCCCCGACGGCCTGAGGCCGCAGCAGCGCGATGTCCACCCCTCCGCTGGCTGCGTCCGGGATGGCGCCCGGGCCCTTCGCCGGGCCCCAGGCCCAGCAGGCGGCCCGGGAGGTGAACACGGCCTCGCTCTGCCGGATCGGGCAGGAAACGGTCCAGGACATCGTGTACCGCACCATGGAGATCTTCCAGCTCCTGAGGAACATGCAGGTGGGAAGGAGGGCGGGCGCCGCTCCAGGGTGTGCGTCGGGAGAGCCGATGCAGAGGGGCCCCCGGTTAGTAGTTCCGTGGCCTTTGGGTGTCAGCGGGGCTGCCCCGGGCCACCTTCAAGTATTGGGTCCCCCCATTTACGGTCAGATGTGTTCCTCAAGGACGTGTCTGTTCCCAGTGACTGCCCAGTGAAGGTGATGTTTTCCAGAACGGTTTTCTAGACGATGGAAGCCACACGTTCTAGGTTCGAACAGGGTCGCTGGTTACTAGGCAAACTCGTGCACCTTTCGAGGTAAAGGCAGGTAAAGGCAGGCCTCACTGTGCACCCCCTTCCCTGCGTTTGTTTACTTTGACTTTCATATCATCCTTTTTCCAGTAAAATACTTTCTGAGCAGTTGAAGACTTCAGATTCTGCTAATTCTGCTAGCCATTTTGGTTAAACAGCGCTATTTTGATAGAATGGACATACTCGTAAAGTACATTTTTGAAAAGTTTTGATAATGTATGTACCTGTGGAACCATCACTCATCGCCCCAAAAAGTTTCTTCAAGCCCCGCTTTGAAATCCTTACTTCTGGCCTCCGTCCGCAGGCAACCTCTGATTTGCTTTTTGACACATTTTCTCCAGTTTTGTATAAGTGGAATCATTCACTATGTAGTCATTTTTGTCTGGCACCTCTCATGTCTCATTGGTTCGTTCCTTTTGATGGCTGAATAGTGTTTCTTCCGTTGTAGGAATATGTTAAAATCTGTGTATATGTTCACCTGTTGTTGGACATTTGGGTTTCCATTTTGGAGTCGATTAAAAAATATGTCTATGAATGTTCGTCTAGAAATGTTCCCGTGAATGTGTTTTCTTTTCTCTGAGTAAGCAGATGCCTAGCAGTGGAATTGCTGGGTCATAAGATAGATGTTTTAACATTTTATGATACTTTCCAAAGTTCTGCACCATTTTAATCCCCCTCAGCAGTGTTTGAGGGTTCTGGTTACTTCTTATCTTCGCCAGCACTTGTTATTGTCTTTTTGCTTTCCATATACTCTCTCACAGCCTATGACTTATCTTTTCTGTGACTTGTCTCTTCATTCTCTTCATGTTGCCTTTTGAAGAACAGCCATTTTAAATTTTGATGGAATCCAACCTATTAATTTGATTTTGCTTTGGGTGTCTTATCTAAGACATTTTTGTTTGAGGGTGACAAAGATTTTTTTCTGTTTTTTCTTCGGGAAGTTTTACAATTTTAGGTTTTACATGTAGGTTGGTCCACATTGAGTTCATTTTTTCATAGAATGATAGGGTGTGGATCCAAGTGCAATTTTGCATTTGAAACCTAGTTGTTCCAACACCATTTTGCTCACTTTTTATTGTGTTTATTGTAGTAACAGTAGTAACATTGGTTAAGAAAATTGTATAGGTTTCAGGGGTACGATTCTATAATGCATCATCTGTATCTTGAATTATATGTCCACCCCCCAAAGTCAAGTCTCCTTCCATCTTCATTTATCCCCCCTTTCCTGCTGGTAATCACCATACTTGCTAACGCCATGTGGACATGATTCTGATTTTATGGATGAGGATTCTTTGATGCAGGAGGTAAAGTGACTTGCCTGAAATAAGGTAAATTTGAAACCAGGTCTTCAGACTCTTTAAAATTCTTTTTTCTATGGATACACTAAAGAGTAGTTTATTCCTTTCTTTCTTTTTTTTTTTTTTAGGTTTTATTCATTACTTTTTAAAGAGAAGGGCAGGGAGGGAATAAGAAAGGGTAGAGAAACATCAGTGTGTGGTTGCCTTTCACCTGCCTCCAGCTGGGGACCTGGCTGAGACCTGGCTTGCAACCTGGTTATGTGCCCTGGCTGGGAATTGAACCAGCGACCCTTGGGTTCGCAGGCTGGCACCAATCCACTGAGTCATACCAGCCAGGGCCTTCTTTAAGTTCTTGATATTTTTTCTTCTTCTGACTTTAAAAGTAACTCAGCTGTGTAGAAATCTTTTAACATCATGTCAATACGCCGATGTGAAACAATACAAAGGGCATCTTAAGATATGAAATCTTTGGCAATCTAAAAATTAATACATTATTATTTAAGATGATTAAAGTACGTATTGAATCGCACAAATATGGTTGACCCTGAACAATGCAGGGTCATTGTTACGGGGTACCAACCACAGCTCAGTTGATAATCCACATAGCATTTTTTTAAAGTATACAGATACAGGGTTTTATTTTTGATGGTAGTCCTTTTATACCAGAATGTTACATACTATAGAAAAGTGCATATTGAGAACAATAATTCCTATAAAACACTAAGTTCCGGGCTAAAAGTTGTCAAGATAAAAACCAAATCCATTCTATATCAGTATATACTCCATATAACTTTTAAGCAAGCCCTCTATAGTATATATGGAGTCCCAACTGTGAATAGAAAATTTATTTAACATTAACATGCTGTATGCAAAATACTGAATTAGGACTGGAAAACTTATAGCTAATACTTCTCAAGTGTTATACTTGATCAGGAACTCTGTTGTAAGAGCAGTTCTAAGGAATATTTTTATCTCTATTTTACAGTTCAGGAAACCAAGGCTTATTAAAGAGAGAAGAATTTACCCAACACCACACATGACTAGTAGCTCTTCTATGAACCTCTTTATAGGAAGTACTTAGTACTGATTTGCTGTCAAACAATTTTTAATAATTCAAAGGTATAATACATATCCATGGCCAACACAGGAAATAACTAAACATTTTCAAAAATGTATCAGTAACTAGGTTCCATGTGGACATGTATTCAAAACCAATTGGTAAGAGACTGCTAGTTATTTGAGGCTCTTTTGAGTTCTGAGGTTTAACTCATCGGGACCCTTTGGAGCACATTAAAATTGGCTGTAAAAGAAACAACAGTGTGCTCCACAGCTCCAGGAAGCTAGAAATCGTAGTGGTACAAAAAGGATTACATGTAATTTATTTACTAGTGCAATTTTTTTTTTTTTAAATGTGTGGTTGCCTTTCACCTGCCTCCAGCTACAAAGCTGGCTGGAGACCTGGCTTGCAACCTGGTTATGTGCCCTGGCTGGGAATTGAACCAGCGACCTTCGGGTTCACAGGCTAGTGCCTTATCCACTGTGCCACCAGCCAGAGCCTAAGAGTATTCACATTTTAAAAATTATCTTCTTTATTGCTAATCAAGAAGGACGACCAAGTGCCATAAATACCAACTTCTAGATTATTCAGTCAGTGTCCTTTAGCTTCTTGAGAGTGGGCTATGACAATGCACATAAGAGGTCTGTCCCGAAAGTATCGAGCCAATGTCAATATAATTAAAATAGTTTGAGTGGCTAATACTTTTGGGACAGACCTCATATGCACATTTTGAATAAAATTTCAAGGGGATTAACAGATGTCTCTCCAAGGATCTCTAGATCCCAGTTGAGAGATCTGTGTAAAAAGTACTGCTTTGGTTCTATTTATTATCCTGTACATCTTTAAAATAATTTCTTTGACTATAAAGTACATTCAAAATCCAGAAATAAAAAAGGACATTATAGTGAACATTCTTTCTCCCATCCATCTTTGCTATCTGTCCACCCCTTTCCCCACAGGCAATGATTGTTAATGATTTTTATTACTATTCTTGTATATCGTTTCAGATATGCTATGCATATTTAAGCAAATGTACATGTATGTTTTTTCATTGTCTCCCTATTTGGCACAGATAACAGTGTATCACACACAACATTTTGCACCTTGCTTTTTTTCATTTGTAGATTTTGGAGTTTATTCATGTTCATACAGAAAATCCTTTTCTTATAAAAGTGAACAGTAATTCACTGAATGGAAATACTGTAATTTATTTAACCAGTTCTCTAGTGAAGGGCATTTATTTAGGTTGCTTTTAAATCTGCCTATTGTGCTGCAGTGAATAACCACCTACATACATGCACAAGTTATACCTGCAGATAAGTTCCTGGATATGGCTATGTGCTTCTATAATTATATATGATTTGAAAAACTGCCCTCCTTGGGGGTTGTATCAGTTTAAGCTGCCATGTCCTGACCAAGACCAACAACTGGGCTCTAACAGAGCCAGTTGTATTTTTGGATATTTGATGGTTTGATGGTAGAAATCTACTTTAGATTTTTTCTATTTTGAATGAATTTTAACATCTCTCTTCATATAATCTTTGCTTCAATTTCTATATTTAAAACTTGGATCCATATGGAAGGAATATAGCCCAGAATAAAGTGTGAGGTATGGCCCTGGCCTTACTTTTCCCAAAAGGTTAACCGAATAATCATTTCCTCCCCCATTGATTTCAGATGCTACTTGACACAAATCAGTTTATTTCTAAATGTTCTATTGACTTAGTTGCCTATTATGTATTAATGTCAGACTTCTATTTGTTAAGGCCTTATAATGTGTAGTTATTTTTCAGAATTGCCCTGGCAGTTCTTGCTTATTTTTCCACATGTACTTTAGAATCAGCTTGTTGAGTTGTGGGAACAATCGTTTCACATTTTAATAGATTCATTTAACCTGGAGAGACCAGGCATCGGTATTATGTTGTGTCTTAATAACCAAGAACATGGACTATCCTTCCTTGTGTCCTCCTGAATATTTTAACTTTTCATTTTCATCTTGGTATTTTTTAAGTTTATTGCTAGGTATTTTATGTTTATTATTGCTGTTGTAATTGGGGTCCTTTTCCTTTCTCATTTTCTTTGGCATGTTTTTATATATGAAAGCAAAGCTATTGTTTTCTAAACATTAATTTGGAACACACCTTCTTGAATTCTTTGAATTCTTTTCTTAATAGTAGCACTTTATCATATCATTTGTAGTGGTGATTAATCCACTTTTTTAATATTTAAACATTTTTTTTTCTTTTAACTGCATTGTCCAGTTCCTTCAGAATAATGTTCATTAGTAGGGTTAGTGGTCTTAGTAGACATCCTGTTCTGTTCCAGACTTCTGGGAATGCCTTTAATATTTCCACATTAATCAAGGTGCTGACAGTTGTTAACTGGGATAAATGTATTTTATCACACTGGGGGATGTTGATTAAGAGTTTTATATTAGTGCTCTGACTGGTACGGCTCAGTGGGTTGAGCGCCGGCCTGCGAACTAAAGGGTTGCCAGTACCATTCCCAGTTGGAGCGCATGCCTGGGTTGCAGGCCAGGTCTCCAGGGAGTGGTGCGTGGAATGATGTTTCACTCCCTTTCTTTCTCCCTCCATTCCCTCTCTAAAAATTAAAAGAAAAAAAAAAGTTTATTTAAGAATGGTTATTGAACTAATTAGTTGAATGCCTTTTTAGTATCTGGATTTTTAAAATATTATTTACGGATCTTTGTCAGCACTCATGAGGGAAATGATTATTGATGAGCTTTTCAGCCCAACATGCGCCCCGCGGTGAATAGCAAGGGGTCTTCGGCACCATGACAACTCCCGCTCTCTGGTATGGGAACCTTGCCCCTCCTCACGGTCACTGCTCCACCCCAGCTTCTAGAACAGTGCCTGACACGTCAAGAGTATGTAATAATTGTATGCGTGAACTAAGTACTCCCGTCTTTGAGAAGCTAATGTTGTATACGTATGAATTAATATCCAAACTTACTAAATAAAGTAGGTGAATTTAAAGAGGGTAGTTCTTCGCATTTCAAAACAATTTTGTTTTCCTTTGTGAAACTATTTTTAGAAGTTCTTGAACACGACACACTTCTAAGTGAATTTTAAGTATAGATTTATTGCGAAAATAACTCACTGAAGTTAAAATAATTCAAACTGTACTTTAAAACCTGTTTGTGAGAGTATTCTACTAAATACAGAGATCCAAATGTGAACAAGTTCTGGACTTCACTGGGTAGAAAATGTGGGCAAAGTAATAAATCAAGTAAATGCCATATAAAGGTTCATAGTACTTCTGTGTGTAAGAGAAGCTCATGCTCCTTATCATCACCCAAACAGGAAAGCAAGGCTCTTTTGAAACCTTTCTTTGATTGTCAGTGTTTACGAAAGTTCACAAACTAGAAAGCTTATGAGGAGAAATTCTACATTGTACTGGATGGTGAACTTGTAATGCCTTTCTCCTTTAATCTATTTTTACTAATGCAGCCTTTGACATTTTTAAATCACATTTCTTTGAGGCCTTGTCCCCAGAATGTTTTAAACTTAAAATTTCTGAAAACCCTAACAGTACCTCATTTCAATTCAGAAGATCCATCTCCTTGTCTTATAAATCATTATAGAAACTTTGAAAGTGAGAAAAATTGTTCAAGCCTATTTCCCTAGTATATTCCTCATCAACTATGTAATCCTTTCCAGTCATTTGTTTTTCATGTTTATGGTTTTATCTATTTGTAATGATAGTGTGTCCTGTTTTCTTTTTTCTCCAAACATTGTATTGAGCACCTTCTTTTTTTAAAATTTTTACTTCATCTGTAATGAACTGAGGCTTAGAAAAACTAAGTTTTCTAATTTTTCTGATAAACTATAGCTACTGATATGTAGCTATTTGTAGTATTGAATAGTTCTGTCATTTTAACCCCCAAGATAAGTATAAGGGTAAGTGCTTATAATGAAAGCACCTGTAGACTAGAAACAGGGTATAAATGTTGTTAATTATCATATTAGAATGATTTCACAGATGAGACTGTGAGAATAAATGTAACCATGTACAGAAAAAGGAAGATTTTGTTCATGAGTTTCGGCAAGGCACAAATGGCACATATATAATTTCTAAATAAATAATGATCAGTTTCCATTTATCTGTGATTTTATCAATACATACATTTGGCTTGTTTTGATAAAATTCCTGAATTAAAAATGCATAAGTGTGGAGAAGGCACTGGCCTGCGAACCTGAAGATAACTGGTTCAATTCCCCAGCCAGGGCACATAACCAGGTTGCAAGCCAGGTCTCCAGCCAGGTCCGTAGCTGGAGGCAGGAGAAAGGCAACCATACATTGATGTCTCTCCCTCTCTCCCTTCCCCTCTAAAAATAATAAATAAAATCTTTAAAAAAATGCATAAGCATCCAAGACATTTATGATCATAGCAGTTACTTATAATAGTTCATTAATGAACTTTCAGTTTAGATTGATTTACACCTGCATCTTCTGCTATATATTCTATTTAAAATAAAACTTTTGGTGACAGCTTTATATTTTTAGATGTGCCTTGAGCATTTAAATTATTTTATCAGAGTTAAGGTATCATGGGATTATTTTTGCAAAAGGAGCAACATATTATTACTTTTCTTCAGCTGAAAAGTCCTGTCTTCATTTATTTCTTGACCTTTTTTTAATTGTATTTTATTTTAACTTCCTTTTTAAGTTCAGATGCTTACTGCCTTTATGTAATAGTAAGTAACAATAAAATGGTACATTTTTACAAGTTATAATATACTTAAAACATTAGAGGGGAAAAGCATTTCACCTAGTCAGAGGGGCTTCTCACAAAGTTCCCTCTAGGTCTGTTTCACAGCAGTGAAGTAGGGTGCGAAGGAGCTAAGAAATGAGCATGAATTACTCTTAAATTCGTAGACTTGCAGTTGATCATCTGTGAGGAGTTATTTGCCTTTATACAGGTCTTAAAAATTGCTTGTTAGCTTTACATGTAGCAAATCTTGATTTTCATCACTTTATGTTTTGTTTTGCCTGATAAGCTCCCAAATGGTGTCACGTACCATACCGGAACATACCAAGATCGGTTAGCAAAGCTCCAGGATCATCTTCGCCAACTTTCCATTCTCTTCCGGAAGCTGAGACTGGTCTATGACAAGTGCAACGAAAACTGCGGAGGGATGGACCCTGTTCCCGTGGAGGCAAGTGTGGGTGAGAGAGCGTGGATGAAGGAGGGGAGATGGAAGATAGCTGCGGGCCTTTGTAATTTTTCTTCCTATTCCTGTTCCTGCAATACTGCCCAATTTTCAATTCTATCGGATGAAAATGTGATATAAAAATATAGGTATATAGAATTAGTACTATGTTTTCACATCAGTGATTTTTGTAGACTAGCATACAGGCTTATTAGTGAATTTTTGTTTTTGGAATGAGAGGGTTGTCTGGCAATTTTTATCATTGTTAGTGTCTCTTAAATCAGTGCATGATTTTTTTTTAAGTAGGAGTTTTAATAAATACTATCAAATACTTAAATCATTTTCATGTGAGTTCTTTATGGATAAAGGATGTGTTTTCATCATTAATAATTGAAATTTGCTTAGTGAATCATTATAGTTTTAAAATATATTCTGTAAATTTAACCTTGGATCATAGATACAGTTTAGCTAATTAAGTATGTGATATTGTTAGAAGTGGCCCTTTCCTGTTGACAAGTTATGTCTCCTCCACCAAAGGCAGCTAGGAAGATTTGGATGTTCTCTCACTACGTATAAAGAACAATTTCATGTGATTAGCACTTCCTTTTTGAATGGTCACCATGTAGGGATGAACAAAGAAAGAGTAAACTCAAAACAGCCTGAAAAGAGGTGATCAAAGATGTCAAGGGAAAGGTCAGAAATGTGGTTGACAGATTGTCAGAGGCTGCAGATAAGTCAAAGGAAATAAGGAATAAAAACTGCCCAGTAGATTTCGCTGGAGGAGAACCGTCAGTATATTTAAGCGGAGCTTTAATGATGTGGTGGAAACAAGAAATCAGATCATAGGGGCTTGAAGCTGAACAGGGACTAAGGGTCTGGAGCCAGCAAGTGGATACCCATCTTCCAAGAAGCTTAGCTAAAAATAAGAAGCAAGAGAGGAAAGCACTAGATGGAAGGAGGAATAGAGTCAAGGGTTTCCGGGTTTTTTCCCCCACATGGGAGAGATGAGACCATGTTTAGATGATGAAGAAACAGGAGGGAAAAGCTGGGAGGGAGATAAGTTATAAAGACGGGAGTGGAGACCAACCGTCTTCTGGAGGAAGGACAGTCTGTGCTAGGAGAGAGGAGGGAAGAAAGAGTGGCTGTGGGTAAGTTTTTATTGTCCCAAGAATTTGAAGAAGTTTTGTCAGCTGACTCCTGGCTGTGCCAGTTACCTGAGCCTGTCCCTGCATTCCCGTATGGGGTGAGACTGCATGATCCCTGTCAGCCTGTGTGGGGCTTCATCAAATAAACTTCATCACAAGCCGTAATCTTTAATTACAATTCTGCTACAAGTTTCATTGCTTTGTGCATTTTTTCTCTTAAAAAAAAAAGACAAAAAATAAAAATAAAAAAACTTTGTCCCAATCAAAAGAAGTTAAAACATCTAAGAATTTGCATAGTTACTGAGGTTCTAGATAGCAAGTAAATAACGTATAATGCATGTCCATAAAGTTCCTTTCTTTCAAGTATGGATGAAAGAAAGCCTATTTTATCTATCTCAATGGACTATGAATTTCTTAGGTGCAGGAATCACAACTTACTTCATTATTTTCCCAGTGTCTCACCCAGGGTCTGGTAGTTAAATATTTGCTGATTGAATGAATAGGCTATTACTTAACTATACATAACAATTAGTGTTATAATGGGTATTTTGCAAAAGAAACTTGAAAAACTAACGTACAGAACACACTGAAATAACTTCTGACATTGTTATTTTAGATAATCACCTAAATTGAAATTTAATTTTTAACTATTTAAAGTATTAAAATGCCTTTTACTTAATCTGACTCATTATGTACACCAGTGTAATTGGAAACTTTATATTGTATTTTTGACTTTTGACTCCTGTCTGTCACTTCCAGCAACTTATTCCATACGTGGAAGAAGATGGTTCAAAGAATGATGATCGGTCTGGCCCACCACGTTTTGCTAGTGAAGAGAGGCGAGAAATTGCTGAAGTCAATAAGGTGAGTGATTTCTGTATATTTTATATTTCAGAATTATCGTTAAACATAATTTGAATTATAGAATTACTTCTTGTGTGCAAGAAGTAAAAAGATAGGTAGAAATGTCATCTGAATAGTATGAAGAGAGATCGCAAAATTCATGCAGTAAAGCCCTTAGAAAGCTTCGGAGGTACCTGGTCACAACCCATTTACTTTTCTAGGCAGAATTCTAGCTTTCTAGTTTACAGCATTTTGGAGCAACAAATGATAAAAATTTACAAATAGGAAATGTGAATGTCTCAACACCTGAGTAAGAAATTGAGTTATCAAAGCATTATCCTGTCCCCCACCAGAAAAAAGTTCTGCACTGGAAGATTATTTATTGCTGATACTCTTAGAAGTTCAGAAGATATTCAGATAGTTCTCATGAAATACAGAGAAATAAGGAAAACTGTTCATTCTTTCTGTAATAGGAAATACGGTCCAAGCAAACAAAACCTAAACACACAATAAATGCAACTGCCAGTTTCACACCTTCTTATACATATCCCCCATCCCACCCCTGCATTTTTAATCCCAATTAACGGAGTTCAACAGGGTATTAATCCACCACAGAGAGGATTTTATGAGGCATATAAAGGGATATATATACATGTAATGTCAGTTTAAATTAAAAGTTTTTTCCTCAAATCTAAAAGACATTTGATATAAATGTTGCTGATTTAAAGAAAACTTTAAACTAGTAACAAAATGGTATCTTTTTTAGTCTTGTTTTCTTTCTGATAAATAGCCAGTTTTCTTTCATACTTTTTCAGGCATAAAATAAGATGCCTTATATGATTATATTTAATATAATTTTAGAAGTTATAGACAGTACAAAAGAAACTTAAAGAAACAGGAATTTTAATAGGTAAAGCTTATTAAGTTTGTTAAGCTTATGTGTACATTTTACCTCAAGTTTCTCAGGTGCAAAGAAACTTAGTTGGTAACTATAGTCAATAAGTTCATTAAAAAGGCTTAGTAAAAGATGGTATCATTTTCTTAAATGATTAAACCAATTAGGTTATCATAAGATCCTATTCACAATTGTAACAATAGAGATTAAGTACTTAAGATTTATCTCAACCATATATATGATTAAACTAAGATACATAAAAGAAGTTTTGAATAATTTAAAGAGCATATAAAGTTCTTACGTGGCTAATAAAGTGCCCATCCTGATTACAATCAAACCTTGGTTGTCAGACTTTTCAGTTCTCCTCCAACTGTTGGTGGAAAACACGTCTCTGCTGTTGAACACAACTTCAATTCCTGATTCTCAACCCAACAGCCCTTCCGTGCTGATGCCTGAGTGCTCAGTCCCACCTCTCTCAGGCAACAAAGGAGATTTGCTTTGCAAGCAAATTGCTTCACAAATAGTTTTCCAGAACGAATTAAATTTGAGAACTGAGACTCCGCTGTATTTTAGCTTTAATGGAGTACCAACCAAATCCAAATAAGCATTCTCTTAAAAGTGCATAAAAATAAGATAGGTGCAACACCAATCAAAAAAAAACAAATCGAAATAAAACCTAGATGGGAATTTTTTCTTCAGAAGGCACTAAATATCAAAAAATATATATTGATCAGAGTAATAAATCAACACTCTGCATTAAAAATTTAAATGTAATATGAAGCATGGTATAAAAATAGTAAGTATGAATACTGACATGAGAATAGACAGATTAGTAAAGTAATAGCCAGAAAAGCAGTCTTCCTATTGTATATAAGAATTTAATGTGACAAAAGAGGGATTGTGTGGAAAATTAAGTGTTTAAAAATAGAAACTTTGGGGGGAAATTAATGTAGATTTTATATTACACCAGATGTCAGAATGAATTTCAGAGTGGAAAGTAAGACCTGCAAAACAAAATACTGGAAAGTTGAAAGAAAAAATGTATATCAAAACTAAGGAGAAAGGAAAAAGATGGATAGATTTTATAAAGCAAAACTTTATAATTTTTTTAAAAAGGGGCAATGCAAATCAAGAAGACTATTTTCAGCAAAACTGATAGTAAGGAATGATCATAAAAATCTCACAGTAGAAAACTGGTAAGGGATGAATAGGGATGGGGAACTTAAAATTAACTTAGATTAATGAAGAAATTGTATTGGGTGGTCTGGAGTTGAGGCATTCATGTATTAGGAAGTGTTATGTTCCTAGTGACAACCTATGTATTAATTCACAATAGATGTGTTCTCTTTATTTTTCTTCTCTCTGTAATAAGGATTTTATAAAGTACGTTGAAATCTGTATGTAAAATACCATTGTAATGTTGACTATAATTTCAAAGTGCCACATAAACAGTTTTCTGCCATAGAAAAGTTTATGATGGGAAATATAAACTTGCATAATTAAGAAAGATAAAATTTTTCTAAATATGTTTCATTTCACTTTCCATTTCTTTAAGTTCCTTCCTCTTTTTATCCAACTTGATAGCTTAGAAATAGCTTATCCTTGATTATTTTTTAAAAGACCTTTCATATAATCAGAATGTGTAATACTTGGAGTGTATAATCAAAAATATCTTACTACCAAAGATACTATTAAAAACAATTAATATAGTAAAGTTGCAGGATATAATATCAATACACAAAAATCTGTTGCATTTCTGTATACTAATAATGAAATATCAGAAATTAAGAAAACAATCATTTATAACAGCAGCTAAAAAGAAGAAAATACCTAGGAACAAACCTGAGGGAAGAAACCATATTAACTGAAAACTATAAAACAGCATTGAAAAAAACTAAAACAAGAAATGGAAAGACACTCTGCAATAGCGTAGGAATGACCAGAGGGAAGGGAGTTGCAGGGATGGGGGGTGGTGGGCAAAGGGGAAGAAATGGGGACTTCTCTAATAATTTCAACAATAAATTAATAAAGCAAATAAATATATTCTATGATCATAGGTTGGAAGAATTATCAAAAAATCAATCTATACTTAATACAGTCCCTATTAATAGCCCAAAGGCATTTTCACAGAAATAGAACAAAAATTCTCAAATGTGTATAGAACCACAAAAGACCCCAATTGCCAAAGCAATTCTAAGAAAAAAAAACAAAGCCAGAGTTAATCACACTTCTTGATTTCAAACTCTACCTCAAAGCTAATCAAAACAGTATGGCTTTGGCAAAAAAAAATTACACACAGACCCATGGAACAGATATGAAAGCGCAGCAATAAACCTACATTTATTTGAACAACTAATTTTTGATAAAGGAGCCAGGAATGTATACCAGAGAAAGGAAAGTCTCTTCAATGAATATTAACAAATATTTGTTAATATTAACAAATTACATCAATTTGTTAATTGATGTAAATAATAAACAAATATTAGCCACATGCAAAAGAATGAAACTAGACTATCTTACACTGTATACAAAAATCAACTCAAAGTGGATTAAAAACTTGAATATAAGACCTGAAAGAATAAAATATAGAAGAAAACATAGGCACTAAACTTTTGAACCTTGATCTAAGAGGAGTTTTTGTGAACTTGACTCCAAAGGCAAGGAAAATAAATACAAAAACTAATGAATGAAACTACATCAAACTTAAAAGCTTCTGTACAGCCAAAGAAACCTTCTTTGTTCTGAGTGCAGGAGTTTCGACCATGAACCAGTCAGGTATATTGTCTACCACTGTTATCTACTGTACACTAGGGACACTTCTCAGCGGACGTAGGTCTCTGATGAAAATAAATCAGCCCCTATTCTGTGTACTCATTACATGTTGTGACATTTACAAAAAACTGTTGGACCATACTTTTTAATACATTGGCATTTGCTTATATTAAGTGAATAAGTTCCTGTAAAACCAGAAATAAAATTATATTCTTGGTATTCAATTAAAAATATTTAGAATTTATTACAATGTGTTTTCTTTTTATATTAAATAAGCTACATAAAGTAAGTAGCTTTATATATATCCCTCAGTTGACCCTCATTCAGTCATTTTCAGAATATCACTGTATTGTTGTGTACTTGAAATTGTATAGAACAACACTGATGGGTTATGTTGACCGCTGAGTATAGGACATGTCTGGTTTTAACCACCTATGTGATACCATAGGGCCATGAGACTGTAGTATGAAATGTGAAGTCAGTATTTGATGTAAATCATCAGAAGACAGAATGGCTCAGTTTCAATCATCAAGTTTTTGGCTCACTTAAATACCGAAGTCCATAAGCCCTAATATCTGAGTGAAGGATGAACATGTGTTTGAGACTACTGTGTATGTTTCAAGAACATCGGAATGAGTTCATTATGCTTAAAACAATTTGTTGATGGTAAAATGAAATTGAAGGATAATGTGGGTAGTTTCATTACAGGGTTGACATATAATTCAATCTGTGCATTTAGAAATTAAAACATTTTTGACCAATTGTCACATCCTTCATATGGATATTAAATTACATGTCATGATTTAGCATAAACCTATTTTTAAAGTATCTACTCTGCTTACACATTCACCTGTTAATGTAACAAATTAAGCACAGCTGATGGATCTTGATAATAATAGTAGCTGTCAACCTCTGTTAAAATCAATCAGTGGCAAGACTGTATATATTAAATTCTGCACCGCTTCATGAAAATTTATTTAGTTTAACCACTAATAAGCAGAACTGTCAGCTTTGCTGTTGATAGTTTCATGATGTGTTTGGCTCCAGATAGTTTACATGTATGCTAATGTTTTTCATTTTAAACTGTGGCATCTGTCATCCCAGGTCCCCAAGGTTGCAGGTCATCCCCAGTTAATCCCCAGTCAGGCCACATAAAAGAGACAACCAAGCCCTGGCTGGTGGCACAGTGGATAAGGCATCCACCTGTGAACCCAAAGGTTGCTGGTTCAATTCCCAGCCAGTGCACATAACCAGGTTGCAAGCTAAGTCTCCAGTCAGGTCTATAGCTGGGGGCAGGTGAAAGGTAACCATACACTGAAATCTCTCTCTCTGCCTCTCTCCCTTCCCCTCTCTCTAAGAAAACAAATAAAATCTTAAAAAAGAAAAGAAAAGAAACAACCAGTGAATGAATAAATAAGCCAAAACAAATTGTTTCTCTCCCTTCTTCTCTCTCTAAAATCAATTAAAAAGAACTTTGCAGCATCTTTGAGAAAACTATTCAAGTGTCTTATAGAATGGAGCAAAAGTAGGTTTACATTACAGTTCTGAATACTTGAAACACAGTTTATTCTTATTTATTATATTATTTTCCATATGAACTGTAAACCTGTTTTGCCCATCCTGTATATCATACTTTTAAAAGATTATTTTTACTATTGCCTATAGTTGATTACTATGAAAATATCCTATTTTTGTTGTTGTTCTCTTAGAATTCATGAATTCATGAAGCTAATTTTTTTAGAACAAGTATATAAGGATTTATATTTCCAAATGGATATTATTAAAAGTAGTCATGTTGGTAAGCTATGCATTGATTCCAGTGATGGAGCCATTATGACAACTGTCTGTAACCTCTGTTCTAATATATATTTTTTAAGATTTTATTTGTTATTTTTAGAGAGGGGAATGCGGGGAGGCAGAGGGAGAGAAACATCAATATATGGTTGCCTTTCACCTGCCTCCAGTCACAGACCTGGCTGGAGACCTGGCTTGCAACCTGGTTATGTTGTCCTGGCTGGGAATTGAACCAGCGACCTTTGGGTTCGCAGGCCAGCACCTTATCCACTGTGCTGTCAGCCAGGGGCTTGATACTGACTTTAAAGTCTATTTTTAATCATGCGAGAATATAATTTTATCACTTTTAATTATTCCTTAATTTATGTTGAAAACATGATCATGGACTTTATTTCACCTGCCTTTGAATGGTTTTCAGCTGTTCCCAAAACTTAATCTTTCCTGTCTTCTTTTTTCATGGACAGATTTGTAACCACTGAAGTTCTGTGGGAGAATCTAGACTTGCCCAGTTAGCCTGAAATCTCATTTCTTCTTCTTTAAGAATGTTAATGGGTCTTATCACCCATTATCAAGGCCAAAGGGTAGGTGCTCACAAATTCTTCTAGATTCCCCCAAAATAGCCTCCTTGTTAGCTGCCCCTGTTAGCCAGAGGCAGTGCCTGTGTTGGGCCCCCAGCACATGGTACTTTCCCTCTGCCAGCGCCCTGACCAGGCTCCACCCCATCGTTTGGGCATCATGTTCCTCCTGCTTGATGCTGAATTCAAGGCAGGGAGCCTTTCTTGTTCCCTTTTTCTCCCCTTCCAAGGCCTACCCACCACCAATAGTTATGGAACAGAGAGTGTTACAGGCTCAGAACTCCGGTCCAGTGGGAAGTTCGAAACCTAAAAGTGTTTGTATGCAAAATATGGCAGAAGGTACTAATTCAAATAAGACATTTCTTAAAACCAACTCACATCCTTTCTCTTTCTTTTGTTCTTACTCAGTAGCTCTTCTCCACTTCCCTCCTGAGAAATTAGAAGTGAGAGCGAGCTGTGACAGCCGCAGGCTGTCCCTGTCAGGGGGACAGGGCAGTTGACTGAACATCTTGAAGCTATTATTGGTTCACTACACTAACCTTACTGTTTCTCACTGCTGGTGTCTGTGTGACTGATTGTTACACAGACACATAGGATTTGAAGAAAGGATACTTCAAAAGAAATGGATAAGCTGTAGTCTAGTGGAAACCCAGACAGAGATGCAGAGACATGTGCTGTGTGTGCAGGGTGGCCAGCAGGTCCCCGATGCTAGTTACATCAGGGGCTGTGCCGTGGTCTTCAGTTCTCAGAATTCAGAAGCAGTTGCTTCACATTTGGGCATAGTGACTTTTGCCACATATTTGAAAAACTAGTGGCATCAGGCATTGTGTTTTTATTACACTTTATTTTCCACGTTGACAGTTCTAACACTACACAAATCAGATCATTTAATCCTCACAGCAACTCTTCCGAGCCAGGCCCCCACCTTGCTGATGTGGAAGTGAGCAGGGAGGGTGGGAGCCTGGGCGCAAACCCAGGGACTGACTGTGGGTTGTGCTTTTGACCATTATATGGCACTGCCTCCTGGAAAAGTAATTAAACATTTAGCCTGTTTTCTGTAAAGGTGGAAGTAGATGAGGAGAGGGAGGTGGAGGCCCGTGCCAGGCCTCTGTGGGCGGAGGTAGAACCAGGATGCCTGTTAGTGGATGTTTGTGGCCAGAAAAGGTTGAGGCCTTCTGCCTGAAGGTAACATTTAGCCTAATTGTCTGGAGTCCTCTAACAACATCTAATCCCCTAACTTCATGGTCTATATTTCACTTTTTATAACTTCTTTTATGTCTACAGAAACTTAAACAGAAGAATCAACAGCTGAAGCAAATTATGGATCAATTACGAAATCTCATCTGGGATATAAATGCCATGTTGGCAATGAGGAACTAAACTGATATTTAAATTTTCTGCTTTACACGTGTTATACCATTTTCCCCCTCAAGGATTTTTTTCCCTTTGAAGAAAATTATATGTTTGTACTCTAGTCACTAAAGTTCCTATTTTTCCATTGTGGATTTACATTAAAGTATTCATTGGCAGTTGTTTTTTTTTTTTTCAAGCTATTGATTCTGTGAAAGATAATTATAAGAAACTTCGATAGGGATTGTGTTTTGGTTAATCTTCATGAATTGAATGACTTTTTTTTAAAGCAAATAATGAAGTTTTGTTAATACATTTTTAAATTTGATCAATGGTGGTTTTGTTCATTTCATTATGCTTTTAGCAGAAAATTAAAAGTTTAAACATTTTTGCAGATGAAAATATCAATCTGGTACAATTAAAATCAAATATCAATATCAGCTCAATTTTTAAAATTCAGTTGAGTCCCAAACATGTTAAAAATGACAAAGTAACTTCTATATCTCTTTAAGTAGGTGATAATCACCTTTACCATGTTCATCCAGTGTTTGATCTTAATTGGAATGACCTGCCTCTAAAGGGAAACAAATAATTTGAAGATGGCATGAACTAAAATAGCGACTATGTGTTTATTTGCTACCTGCTTTAGGCCAAGAAGCAATTCCCTATCTGATTTTTCATACACACCCTAATAAGAGTTCATCCTGGAAACAGATTTTAAAGAGCTTTACATGAGATAGCTCTCTAGGACAGGTGCTTTTGTAGACTAGTTGTTGGTCAACAGTAAGTCCTTTATAGGTCTGCCTACAAAAGCTGGTCACGCATTACAAATAAAGTATCCTCAAGTAAGAGTCAGATTCTTGTCAAGAAGGGCTTTCCCAGCCTGACCCATAAGTCCCTACTTTCTTGGCCTGGGTTCTGCCTCTGTGAGACATACACCTATTTGACTTCTCTTGTGTACGGGTGACATTTCTCTGGAAGGGTTCACAGGAAATGGCTTCCTCTTCAGGGGAGACCCGGGTGGATGTATAAATACCCTTTGGGCCTTTGGAATTTGATAGCATGTGCAAATACTGCTTACTAAAAAATAAGTAAAGCTTAAAATACTTTTTTATTGATTTGAGAAAAAGAAGAAACATCAATTTGTTGTTCCACTTATTTATGCATTCATTGCTTGATTCTTACATGTGCCTAGCCTGGGGATCAAACCCACAACCTTGGCATATCGGGATAATGTTCTAACCAACTGAGCTAGCCTGGCTGTCCAGGGCAGTGCAATTTATTTTTAAGTTACACAGATTCCCACCTATAACAAGTGGCAGTCACAGTAAGCGAAGCCAAACCATTTGGGCATCGTTATACCTTCTAACTGTACATTTGTCAGAGCAAGTTGTGAGCAAGCCCAGCATTAGTGGGCGGGGCGTTGACTGCCCACAGTGGGAAGCACTGCCATCACAGGCAGGAGGTGAAGGTATTTGAAGCCACAGCAGCAGGAAGAATTGGGTCTGATAAACCAATCTACCCCAGCAGTCTGTAGTAACTAAGGACATCATAGTTTATATTTAGCCTGTCACCAATTGGACATGCCAGGTTTTGTAGGTTCTTCATATGGTAGCTGCTGGTTACTTTTACAAAGTAAGTGGATATTGACAAGCAGTTGTAAAAAATATTGTAACTAATTTTTTATTGTTTTATCACACTTAACTGCTTAGATCATTCAGTGCTGAAATGACATCTTTTAGGCCTTGGCTCAATAGAGAATGTCTCCACTATGGAACAATCATCAACACAGCTACACTCAGCTAGAGCGGTAGCCCCAAAATCTGGGAGGGTGTGTTCTCAGCCTCCAGAACTGACATGGGTTTACCCAGTCACAAGTCTGCTTGGGACCACTTATGAATGTGCTGGGGGTTATTGAACACACAGTTCCCACTAACTCAAAAGTTTCAGCTCGCTCTTGAGGGAGAGCATGCCAACAGATTGAAGAGCCAAGAAACAATTCAATCATGATGTGTGTGGCCTTGGGCAAGTCAATCTGTTTTCTTGTCTGAAAATGATAGGTGGGATGCTCGAAACCCAAGTCAGGATGGTTTAAGCCAAAAAAAGGGATTTATTAATTCCTGGAGCAAGAAAGGATGCTAGAGAATTGCTCACAGAATCAAAAGCTGCAAGAGCCAAGGCTTCAGGAATTGGAACCTAGGTTTAATGTCCCAGGGTTCTCCATGCCCACCCCTAATTTCTGCTGCTCTCTGCTGTATCCTGCCCCACTAGGGACAGGCTTTCTTCAAATGGTAGGAAAGGTGGCTTCCACCAGCTTCCTTCACATCTTTTCTGTCTGTGCCTGGGGACTGGGCCATGCCCCCACTATAAGCTGAGAACTCAAATGCATCTTATGTCACATAACCAGACTTTGGAACAATTGTATAAATGGGTACTACGGTTAGACTGACCTAGACCCAGGTTATAAGCCCATCTCTGTGGACAGGAATGGCATGTGAGAGGCATGGAAGAGCTCCTGACCAAGGAATGAAGACTAGAAAGAAAGGGCACCAACCAAATCTGCAAGAAAAACTAATAATGGCAACCACACTCCACTGATGTTGTCCTTGGTTATAATATGTCAGATAGGAGTTATTTAATTCTCAACCAAATGCATCATTGACTCTTATGAAAAAATTATTAAGCTTAATTTTTCTGAATTTGTGGAATTCTGTGTTGACATTTTTTTTTCTTCTTTGCAGCTGTTTTTCATTTGTTTGCTTTGGGGTTTTGCAGCTGTTTGCGTTCATTGTGATGTGATTTTTGTCAGGATTTGGTTTGCCTGGGTTAAAGCACAGATAGGAGAGTTGGTGGGGAAGGGGGGGAAGGAAGTGCCAGCATCCTGGTAATGACATTATCTTTAAAATGATTTTGAAACCTAAGGCCCTGATCATTTAGACATCAGTTCCCTTGGCACCACTATAAGCCAAAATGTGTTAACTTGACATTTTGATGTAGCTCCAGTTTGAGTAATTCATTTTCTTAAATTCCCAAGAAGTTTAAGCTACAGGAGTCCTTCAACCTTAAAATAAAACGTGTGCTTGTCCTAAAGCTGAAAGAGTTTGTTATCCTGGGTGTTCTTAAATTTGCCTGACATATCTGGATACCTTAAACCTTTTCTATTCCTTTAAAACATTAATGGATCAAAGACTGAATTTTTTTTTAAGCCTGATTTAAAGGTAGTCTAGATGTCTGTGTGTATATGTACTTTTTAAACGTGGCAGTCTTGAATACTTGCACATTTTGTAACTTTAAGAATTAGAGTTAATATGTTTATTTAATATTATTTATATTTGTACATATGGTTGACATTGTGCACTAATATATTTACATCAATAAATACAGGAATACCCTGGCTGGTATAGCTCAGTGGATTGAACGCTGGCCCTTGAACCTTGAACCCAAGGGTTGCTAGTTCGATTCCCAGTCAGGGCACATAACCAGGTTGCAAGCCAGGTCTCCAGCCAGGTCCACAGCTGGAGGCAGGTGAAAGGCAACCATACATTGATGTTTCTCTCCCTTTCTTCCTCCCTCCTCTCCCCTCTCTCTAAAAATAATGAATAAAATCTTTAAAAAATAAAATACAGGAATGCACTGATCTTACTTTTTTTTTCAAAAATTCTTAATGTCATTAATGTGTCATCTGCATTCCAAAGCCTGATAGGAACTTTACAAAGAAAATTTAAATCTGTATTTCCTTACTGCTTTGAGGTCTTAACTCTCTAAGACACTGGTTCACAAAACCAGCAAGTGGTGTGTCTCCTGCTGGGATGACCTGAGCCTGTATGACTTCCAGGCATCTTTGATGCCCCACCTCTCTCACCTCAGCATACCCAAGGGTCCCTTGGGAGAAGTTTTAAAAATTCAGATTTTTGGAGTTACTGCAAATGTACCACATCAGATTCTCTAAGGTGGAGTCTAAAAATCTGAGTATTTAACAAGTTTTCCAGTGGATCTGTAACTAATGCAGAAAAATACTATGCAGTTTAGTGATAGTCATTATGAGTATTTTACTGTGAAAAACCTCAATAATAGTACTAATATAAAATACAATGTATTATAGTGAATAGGCCTTCAGTGGTCAGGGGAAGGGGGTTGGGGGGAGGCGGGAGGGGGGAGGCAGAGGCAAAGAAGGGGAGCAGCTTAGACAAGAACCTAGTATAAAGGAACCATGGACATGGACAACAGGTGGGATTGACTTTGGGGGAAATGGGTGGGTGGGGAGGGGGAAGAGGGGAGCAAAAAGGGGATGGATGTAATACAACAACAATAAAATAAAAATACAATGTATTATGTTTATAGTTAGAGCCTTTTGGGTATTTACAAATAATACTCTATCAGCAGTTCTGAAACTTTACATATTGGAATAAATTGGGGAAATGTTAAAACTCCCTATGCCAAAGCCACACCCCAGATCAATTAAATCAGAATTCTGGCATGGAACCCAGACATCAGTTTTTTTGGGGGTAGGGAGAATGGCTTAATTTACATCTTTTTAAAGTTTTATTTTTGGTGAGACTGCCTAAGTTCAATTCCAATTATTCAATACAGTACTATCATAGTCACCACGCTGTCCTTGAAAGCATCAAGCGTAAACTATTTTAATTATATTGACACATTGGCTCAATACTTTTGGGACAGACCTTGTACATTAGACCTTTAAATTTTATTTATCTTATACCTGAATATTTATACCTTTTTACCTCTCTTTTCCCCTCACCTACATCCCCCAGCGTTTGGCCAACATCATTATAGATTCTGTTTCTATGAGTTTGAGGGGTTTGTTTTTTTTTTGAGGGGTTTTGTTTTTTTAAGATTCCACGTATGAAGGACATTATAGAACATTTATTTGTCTTTCACTGTCTGGCTTATTTTACTTAGCATAATGCCCTCCAGCTTCATCCATGTTGTCACAAATGACAGGATTTCCTTCCATTTTTTTTAAGGCTGAATAACATTCCAATGTGTATACAAATATATGTGTATTTCCTCTTTTAATTTATTGGGGTGACACTGGTTAATAAACTTATATAGGTTTCAGGTGTACAGTTCTGTAATACATCACCTGTACATTGTGTTTTCACCAACCCAAGTCACCATTTATCCCCCTTTACCCTATCCTACCTCCCCCTTTCTCTGGTGATCACCATACTGTTGTCTCTGTGTATGAGTTTTGAGTTTTTTTGGTTTAATCCCTTTGATGTTTTACCCAGCCCCCAGCCCCCTTGCCCTCTGACAGCTCTCAGTCTGTTCTCTATGAGGCTGTTTCTATTTTGTTCCTAGATTGCACATATGAGTACTTGTCATATGGCACTTGTGTCTCTATGACTGACTGTATTTCTGCTTCACCTTGATCCTCTCAAGAGATTCCAAGCTTGACTTTTGACTCTTTGATGGCATTTTTACCATACAACAGTTTTTATATAGTTGAATATATCTTCTTCTTACCTGTAGACTTGTGGATTTTATGCACTGCCAAGATACTAAAAATCAATATTTGTATTTTATTCTAGACTGTATACAGCTTTATTTGTTTTAGGTTTAGATCTTTAATTCATCTGTAATTTATTTGGGGGGTCAGGAGGGAAGTCAAAATCCAGCTTTTTAAAACTATATAAATGCCCAGCCATTTGTTCTAATACCATGTAAGGAATAATCAACCCTTCTCAACTAATTTCAAATGCTACTAAGTTTCCAAATATTTAGGGCTCTAGTGATGGGTTCTCTGAGTCATAGTAATAAAAATGTTCCGTAAGTAGTAATACATGCTTAATAAAAAAATGAACCCTGGGTGTTGACTAGTTCCTCCCACCTATGAGAATGTAAGGTCCACTGTAGTTTATTCTAACACCTATAAAATTGAACATGTCACTGCAGCAGCTCTGCCTTTTTTTTTCCTGGCAGCTTTCGAATCGGTGAATGGCGCAAGCGTCATCAGCACAGAATGTCATGCCCAGGCCTTATGCTGAAGTATAGACCCCACAAATTTTCATTGCCTTGGTAACTGTGCAATGCCTTCCAGCAATTTTTAATATATATTTTATTTTCTTTTTCCATTGTTCTCAGGAGGTTGAGTGTCTTAAGCTAGTTTAATACAGCCCTAAGCGTAGGATGGGACATCTAACCCCTCCTTCAAAGAATATTCCGCCCTGGCTGGTAGCACAGTGGTTAAGGTGCTGGCCTGCAAACCCAAAGGTCGCAGGTTCAATTCCCCAGCCAGGGCACATTACCAGGTTGCAGACCAGGTCTCCAGTCAGGTCTGTGGCTGGAGGCAGGTGAAAAGCAACCACACATTGATGTCTCTCTCCCTCTCTGCCTCTCTCCCTTCCCCTCTTTCTGAAAAATAATGAAATAAAATCTTTAAAAAAAAAAAAGAATATTTCCCCAGCTGGCCTAGGAGAAACTCTCAGTGAGCCAGGATACATAAAATCCCCTTTAATGTTTCAAATGCCTTCTGAAATTGAACTGATATGTCAGAATTAATTTGAATATTTCTGGACTTGGCTGGTGTGCTAGCCTTATACGTAGATAATATTAGAACGTACAGTGGGGTAAATCAGTACAGGCCTGAATACTTTTTTTTGAATGCCAAGATTGGGTCCTAAAAGACCTTCACCCATCTGTTTTAGGTTTTAGGACATTAGTCAAAATGGCAGGTATTGGAGATGCAGGTTTTGATAGGGAAATCTGGTGGCAATGATGATAACTTTAAGTCATTTCTCACAAATGGTTTTATGATGGATGGCACGTGCCTCTCTTACCCTGTTGTAAATGCCTGTAAAACATTCTGGAGGCTACATGTCCAAGCACAGTGTCAGCAAGTTGGGTTTCTCCTGCGAAGGAGACGGGGCCCCTTGGCTTGGCCAGCGCTGTGTGGTTCCCAGCACCCCCACATGACTCCAGCGGGCAGCCAAGGGGAGCGCCATCGCTCTGGATAGGTTTATGGGCATGGAAAGAGTATTGAGAGGCTTATTTTTCTGGAAATAGTTAAATATTTGCAGCAGAGAGCTTCAAGAGGACAGAGGCCTAAAAACTCACCTATACACAAATGTGTTTTTAAAAAGATATTGACTATCTCTACACTTGGGTATCAGAGGCAAAGGACTCTCCCTCTCATTACCCACAATTATACCGCTACGGGAAATATTAAAGAGATAATGCCACATAAAATTTTACAGACAAAGATAAAGAACAGACTTCCATTCTTAGAGGTCATAATACTTACAAGACATTACAAGACATTGAATGGATTCAAAAGGAAGAGGACATTTCCCTTTGTTCCCTGTTCCCTTATGAACAGGGCCACATCTTATTTTAGACTGATAAAATAACTAGCCTGGATTTATAATTTACTCTTCGAACAGTTGTTTATTGGTCACCTACAGACTCCAGGCACCAGGCAAGTAGTACCATGAAGCAAGATGGAAAAGGCCCTTTGTTCAAAACCTACGGAATGTAAGCTGGAGAAAAGCTGTCCATATCCGCCAGCACTAGACTTCACATTCACAAATTGGATGCCCACCAACCAACCCAAAGAACCAATGAGCTGCTTATATTTCAGCAAGACTTCGATTTTCATGGCACAGACTGCAGAGGACAAGTTATAGGCCTTCTTCCCTTGAGACAAAGAGATTATTTCTGCATTTAAAAAGTTATTGCCATGTATATGCCTGGCGCTGTAACAATCTAACTTAGGATAAAGATTCAGGAAGGCAATGCTATAAAAATGTTCAACTCCGGAAGATGAGAACGGAGCCCAGATTTAACTGCAATAAGGTGAGGGAAATAGTTTCCCAAACAGCTTTGGGAGGGGGAATAAAAGTCGTTTGTGAAAAGCTCAGTACTTAAAATCTACAGATGGCATAGCTAACAAATAAATCAATTAAAGAAGGCAAAGTGTGAACAGAAACATAAATGTGAATTAAAACCACGCAAACTTGTTATGTATGAGGTAAGTATTTTAACCATTGGCACTAAACTTTTAAATTAAAATCTCCAATGAAACAGCAAACTGGTGTAACTGCCCAAGTAAAGGGTGGTTGGAGAATTACAGCTGCTGGGGGAAGAAATGAATGTTTCTGTGTTGTGAACAGACAGTAAAAGCGTGACAGATGAGCACAAAGGGCTTGCCAAGATATCATCAATAGTCCAGGTGAGAAAAAGCTAAATAAAGCATAAAACAGACCTGTAGCAGCCAGATGTGAATTAAGTAGTCACATGGCATTAAGTAGTCATGAGCCCTGCGATGCTCATGTGGATGGAAGGCCATGTCACTCATTTTGGGGAGTCCAGGCAAGGTGGCGCCCGTACAGCCAGTTGGCCTATTTAGGTCAGGGAGCTTGGGGCATTGCCTGGATTTTGTTTTGAGCATCTAGGTTTTCCTGGACTGCTGAAGGATTTCTGTACAAGTGCTGGGTTGTTTATGTACTTGTGGACAACACTCTTTGTATTTGTAGGGGATGGGGAGAGGGTGAGGGTAGGGAATGAAGGGGCGTCACTTTCAAATGGTGAAAGGAACATCATGATCTTGGCTCTGAGAGAATCCTCACCTTCTCCATGACTGGGTCCTGAATGGTGGCAAAAGTGTAGCCCGTACAGACAATCTGCTCACAGCCCAGCCCTGCTGCTCACCAGCGGTTTCCTTGGGCACGTTTTTTTTTTTATTACTTATGACTTGGTTTTCCCCTCTGTGAAAGGGGCACATAGTATGTTCTTATATGGATTTTATTTTTAAATAGCTCTGCAAACACTTCCTATTTACAAAAACCAAATACTTTAAAATCTACCAATGCCTTATCTAACAACTCAATTATGTCACCAGCATGGGCTGAGGTAAGGGTTAGTGTTGTGCCCCCTCTGAGAAGGGAAAGGAATGCAGAAATGTCAGGTCATTCTCTCTGCCTGGAGTTCAGGCCCAAATAAAGATCGAGGAAGAAATTCAGCATCTTTCATCTTCCTCTGTCCACAAGCCAGCTCTTCCTCCAAATCAGCTCACCGCGGATTTACAGAAACGATTCAAGGCGCTACCATTGCCATTTTGTCTGTCAGCAAAGCCCTAACTCTTACCCAACCTGACGCTCTTCTGATTCTATGTTTTATTCTTTCCCCTTTGTCCTATCAGTCTCCCGTTATTGGCTGTCTTTTATTCCAAGTGTGTTTTCTAAACGCTAACCTCTTTGAGACACACCAGGTCACTGCAATGGTCACCCCTCAGAATCTCTCCTTTGAGCCTATGGATCTCACAAGCTGGCAAGTCCAGCGTTGGCACAACCTCTTTGGCAGCCTGGATGCCCTGTCCTCTCTTCCATCCATCTGGTTAAGTCAACTGTCCTTCATCGAAACCCTGCTGCTGCCCCTGACATCTTCCCACCCTGATTTCCAGCACCTCTGAACTCTGGGGACTTGTGGCTGGATCAGACCCTGCCGTCTGCTCTGTGTCCCCGTGTCACATGTGCTTTGTCTGCCTTGGGAGATGGGGAGTGACCTGGGATTAGGATCAATTCTTCCTCCTTCCCCGCTTAGCACAACACCATCACAGAGATTTAATCAATAGCGGTTGAACTTGCCTGAATCACAGTTCATTTCGGTTCTTAAATTCCTGCTGATCAGAAAGTGATCTCTTAACTTTGTACACTTCCTTAAGCAATTATATCTTATTAAAATTGTACTTGATGTAAGAAATACTACTTTTAAGGATCAAAACAATTTATATATGAATAGTATACATGAATGAATGCATTTCCTTTGACTTCCATAAAATTAAAGATAAACCTATCTTAGAATAGGCTTCTATACTAAGATATCAAGATAAATTGAAACTCATTTGTTGAGGGTATACTATGAACAAAATCTGTAACATAATACTTCACATACATTAAGTCATTAAATCGTTAACGCAATCCAATGAAACAGGTATTATTCCCATTCTCCAGATCAAAAACCTTAAGTACATGCTAGGAAAGGGGTGAGCACAGAAAGCAAAGAATACATCTTTCCTTGGAGAAGAAATCATACAGAATCACTAAAAATAATAGATGTTTTGTGCCAGGCCCTGTCTTACATGCAATCACTCATTTAATCTGCACAACTTCATGAAATAAGAATTATTATTGCTCCCCTTTACAGATGAGGCAACAGACATCCAAACAGGATGCCTCAAGGCCCCTCAGCTAGAAAGTAGCTGAACTGGATTCAAGCCTCAGTCAATCTGGCTCCAGAGCCCTCATTCTTCATGAGTGTACAAACTAGACAGGTCAAAAACATGGGTAGGATGGGTAGGACATAGACAGATGTGTGTGGGATCAAATCTTAAACCCTTTGGAAGATTTGCAATCTTCAGACCTGAAACTCCTCCTGGCAATCAACTAACCCCTTACCCTGAAAAAGAAGAAATAATTGTGATAATATTTATGCAGCACTTATCTTGGACCTGGCTGGTACAAGTGATTGGTAAGTATTAAGCATGCCTGTCACCACTGTCACTATTTCCTTTGGGATTGTGGGATGACCAGCCTCACTGTGGAACTAACTCAAGCTCCCTAGAACATAAGAATGGTATGTTACTTGATTTCTTGGGTTTTTCCTTACAGATGGGGATGTAGAAGCCTTTGTCTTATTTTCTTCCTCTGTAGTTTTGTAAAGCACTTCTTCAACAGGTAAGATCAGGGAAAAGAAAAAGAACATAATATCTGAAAAAATAGCACACATCACCTTTATATTTCCTGCCCCTAGGTAGCCTTCACACTTTCTCTCATCTGTTTCCCTTCTCTCGTTAAACACCTGCTAAGAAGCCACCCTGCAAACAGCAAGGCGTTTCACCATAAGGGGGATCCAAATGCATCTCACAAATCAAAGCAATACTTGGAGCGTTGTGCTTCTCAAGGTGAGACCTGTGAGGTACACACCCGGCAGGACCTGTGCTCGGAGCCCTCCTGGGCACGGGTGAAATGCTCTCACAAGCCAGGGTTGGCAGCCCAGCAGGAGAGCAGAGCAAGGAGGTTATGACTCCCTGTAGGGGCCAGATTGCCTTCTTCAGCCAGGGCCGGCTCTCTGCAGGACACTGCAGAGGAGACAGGAGTTAGGAGGAGCCACGTGATGGTGCCTGCAGGCCACGCATCCTTGGACCTAAGGGCTGAATTTTGAACATCAGCAAGAAGGGAACATTTTCTGGTATAAAAATAGCTGCAGGCACATAATAGGCATTCAACAAACACTTCTTGAATGAAGAAGTGGCTCACAAGGATAAAGAATTTACAAAAATAATACGGAACATTAATGGCATCTGCGCCACATGGTTAATGTCCACTACCTCCCCTAATTCTTACAGACGCTACTGGGCAGTGAGTTTTATTAAAACCTTCATTTTATAAATGAGGAAACAGGAGTGAAGTACCTTGCTTCGGGGGTGTCTAGCAATTAAGTGACAGCAGCAAAATTCGAAGCCAGGCCATCTCGCTGTAAAATATTCCTAAGAACCACACTTCACTGCCATTTTGGAAGGAGTCACTTTGCTTGACTAGAATGTTCCAGGACGTCCCAGAATGCTCTGGAAAGGAAGTATGGCATCTCTACCTCCAGGAGTTCACACTATTTGTGAAAGCTATATATTTTGAGCAATATCAGGATTCTGAATTTAGTGAGCTCTTACAGTGGCATGACCTCTGACTTCATGGGTCTGCGTCTTGAAGCGCACTGCCAAAAAACAGGCATGAGAAAATATAACAAGTTGTCAATTTACCTCGCTGGAAAATTTCCCAGCAAGGAAGGGCCATTTGGTAAACTTTCTTGAGAAGGAGGGAGGACACAGGAGCACTCGGCTAGGACACTTGAGGAACAAAGCCCAGATGAAGAGGCCACAGCTTTTTCAATTCCACTTGAAGACAGAGAGGAGGCTGCAGGAGCCACTGTTGGCCTGACAATGGGAGATGGTTTTCAGAGACAAGTGGATTGCTTCCTAAGAAGCAGAAAAATAAAGCCAATTTCGGCAACTATGCAGGAGTTCGTGAGAGCAGCCACTTCTGAGGGGACAAAGAGAAGGGAAACAAAGGAGACGGATTTTACCAGCAAGTGCACTTCCCCCATCTGGGAAGAAAATGGGTTTCAAGCCGTTTTCATTTTAGATCAATGAGCATCCCGTCCAAGGTTCTGGTAAAACTTGTGACCTGCTGAAGCTCATAAAAACTTGGAAAGTGTTACCAGGAAAATTCGATAGGATGAGGCTTAACCCAACCTAGACAGATGTGGTGAGTGTTCTTCAACGGAGAGCTATTCTAAGTAAACAGACCGTTTCTTAAGCCTTGAGAAAAGGGAAAGTAGTCCTCTAACAACACATTGAAAAGACGTTAGGAGAAAAGATGATATAAATGTAGGTTATATATATTAATGCATTTTTATACCCGCATGATATTTATATATAAAGTAATACTGTTAAACAATACTTGAGGAAGTTCATCAAAGAGTTGTGGCCATGTTCACATCCAGCCAAAAATCAGTGTTTCACAAACCCTATTTTTTTTTTTTTTTTTCACATTGAACTAAAATACACTGAGCACCTACTCTGAGGCAGCCTTAAGTCAGGTGACATATCAAATTATGTAATTATTCCAAACTCTCTTAGATGGTGTTTGCCTCACTTTTTAGATGAGGAAGTTACATAGCTTGTGTTTCAGTTAGGATACTTTGAAGGGCACATAACAGAATACTTAACAATAGCTTAAACAAAAAACGAAACAAAACAAAACAAAAGAAACACTCTAAAGCATCATCCCTGCATTTTTGTTTAGTAGATTTGGAGTTGCACCTAGGATTCTGCATTTTCAGGTAGGTAGTCTTTAGAGAGCATCTTGCAAATCATTCCCTCCTGACGCATGTCCCCAGGCAAGCCACTCTCTGCATTCACGTAGAGGTCCTGGGCCCCCAACCCTCCCTCTGTTCACCCCATAACCCCCTAGAAAAATGAACCGCTATGAACCAAATGCCGGACCTCTGAACTCAGTTGTGTATCGCCAACATGCAAAGCTTTTAGTGGCCATCTGATCGGAGAGCCACGGATGGCTAAGTAGTATGTTTCCCAACACCCTGGATTCACCATCGGAAAAGCAGGGCCCCTGCTGGAAAGCCATGAGGGCTAGCTTCCCCAGGACACCACCTCCAGCGGAGACCAGTGCAGGCTCCCAGCACATCGTCATTCTGATGCATCTGGGGAACTACATGTTCCCTAATAATAAACAACGAAAAGAATACACAAGAAAAATAATACAGAGAGAGAGAAGTGACTTGCCACAGCCCCTGTTAAGGAGCTAGTGACTGAGTAAGCAGCACCGTTACTAGGTGACGGAATTCGATTTAGTCCACTGGGCCTCAGTGAATAAGAATCAGAGAATTTCCCATTAAAATGCGAATTCTTGGCTTCTGAAAAAGCCAGGTCGTCTGACAACGCTGGGTCCACTTTCCTACGTGGCGGCAGGCCCCAGCTAGGGATGGCAGCTGTTTCTGAGAGAGGGTCTCCTTGCTCCCTGCCACGCTCCCCTCCCTGTCCCCGCACCCAGTCTCTGTGTCCATCCGCAAGCCCCTCCCTGCTTCTTGGCCCCCTTCCTCCCACAGCTTCACAGAGGCCCACAGCGTCATATCCGTGGAACTCCTGCTTACTCTGTGTCGCAAACTGGCCTAAGTCAGTCTGCTTCCCAATCACTGGACTCTGTTTTAGCATCAACAGTGATCGAAAGTAGAGGTGAATGAGATCTGTGACAGAGCTCCTCAAACTTCCCCGTGCACCTGAATTGCCTGGGGTCCTCTTAAGATACTGATTTTATTCAGTAGCTGTGGGGTGGACCTGAGTCCGGATTTCTCACAAAAGCCCAGGTAATGCCTATGGAGTTAGTCGCATTCACCACCTTCTGAGCAGCAACCGTGTAAGTTTCTGCCCCCGAGACTTCTCAAACCAAAATCTGACACTCGCGAATGCAAAGGAACCAAACAGGCCTTACAACTTGCTTTACCAACTGGCTGACCTTCCAGACTCTCTGCGATCTTCGTTGCTGTGACGGTACCTTTGCACTGACCCAAGCGACAGTGCTCGGAGGCAGAGTCCGTTCCTTTCCAAGGGTGGATGGGGCCACCTCAAATCAGCGGCCGGAAAGGTGCCATTTCAGAATCCCACTAGGCACTAGGGAGGGGACAGACCACCAGTGTCCCTATATTGTTTTGCTCCTTGCAAATACAGGAAAGGTTTCCCTAACCATTACAGTATTTCTAGAATCCACATATTTTGCATACCAGCAGTTTTCATCAATGGAAAGCTGCTCATGACAACACGCCACGATCCCAGCCTCTGGTATCTGCGGCAGATAAGCTGGATGCCGGTACAACCATCCCTGCAGCGAACCAGTCCCGAGATGCCTTTCTCATTTGGGACAATTCGCAACCCCGACTGTTCCCACCCTGCCCTTGGCGATGTACCTTCAATCTCAGACTGCGTAGCACACACTTAGTGAACTATGGATGTGCAAACTGGACTTTGCCCCTCATCTGAAGTAAGAAGGACTCGTTAATTCTGCATTTGAGAGAGACAGATGTGAAGGAGGCCAGGGGAACAGCCCCTGCCAGTGCGGCTGGCTGGGGGACTTTCCACTGTCACTTCCTGATCAAGACCAAAGGTCCCCTCAGTTGAAGCCTTGGCAACCTAATTCTGTTTGGACCCTTTTTCTGCTATGTCTTTGCTACAGCAAACTCTCCTCTCACCTCTCAGGAAACAGGCAGAGAACAAGAGGCAGAGGCCATCCTAGAGGTCCCCAAAGCCAGGGCTTTCCCACCTCAACCACGAAGGCCCTTTTCAGACTGCACATCACTGAGCAAACAAGAAGCTCACGTAAGAAAGCTGCTCCGTGAGGCCAAGGGGGTCTAAGGAGAGCGGCCACAGTGCCTCTTCCCGCTCGCCCTGTCCCTTCACACCCCTGCCCTCAAATACGCTTCCAAGGGGTTCTATTTGATGCACTCACCTGATCCGAAGACGTTCTTCCATCACCCTTAGTGCAGAGCAGGAACTTTAGTCCTAGAAGGGACCAACAATTTGCCCAAGTCCATACAGTTCCTAGGGCAGAACTTGAACGCTCCATCTGTCGTGGGTTGGGTCACAGAACACTGGTGAGAAGGGAGAAAGGCGAAGGCACACATCTTCCATGGCTGCTGACGGGGGTCAGAGCCCAGAGGGATAACACGAGTCAGATCCGGGACCTGGATGTTCATCTCTGCCCTCTCCCAGCCTGCTGGCTCGGTCCATTATCTGCAGTCCTGGCTCAGTTTCTCTCAGTTTCAGATGTTTCTCCGCAGTTCTCTGTGGTCCCTGCTGTCACCTGAAGGCCAGAACAAGAATTTTTCACTCTTGGTGATGCCCATCCAGCACTTGAAAACATGCTGCTAGTGTGTGGTATTATTTATATGTGGAATCTTACATATTAAAAAAAAAGTTAAAGTCACAGAAACAGAGCACAATGGTCGTGGTCAGGAGTTGAAGTAGAGAGACTGGTAAAAGGGTAAAAACTTTCCGTTTTAACATGGATACAGTCTTACAGTAAAAAGATCTGTGGTTGCCAGGGGTTGGGGTGGGAAAGGGAAGAATATGGACATAAATACAACCTCTTCTGCAAGGTACCCTCCAGCACTGATGGATGGACTGTGCCCTTGGGAACACTTACAACCAAAATTTCTGGTGTTTGTTTTGGAGGACCTGGTACTATTAAAACATAGACAAGAAGTGAGACTTTTTATCTTAGAATGCAAGTCAAGCTTGCCGCCATCTAAATCCTACTGCTCTGCTACCTGCTAGGTGTCTAATCTTATCTCCCATCCTTTCCCTCTTGGTCTCTCTGCTCTTGCTTCCCCAGCCCCCTTCCTAGCCTCTCCTGTGTCTGCCTCAGGGCATTTGCACGTGTCTTTCCCTCTGTCTGGAGTGTTCTTTCCCCAGACAACTTGCTCATTCCCTCCTTCTTGGATCAAAAGCCATCCATTGGAAAGCCTTTCCTTGCCAGCCCAGTTTAGAACAGATACTTTTTATTATAATAATATTTTTTTTCTTACCCTGCCTATTTTTTCTTCACACCATATCCCAGCATTTTATTATTTACTTGTCTGTCTTCTCGTTTAGAATGTTAAGATCCATGAACTTTGGGCACATTAAAAAAATACTATCAGATGCTCAGCACTTAGAACTTCACTTGCCATACAGTTTTTTTGTTTGTTTGTTTTTGAATGAATGAATGAAGAATGGATGAGCTGAGGGGGGACAGGGGCACATACATTTGTGGGATAGGCACCAAATCTCCAGGATTACATATTAGAAGTTTCTGGATCTAACTGTGTCCCTAGTATGCAAAATACATAATTGCATGTTAGAGTTTATTTGCCCTCTTCAGCACCCTACTCTGCAGCAATTACTATTGATAAGCTCTGATTTCCTCTTTTACGCTATAGCTGCCACCCCCAGAGGGGTACCCCTCATTCACCCTTGATACCAGAAGACTTTTGCCCAACAGACCTTGACTCTCACATACAGAGGGACTGCCTCAGGGCATCGTAGCTAAAAATCGTGGGCCAGGACTCACTTTTTTCTTCCCAATCCTCCTGGGTTAGTCTCAATCTGGCCTCTCTGTTGGGCTCCCATGTGCACTGAGCAGAATGCTGGAGATTCAGGGGACCAGTTCAGAAAGGGTTCAGGAAGCCGGGCAACATTCCAACCACAGTGCCAAGTGCAAAGTTGAATTTACAGGCATTCCTTTAAGATGCTGCAGGTTGGGTTCCAGGCTGCCGCAATAAAGTGAATATTGCAATAAAGCAAGTCACAAAATTTTTTTGGTTTTCCAGTGCATATGAAAGTTATCTTCGTACCCTACTAGCATATTAACTGTGTAACAACATTATATCTAAACAATGTACACATCCTAATTTTAAAATAGTTTATTGCTAAAAAAACAAACATTAACCATCATCTGAGCTCTCAATGAATGATTCATTATCTTTTGCTTGGTGGAGGGTCTCACTTCAATATTGGCTGCTGACTGACCAGGATGGTGGTTGCTAACACTGGGGAGGTTTTGCCAACGTCTTAAAATAAGACAATAAAGTTTGAGACCAGTTGAGACTCTCATGAACAATTTCTCTGTAGCATGTGATGCTATTTGAAAGCATTTTACCCACAGTAGAGAGTCTTAGTCTTTCACATTTGTAACCAATCTTCTTAAACCCCACTGCTTTATCAGCTCTACCCACCCTGGATGGGTGGGTTATGTCCTAAATTCTTTGTTGCCATTTCAACAATCTTCACAGAGTTTTCACCAGGAGTTTCCATCTCAAGAAACCACTTTCTTTGCTCATCTGCAAGAAGCAACTCCTTACCCGCTAAGGTTTTATCATGAGATTGCAGCACTTCAGTCACATCTTCAACCTCCCCTTCTAATTCTAGTTCTCTTGCTATTTCCACCGCATCCACAGCTACCCCCTCCTCAAGTTATCCAGCAGGTTGGAATCAACTTCTTCCCAACTGATGTTAATGCTGATATTTTGACCTTTTCCCATGAATCACAAATATTCTTAATGGCATTTAGAATCGTGAATCCTTTCCAGAAGGCTCGCAATTTGCTTTGCCCAGACCCATCAATGGAATCTCTGTCAATGGCAGCTATAGCCTTGTGACATGTTTTTCTTAAATAATAGCATTTGAAAGTCAAAATTACCCCTTGTTCAATGGGCTGCAGGATGAAGGTTGAGTTAGCGGGCATGAAAACAGCATTAATCTCATTGCACATAGCCATCAAGTCTCTTCGGTGACCAAATTGTCAATGAGCAGTAATATTTTGAAAGGAATCTTTTTGTTTTCTTGTGAGTAGGTCTTAACAGCAGACTTAAAGTATTCAGTAAACCATGTTGTAAACAGATGCGCTGTCATCCAGCCTTTGTTTTCCCATTTACAGAGCCTAGGAAGAGCAGATTTAGCATAATTCTTAAGGGCCCGAGGACTTGCAGAATGTTTACTTCAACTTAGAGTGAACAGCTGCATTAGCCCCTAAGAACAGAGTCAGCCTGTCATTTGAAGCTTTGAAGCCAGGCATTGACTTCTGCTCTCCAGCAATGAAAGTCCTAGATGACATCTTCTTCTACTAGAAGGCTATTCTATCTACACTGAAAATCTGTTGTTAGTGGAGACATCTTCGTGCACTAATTTGGCTACTAGGTATTCTGGGTAACTTGCTGCACTACAGGAGCACTGGCTCCCTCACCTTGTCCTTTCAAGTTACAGAGACTGATTCTTTCAAACTCATGAACCAATCTCTGTTAGCTTCAATTTTTTTCTTCTGAAGCTTCCTCACCTCTCACAGCTTCATAGCATTACATAAAATTGACAGGCTTGCTCTGGGTTAAGTTTTGGCCCACAGGGATGTTGTAGCTGGTGTGATGTCTATCCCAGGGGTGCCCAACCCCCAGGCCGTGGGCCAGGACAAGTCCACGGCCTGTTAGGAACCTGGACCTTGAGCTGGAGGTGAGGGGTGGGCAAGCGAGCAAAGCTTCATCTATATTATAGCTGCTCTCCATCACTCCCATTATTGCCTGAGCTCTGCCTCCTCCCAGATCAGTGGTGGCATTAGATTCTCATAGGAGCACAAATCCTACTGTGAACTGTGCATGCAGGTGGTCTAGGCTCCTTATGAGAATCTAATGCCTGATGATCTGGGATGGAGCTGAGGTAGAGATGTTAGTGTTGGGAAGAGGATGCAAATACATTAGCAGAGAGGTTTGCACAGAGATCGTAATAAATCAATGGCTTGCAATCTCATGTTGTCACCCTATCAGTGAGTGGCGAGTGACAATTAAGCTGCATCTGGTGGCAGACTATACATCCATCTTCCGCAGCCCCCAACTTGTAGAAGAATGGTCTTCCACAAAACCAGTGCCTGGTGCCAAAACGGTCAAGGACCACTGGCCTGTCCAGACCACGAAAACTTTCTCCATATCAGCAATAGGGCTGTTTCGCTTTCTGATGCTTCATACAGTCACTGGAATAGCACTTTAATGATCTTCATGACTTTTCCTTTTGCGTTGACAATTGGCTGTTTGGTGCCCAGCTTTCAACTTGTCTCAACTTTCAACCTGTTCTTCTCACTGAGCGCATCCGTTTCTAGTTTTTTATTTAAAGTGAGAGACATGCAACTCTTCCATCGCTTGGACACTTAGAGGCCCCTGTAGGGTTATCCGCTGGCCTAGCTGGAATATTGTTGTGTCTCAGGGAATAGGGAGGCTTGAGGAGAGGAAGAGAGACAGGAAACAGCCAGTTGGTGGAGAGTCCGAACACACAACACGTATCAATTAAGTTCTCCATGGTGCGGTTCAAGGTGCCCCCAAACAATTACACAAGAAACACCAAAGATTGTTGATCGCAGATCACAGTAACAAATATAATAATAATGAAAAGTTTGGACTACTGTGAGAATGACCAAAACAGGACACAGACACCAAGTGAGCAAATGCTGTTGGAAAATGGTACCGAGAGACTTGATACAGGGTTGCCACAAAGCTACGGCTTGTAAAACACACAGTATCTGCAAAGCACAATAAAGCGAAGAGCAGTAAAATGAGGCATGCCTGTAACCTCTTAATGCGAAGTCTGATGTGAGCATGGTGCAGTGCCTGAAGTACCGAGCTAACTCCAATCTTTCCCCATCTCCCTTTCTGCCTCAGTCCCACTTGGCACAGCAGTTGCCTACAGTGTTGTATCGTTTTGGAGCAGGCTTTGGGGACTGGGAGACCTGTGTTCAAATACCAGTCTGATAACGCAGTTTGGATCCTTTGAAAACTGATATGAATCTCTCTTAGGAGCTAACATTTTATTGAGCGGTTACTTGGGTTCTGGGATCAACAAATACAGGCTTTAACTCTCTTAATCCTCACAATTGTATAAGACAGGTACCATAATTAACTGAGATTTTATATGTTTAAGGAAATTGAGGCTTACGGAGTTTAGGTGGCTTGCCTAAGAATAAATATCCAAGCAAGGATGTGGACCAGAGCTCCAGCTCATGACCAGTTCGCTGTACCACCACCATCATCAGTGCCATCATTGTAATTATCCTTTGTGAGGTGACATGAAGACCCTGTGTGCTTCCTGGCTATGTGTCCCTGCCCCTCAGGTGCCTCTCTGGCACTCGGTTGCTTTACCTTTATTTGAAGGAACCAGGCTGAGTCTCACTTTCATGGCCAGCAAAGCTCAAACCAGCCCCAAGCAGAGGATGAATGGTCCTTCCATTCTGAAACCTTTCTTCATTGGAGGACATCATATGCTGTACTGGACAAAGGCTTTCTCAAGGACCCCTATGTCTAGGGGACATGTTCTTAGAAAATGGAGATCTAACCTCCTGACCCCTCAATGTTCTCAGCTATTAAACAAGGCTTCGGGCCAAAGTCTCAAAAATATTTAGAAGTGAATAATATTTATTTTCCCATATCCAGTGATTCTAGAATCACTATCCATCTGTGGATGGATTTGGTTTTTATCACCTCTCTGGGCTTTGTTATCAGGCCTCTGTGGACCCATTCCCTCCAGCAGAGAAGTCCTCGTTCAGAGCTGTGACACCTTCTTTCAGTCAGATAATACAGTCTGGTCACTGCAGTTTTATTCACAATAGCCAAAATATGGAAGCAACCCAAGTGCCCATCAACAGACAAGTGGATAAAGAAAGCTGTAGCACATGGAACATTATTATTCAACCATAAAAAAAAAAAGAATAAAATCTTACCATTTGTGACAGCATGGATGGACCTAGAGGCTATTATGCTAAGTGAAAGCAGTCAGAAAGACAAATACCATATGAATTCATTTATATGTGGAGTCCAAAGAACAAAATAAATGAACAAACAAAATGAAACTGACACATAGATACAGAGAACACACTGACAGTTGCCAAAAAGGAGGGAGGTTTGGGAACTGTGTGAAAGGTAAAGGGATTAAGAGGTATAATTGGCAGTTACAAAATAGTCACAGGGAGGTAAAGTAGAGCTTAGGGAATGTAGTCAATAATATTGTAATAATAATATTGTATGGTACCAGGTGGGGACTGGGAATATTGGAGGGATACTTAGTAAGGTATGCGATTGTCTAACCACTATGCTGTACACCCGAAACCAATACAAAATAATATTGGATGTCAACTGTAACTGAAAAACAAAATTTAAGTTTAAAACAAGTAGTCTGGTCACCTAGCTGCTTCCTTAGGTAAACTGCAATTCTACCTCTAACGTCCTGTTGACGTTACCACAACTGCTAATGATGGCTGACAGTCACTGAGGCACACATTCTTCTAACCATCTTCCATTTCATTAAATAACCCCTTTCATCCTCACAACCACCCCACGAAGCAGTTGTCATTAACACTCAGTAGTCAAAGGAGAAGGAATTGCCATCCCAAATCATCTGAGCTCTTCTCTTGCTGGAATTGCTCACCAACCTTTGGCGGCTGGTCTGGGCCCCTGCCAGGGCCATTGAATTAGCAAGGGGAAGAGGGAGGACCGGCCAGGTCTTAGCAGGAGAAACACGCAGAAAGGCACCTTCCTAGGGTCCCTGAGAGCAGAGGCTGGCCAGCTGCTACTCAGGGCTCCAGTGTCTCTCACCAGCCTGCAAACATCTGGAGGCTGCAGAGCATTGCTGGCTTCCTGCTGTATCTCAAGGGAACCTTCTGTCCCTGGTGAGGTGCCTCAGAGACTGAAATGCCCTTTGCTTCTGGAATGTCAGCGCGTCCATGTTCCTGCCCATCTCCCCACACACTCCAAGAGAGCCACGTCAGGGAGGACGCCTTCCACAGCCATCGGGATGTGCCAGAGGTACAGATGGTGGAGCGGTGGCTTTCCAGAAGTGAACAAAGATGAGGAAAGGCACCAAAAGGGGGCAGTTCTCAGCCTTGCTCTTTAACCAGCTCTGGCATTTTTCTAATTTGGGGATGAATTTTCAGGATCAAGGGACAGAGAAAGGGCCATGAGTCACCACCCATTCAAGGAGCCCCAAGGATTTAGTCTCAGGGAACGTTGCCTAATGAGGCTGCAAGAAGACCTGTCCTTTATTTTTCCTTCCTCAGCTGTATTCCCGTCAGTAAAGGCAACGCTCACAGTTACCTTCTTTTTGCAACAAGAAGGGTCAGGAATTTTTCAAAAGTGACGCAAATTCGCCTTTAACTTCATTTAAGGGGATTGATTTTTCCTTCCTTAAGTAAAAATGCTTTCAGTGATTTGGAAGTTTCTGAATCTCAGTGGTTTCCAAGTCCAGCCAAGCGAGTTCCTGTGCCGTAAACGTGCGCAAGGCCTCATCAGGCAGGGCTGGCCTCACCTGTGCCCTGAGCTCAGGCCTGGGGGCCAGAGTCCTGTCCTGTGACTCATCCTACGGAGCCCAAGTGGCTTCCTCGTCTCTCACAACCAAGAGGCAGTGCCATCCCCACTCTGCAGGTGACGCATTTCTTCATTGATCCCCCCCAGGCTGGTGGCCAGGGGTTGATCTCTACAAACACTTCAATGAACCAGGGGACGTTGCCACTCCAAAGAGCCTCCCAAACACTTCCGTACACTAAGGAGTTCTTTCCTCTTTATAATGTATTTGCTTTGTTAGCTTGCATTTAGTTCCGAGAAATCCTGGACTTTGGAAAGTACAGAATCAAAGATCTCCGAGGGTGTCCAAATGGGAAAAGATCATTATAACCTATCCTTTGTCCCTGCCCCAATAAAATTCAGTCAAGTATAATTGAGTGCTTTCAATGATACCTTCAGGTACTTCCTCTTTTTTTTTTAATACAGCATTTTCCACTTTTTAATTTATCCCAAACTTTCATATCCTGGTTAAAAACTAGTCATCAATTGCATAGATCTATTCAATACCTTGTGAAATTTTCATCAATCATCTTTATTTTTTAATTAGCAAATCATAAACATTGGTTTTTGGGTTTTTAAGTTTATATAAAAAAAAAAAGAAGAAGAAGAAGAAGAAGAAGAAGAAGAAGAAGAAGAAGAAGAAGAAGCCCCGTTTGGTGGCTCAGTGGATTGGCGCTAGCCTGTGAACCAACCCAAAGTTCGCTGGTTCGATTCCCAGCCAGGGCACATAACCAGGTTGCAAGCCAGGTCTCCAGCCAGGTCCGTAGCTGGAGGCAGGTGAAAGGCAACCATACATTGATGTTTCTCTCACTTTCTGCCTCTATCCCTGCCTTTCTCTCTAAAAATAATGAATAAAATGTTTTGTTTTGTTTTAAAAAAAGCAGTACAGTTTTCCAGTAGCAAACATTTTTGACTTCCTCCAGAATATCCCTCCATTATTTCATAATGTACTGATACAAATTTTTCAGGTATCAGTTTGAGACATGACACACAGTCTCACCCACATGCCCATCCTTTGAAAATGTTTCTGTCCACATTTTCTAGCTAAGGCATATGTGAGTTTCTATTTTATAACTACATGAATATTGTTCTCTGCTAAGCCAAGTGTCCTTTCTTATATATCTTTTGATTTTCCTTGGAGTTTATAGTTGTCTTTTCTTTTTTTTTCTTTTATTAATTTCCTTATGGGCCAATCAGTAATTATTCGTAGTGTTCTGGCAGATCTGTGCTGCTCCCCGCACCACCCACAACACACACACATAGTGACATGTGTTCAATAAGCTGCCCATCAGCTCAAAGATGTTCCTCAAACATGTTCTTGAAGTTCTCATCGTCCTGCTCAGATCTAGCAGTGGCCTCCTTTCATCTCTTCTTATACTTAATAACCTGTTTCTTGGTTTCATGTCTTGCACTTTCTTGAATTACTACCTTGTTTACTGAGCAAGAGCATATCATCCAGTAATTCCCTAAGAAATAGGGCCTAGAAAGTAGAATTTTAGAGTTCTTATCTAAAAAAAATTTTATGCTATTTTTACGCTAGTCATCAGAGAGATGCAAATTAAAACTGCATTAAGATACCACCTCACACCTGTCAGAATGGCAATCATCAGCAAATCAACAAACAAGTGTTGGCGAGGATGTGGGGCAAAGGGAACCCTCATACACTGTTGGTGGGAATGCAGGCTGGTGCAGCCACTGTGGAAAACAGTATGGGGTTTCCTTTAAAAACTAAAAATGGAACTGCCTTTTGATCCAGCAATTCTACTACTTGGACTATACCTAAAGAATCCTGAAACACCAATTCATAAGAACCTAATGCACACCTATGTTCATAGCGGCACTATTTACAATAGCCAAGTGCTGGAAACAGCCTAAGTGCCCATCAGGGGATGATTGGATCAAAAAACTTTGGTACATTTACACAATGGAATTCTTTATAGCAGAAAGAAAGAAGGAACTTGTACCCTTTGCAACTGGATGGAACTGGAGAGTATTATGCTTAGTGAAATAAGCCAGTCAGTGAAGGACATATATCATATGATCTCACCCATTATGGGACAATAATGAGCAAAACTAACAACAAGCAAAACAGAACCAAGTATAT